>NC_069440.1:16450093-16512593 GCF_026875155.1 Cherax quadricarinatus
TACTGAGTTCGCAGCTAGACTGACACTACTGAAGTCTCGCAGCTCAGGCTGACATTTATGAAGTCTCCCAGCTCAGACTGACACTACTGAAGTCTCCCAGCTCAGACTGACACTACTGAAGTCTCCCAGCTCAGACTGACACTACTGAAGTCTCCCAGCTCAGACTGACACTACTGAGTCTCCCAGCTCAGGACTGACACTACTGAAGTCTCCCAGCTCAGACTGACACTACTGAAGTCTCCCAGCTCAGACTGACACTACTGAAGTCTCCCAGCTCAGACTGACACTACTGAAGTCTCCCAGCTCAGACTGACACTACTGAAGTCTCCCAGCTCAGACAGTACATTATACTAAGACTACCGATGTTGATAAGACACGTGTGCATCAATTAGGTATCTGTATTCCGAAATGTTTCGACTACACAGTAGGCTTCTTCAGTCGAGTACAGAAGACTTAGCAGAAGCAGTAGAGATGTGAAGACGATGTAATCAGTCCATCATCCTCGAAGACGTAGTTCTGAGGTGGTCAGTCCCTCAGCATGGAGAAGAGATTTTGTTCCGTGGTTTAAATAAAAATAATCTCTCTCTCTCTCTCTCTCTCTCTCTCTCTCTCTCTCTCTCTCTCTCTCTCTCTCTCTCTCTCTCTCTCTCGCTCTCGCTCTCACTCTCTCTCTCTCTCTCGCTCTCCCGGGCAACATAAATAAATATTAAACACAGGTTTGGTATACTAAGTGTATACTTGTGTGGGTGAGGGCAAGAGGGCTTCATTCCCCTCCGACCTTAAGATCGATAATCGCGCCCCAAACACGCCTTGCTGTCGCCCCTATCAGCGGCGATTTATCGCCCTCATTCCATACGCCTTGTTATTTTCCTCCGCTTGATAACATGTAGGCAGAAGTTGACGGCCAGTGTGTGCACATGTGACCGTTTCTTCACTGTGCACATGTGGCTGTTTTCTAAGCGTTTACATATGACTATTTCCTCTAAGTATACAGGTGACTGTTTTCTCAGAAGTGACTGCTTCCTCAACGTACACAGGAAATGGGCGTACACACTTGACTGTTCTCTCAGATAACAGTCAAGCCTCTTTTCTCAACGTACATACTTGACTGTTTCCTCAGGGTATACATATGACTGTTGCTTTAGTGTAGGTAAATGGCTGTTTCCTCTGCGTACACACATGACTACACTACCAAGCACCTCTTCTTTCTGTATTGTTCCAAGCTGACTGTTGTACACAAGAGAGAGAGAGAGAGAGAGAGAGAGAGAGAGAGAGAGAGAGAGAGAGAGAGAGAGAGAGAGAGAGAGAGAGAGATTAACTTCTCTCTCAACACTCTAAGCTACACGACCAAGATGAAGTAACTTGAAACTCGTGGATTTACAGTAAAGTTTATCCCACACGCACTCCTCATGCTGGTGAGTGTGTGTGTGTGTGTGTGTGTGTGTGTGTGTGTGTGTGTGTGTGTGTGTGTGTGTGTGTGTGTGTGTGTGTGTGCCTGGAGGAGCTGGATATTCTCCTGGTGTTCCGTGTTCAGTAATTTTTTTCATGATATAACATAAATATATCCAATATTAGCATAAGTCACTACTCTGTTCTGTCAGTCTGTGCATAATATTCCTCTTTCATCCCTTCGTCTCCACTTTCCTTCCTCAATTTCCAAGTATGACTTCTTGTTGTTGCATGTACTAAGAAGTCTTCTTGTTCGTGAATTAAGAATAATCTGATATGTGGTTAATACACGTCTTCTTTTTTCCATCAATCAGCCAGCGTGGGCATCGTCAGTGATAGCAACCCTTCATCATACCTCAGATTTTAAGTTCTGGTAGCCATTTTTGGACCTTGTCTAACACACATGTTTCTGCACATGTGGGCACCTCACACCATATTTCCAAACCTGGCCTAATATATTTTGCAAATATTTTTTTTAATAAATGCACGAGGACTTATCTATAGTTTCTCACAACCTCGTTCAACATCTGATGACATTCTCTTCTTAATAATAATAAATCTTTGATCCTCTTTCTCTTTGACAATTTAAAGATTATGTCACAGTCTGTATTCGTTATGTGATCTAATTTTGATTTCCTGTATTTCCATTACATTTATCTACGCATAATTCCATCACTTATATGTCACTCCAAGTGTGTGCAAGTTGTCTAAGTCATCATGTAATGATTTATAGTCATTTCTAGTTTGTATTTTGTCTAGAGTTCAAATATTATCTGCAAATATATTCAAACAGGATTTAGCAAGCCTATGTACCCCATTCTCACTATGCTTATACTGGCCCTACAGCTGAGGTACTCATCCTAGGATCATCCTAGCTTATTCCAGCGCATCTAAGGTCATCCTAGCAAGACCTAGCTTCATGCTGCCCCATTACCTCGAATCCTAGAATTATTCCAATTTATTCAAGCATCACCCAATTTCATCTTAGTGAATCCTAGCATCATTCTACCTCGCCCCAGTTCGTCCCAGCATTATTCTATGTCTGTGTAGCAGCGTTCTACCTGATGCCAGCGCATCCTAGCGTCCACCTCACCCTAGCGAGGTCCAGCTTCCTCATATGGAAAGATAGCCATAAAATGCTCAATCAAGAGTGCATTTAAGCAGGGGGTAGGGTGGGGGGAGAGGGAGAGAGAGAGAGAGAGAGAGAGAGAGAGAGAGAGAGAGAGAGAGAGAGAGAGAGAGAGAGAGAGAGAGAGAGAGAGAGAGAGAGAGAGAGAGAGAGAGAGGTGGGCAGGGGAAGGCGGTGAGAAGGGTTAGGAGGGAGTGAGGGTGTAGAAAGGAGGAGATAGGAAACGTCTCTCTCTCTTTCTATCTCTCTGTCTGCCTGTCTCTGTCTGTCTGTCTGTCTCTCTCTTTCTCTCCTCTCAGTTGGTCATAAATCACTCCTTGTTTGACCACGTGCGTGGCCAGCTGATAAGACTGCCACACACACACACACACACACACACACACACACACACACACACACACACACACACACACACACACACACACTGATAATTTAATATACTTTTGTTTTTTCAAAATAAAGACACATGAAGACCTTTAACTAGAGTATTGGTCCCTCGTACAACATCTTGGGACCACAGGGGTGAGGTCCCAAGGTGGTGGTGGTCTGGCAGCATCTTCATGACAGGGGTATTAACGTCTTACGAGCAGTGATAATCACATAGACTGCTTTTCAGTATTCCCGGGGATGACAGTGTTACACTGTGGCTTCTCGCTGCACAGAAGCTGTTGTCTTATCTCCCCTGACAGGATCACCACGAGCAACAGCAGCAATACAATGCAAGACACAAATACGTGGAAAAACCTACGTACGATTACCAGTCTTAGAATTAGGCATACTTTGGTATATATCTCTCTCCCTCCCCTCCTCTCTCTCTCTCTCTCTCTCTCTCTTTCTCTCTTTTATGAAGACTATTAAGTTACTACTACATTTAAGGACTTGAGAGGAGTCCTACCTAAGTCGTTTGGTAGCGCACTCAGCTCACACACTGAAGTCCGTGGCTCGATCCCCGGTACGGGTGGAAACATTGGGCGTGTTTCTTCAAGACACCTGCTGTCCCTATTCACCTAGAAATAATTAGGCACCTGGGTGTTAGTCTAGTGGTGTAGTTCGCATCCTGGGGACAAAATTAACCTAAGTTGCCCGAAATGCTCTGCATAATAAAGGACTTTCTATATAGTGTATAATGAGAGAATTCTTCAATATAATCAATGTCTTAACTCTTGCTGCTCCTGACGGAGGAAACTGAATCCCATGTGTTGATATTTATAAATAATACGAAATTACTCAGGAAAATAATCAGTGAGGACAATAAGAGACGTGAACATCACTTGGTAGGTTGCAGATATGATCAGGAAAACTGCGCTTAGAATGCAATAAGTGAACAGTATTGAGAGTAAGAAAGTGAATGACACGATCAAGCAGAGAATACAACCTGGAAAAAAAGAGGATCGAGACGACGTACAAGATATAAAAACATCTGGAAGTAAGCATCACGCCAAGCATATCACCAGAATTACCTACGAACAGTTGAAGCTCAGATGGGACTTAAAACACTAACGCACCTACGAAATTCTTTCAGAAAATATAACACAGAATAATCTCCGACGCGCACACAACGCACACTAGATGGCAGGCAGAGCCGGCATGAATCATGCACCTATTAAAGCATACAAAGAACCAAGAGAAGAGTGAACTGTTGGCATCGAGAACGACATCAGATCAGAGGGAACTGTATTCCGACGAGAGATTTAGAGACCTAAACCTGACACTAGACGAGGTAGAGAAGTGGGACATGATCATGGTGGATAATACTCGGGAAACTTGATACTAGCATTATGTGGCTAACAGCAGGTAGCAAGACTCACGAAATAGTAATAAATGATTGTAAACAAACCAGGGTACGGGCGGGGGATTGAACTCGCGGCAAGTAAGTCGCCATGCGTTCTAACCCCACACGTACCCTGGTTTAACACCAGGTAGCATTATGGTGCTAACACCAGGTAACATTATGGTGCTAACACCAGGTAGTATAATGGTGCTAACACCAGGTAACATCATGGTGCTAACACCAGGTAACATCATGGTGCTAACCAGGTAGCGAAACAGTGCTAACACCAGGTAGCATCATGGTGCTAACACCAGGTAGCATCATAGTGATAACAGCAGGTAACATCACGGTGCTAACACCAGGTAGCTTCATGGTGCTAACACTAGGCAACACCATGGTGCTAACACCAGGTAGTATAATGGTGCTAACACCAGGTAACATCATGGTGCTAACACCAGGTAACATCATGGTGCTAACACCAGGTAACATCATGGTGCTAACACCAGGTAACATCATGGTGCTAACAATAGGTAACATCATGGTGCTAACCAGGTAGCGCCATAGTGCTAACACCAGGTAACATCATGGTGCTAACACCAGGTAGCATCATGGTGCTAACACCAGGTAGCATCATAGTGCTAACAGCAGGTAACATCATGGTGCTAACACCAGGTAGCATCATGGTGCTAACAACAGGTAGCATCATGGTGCTAACACCAGATAACATCATGGTGCTAACACCAGGTAATATCATGGTGCTAACACCAGGTAATATCATGGTGCTAACACCAGATAATATCATGGTGCTAACACCAGGTAACATCATGGTGCTAACACCAGGTAATATCATGGTGTTATTCTTAGCTCAAGGTCCGTATATACTATATTGGCTGGTTATAATTTGCGACAGCAGTGTGACCAGTGTGGCCAGTGTGGGGAGCCTGGGGGTGGAGCACCAGGGAGAGGTCACTCAGCAGTGTGGGGAGCCTGGGGGTGGAGCACCAGGGAGAGGTCACTCAGCAGTGTGGGGAGCCTGGGGGTGGAGCACCAGGGAGAGGTCACTCAGCAGTGTAGGGAGCCTGGGGGTGGAGCACCAGGGAGAGGTCACTCAGCAGTGTGGGGAACCTGGGGGTGGAGCACCAGAGAGAGGTCATTCAGCAGTGTGGGGAGCCTGGGGGTGGAGCACCAGGGAGAGGTCACTCAGCAGTGTGGGGAGCCTGAGGGTGGAGCACCAGAGAGAGGTCACTCAGCAGTGTGGGGAGCCTGAGGGTGGAGCACCAGAGAGAGGTCACTCAGCAGTGCGGGGAGCCTGGGGGTGGAGCACCAGAGGTCACTCAGCAGTGTGGGGAGCCTGGGGGTGGAGCACCAGAGGTCACTCAGCAGTGTGGGGAGCCTGGGGGTGGAGCACCAGGGAGAGGTCACTCAGCAGTGTGGGGAGCCTGGGGGTGGAGCACCAGGGAGAGGTCACTCAGCAGTGTGGGGAGCCTGGGGGTGGAGCACCAGAGAGAGGTCACTCAGCAGTGTGGGGAGCCTGGGGGTGGAGCACCAGAGAGAGGTCACTCAGCAGTGTGGGGGGCCTGGGGGTGGAGCACCAGAGAGAGGTCACTCAGCAGTGTGGGGAGCCTGGGGTGGAGCACCAGAGAGAGGTCACTCAGCAGTGTGGGGAGCCTGGGGGTGGAGCACCAGAGAGAGGTCACTCAGCGGGGTGGGGAGCCTGGGGGTGGAGCACCAGAGAGAGGTCACTCAGCAGTGTGGGGAGCCTGGGGGTGGAGCACCAGAGAGAGGTCACTCAGCAGTGTGGGGAGCCTGGGGGTGGAGCACCAGAGAGAGGTCACTCAGCGGGGTGGGGAGCCTGGGGGTGGAGCACCAGAGAGAGGTCACTCAGCAGTGTGGGGAGCCTGGGGTGGAGCACCAGAGAGAGGTCACTCAGCAGTGTGGGGAGCCTGGGGGTGAGCACCAGAGAGAGGTCACTCAGCGGGTGGGGAGCCTGGGGGTGGAGCAGCAGAGAGGGGTCACTCAGTGGGGTGGGGAGCCTGGGGGTGGAGCACCAGAGAGAGGTCACTCAGCAGTGTGGGGAGCCTGGGGGTGGAGCACCAGAGAGGTCACTCAGCGGGGTGGGGAGCCTGGGGGTGGAGCACCAGAGAGAGGTCACTCAGCAGTGTGGGGAGCCTGGGGGTGGAGCACCAGGGAGAGGTCACTCAGCAGTGGGGTGGGGAGCCTGGGGGTGGAGCACCAGAGAGAGGTCACTCAGCAGTGTGGGGAGCCTGGGGGTGGAGCACCAGAGAGAGGTCACTCAGCGGGGTGGGGAGCCTGGGGGTGGAGCACCAGAGAGAGGTCACTCAGCAGTGTGGGGAGCCTGGGGGTGGAGCACCAGAGAGAGGTCACTCAGCAGTGTGGGGAGCCTGGGGGTGGAGCACCAGGGAGAGGTCACTCAGCAGTGTGGGGAGCCTGGGGGTGGAGCACCAGAGAGAGGTCGCTCAGCGGGGTGGGGAGCCTGGGGGTGGAGCACCAGAGAGAGGTCACTCAGCGGGGTGGGGAGCCTGGGGGTGGAGCACCAGAGAGAGGTCACTCAGCAGTGTGGGGAGCCTGGGGGTGGAGCACCAGAGGTCACTCAGCAGGGTGGGGAGCCTGGGGGTGGAGCACCAGAGAGAGGTCACTCAGCGGGGTGGGGAGCCTGGGGGTGGAGCACCAGAGAGAGGTCACTCAGCAGTGTGGGGAGCCTGGGGGTGGAGCACCAGAGAGAGGTCACTCAGCGGGGTGGGGAGCCTGGGGTGGAGCACCAGAGAGAGGTCACTCAGCGGGGTGGGGAGCCTGGGGGTGGAGCACCAGAGAGAGGTCACTCAGCGGGGTGGGGAGCCTGGGGGTGGAGCACCAGAGAGAGGTCACTCAGCGGGGTGGGGAGCCTGGGGGTGGAGCACCAGAGAGAGGTCACTCAGCAGTGTGGGAGCCTGGGGTGGAGCACCAGAGAGAGGTCACTCAGCGGGGTGGGGAGCCTGGGGGTGGAGCACCAGAGAGAGGTCACTCAGCGGGGTGGGGAGCCTGGGGGTGGAGCACCAGAGAGAGGTCACTCAGCAGTGTGGGGAGCCTGGGGGTGGAGCACCAGAGAGAGGTCGCTCAGCGGGTGGGGAGCCTGGGGGTGGAGCACCAGAGAGAGGTCACTCAGCGGGGTGGGGAGCCTGGGGGTGGAGCACCAGAGAGAGGTCACTCACCAGTGTGGGGAGCCTGGGGGTGGAGCACCAGAGAGAAGTCACTAGCGGGTGGGGAGCCTGGGGGTGGAGCACCAGAGAGAGGTCACTCAGCGGGGTGGGGAGCCTGGGGGGTGGAGCACCAGAGAGAGGTCGCTCAGCGGGGTGTGGGAGCCTGGGGGTGGAGCACCAGAGAGAGGTCACTCAGCGGGGTGGGGAGCCTGGGGGTGGAGCACCAGAGAGAGGTCACTCAGCGGGGTGGGGAGCCTGGGGTGGAGCACCAGGGAGAGGTCACTCAGCAGTGTGGGAGCCTGGGGGTGGAGCACCAGAGAGAGGTCACTCAGCGGGGTGGGGAGCCTGGGGGTGGAGCACCAGAGAGAGGTCACTCAGCAGTGTGGGGAGCCTGGGGTGGAGCACCAGAGAGAGGTCACTCAGCAGTGTGGGGAGCCTGGGGGTGGAGCACCAGAGAGAGGTCACTCAGCGGGGTGGGGAGCCTGGGGGTGGAGCAGCAGAGAGGGGTCACTCAGTGGGGTGGGGAGCCTGGGGGTGGAGCACCAGAGAGAGGTCACTCAGCAGTGTGGGGAGCCTGGGGGTGGAGCACCAAGAGAGGTCACTCAGGGGGGGGGGGAGCCTGGGGGTGGAGCACCAGAGAGAGGTCACTCAGCAGTGTGGGGAGCCTGGGGGTGGAGCACCAGGGAGAGGTCACTCAGCAGTGGGGTGGGAGTCTGGGGTGGAGCACCAGAGAGAGGTCACTCAGCAGTGTGGGGAGCCTGGGGGTGGAGCACCAGAGAGAGGTCACTCAGCGGTGGTGGGGAGCCTGGGGGTGGAGCACCAGAGAGAGGTCACTCAGCAGTGTGGGGAGCCTGGGGGTGGAGCACCAGAGAGAGGTCACTCAGCAGTGTGGGGAGCCTGGGGGTGGAGCACCAGGGAGGTCACTCAGCAGTGTGGGGAGCCTGGGGGTGGAGCACCAGAGAGAGGTCGCTCAGCGGGGTGGGGAGCCTGGGGGTGGAGCACCAGAGAGAGGTCACTCAGCGGGGTGGGAGCCTGGGGGTGGAGCACCAGAGAGAGGTCACTCAGCAGTGTGGGGAGCCTGGGGGTGGAGCACCAGAGAGAGGTCACTCAGCAGGGTGGGGAGCCTGGGGGTGGAGCACCAGAGAGAGGTCACTCAGCGGGGTGGGGAGCCTGGGGTGGAGCACCAGAGAGAGGTCACTCAGCAGTGTGGGGAGCCTGGGGGTGGAGCACCAGAGAGAGGTCACTCAGCGGGGTGGGGAGCCTGGGGTGGAGCACCAGAGAGAGGTCACTCAGCGGGGTGGGGAGCCTGGGGGTGGAGCACCAGAGAGAGGTCACTCAGCGGGGTGGGGAGCCTGGGGGTGGAGCACCAGAGAGAGGTCACTCAGCGGGGTGGGGAGCCTGGGGGTGGAGCACCAGAGAGAGGTCACTCAGCAGTGTGGGGAGCCTGGGGGTGGAGCACCAGAGAGAGGTCACTCAGCGGGGTGGGGAGCCTGGGGGTGGAGCACCAGAGAGAGGTCACTCAGCGGGGTGGGGAGCCTGGGGGTGGAGCACCAGAGAGAGGTCACTCAGCAGTGTGGGGAGCCTGGGGGTGGAGCACCAGAGAGAGGTCGCTCAGCGGGGTGGGGAGCCTGGGGGTGGAGCACCAGAGAGAGGTCACTCAGCGGGGTGGGGAGCCTGGGGTGGAGCACCAGAGAGAGGTCACTCAGCAGTGTGGGGAGCCTGGGGGTGGAGCACCAGAGAGAAGTCACTCAGCGGGGTGGGGAGCCTGGGGGTGGAGCACCAGAGAGAGGTCACTCAGCGGGGTGGGGAGCCTGGGGGTGGAGCACCAGAGAGAGGTCGCTCAGCGGGGTGGGGAGCCTGGGGGTGGAGCACCAGAGAGAGGTCACTCAGCGGGGTGGGGGAGCCTGGGGGTGGAGCACCAGAGAGAGTCACTCAGCGGGGTGGGGAGCCTGGGGTGGAGCACCAGAGAGAGGTCAGTCAGCGGGGTGGGGAGCCTGGGGTGGAGAACCAGAGAGAGGTCACTCGGGGTGGGGAGCCTGGGGTGGAGCACCAGAGAGAGGTCACTCAGCGGGGTGGGGAGCCTGGGGGTGGAGCACCAGAGAGAGGTCACTCAGCGGGGTGGGGAGCCTGGGGGTGGAGCACCAGAGAGAGGTCACTCAGCAGTGTGGGGAGCCTGGGGGTGGAGCACCAGAGAGAGGTCACTCAGCGGGGTGGGGAGCCTGGGGGTGGAGCACCAGAGAGAGGTCACTCAGCAGTGTGGGGAGCCTGGGGGTGGAGCACCAGAGAGAGGTCACTCAGCGGGGTGGGGAGCCTGGGGGTGGAGCACCAGAGAGAGGTCACTCAGCGGGGTGGGGAGCCTGGGGGTGGAGCACCAGAGAGAGGTCACTCAGCGGGGTGGGGAGCCTGGGGGTGGAGCACCAGAGGTCACTCAGCGGGGTGGGGAGCCTGGGGGTGGAGCACCAGAGGTCACTCAGCGGGGTGGGGAGCCTGGGTGGAGCACCAGAGAGAGGTACTCAGCGGGGTGGGGAGCCTGGGGGTGGAGCACCAGAGAGAGGTCACTCAGCGGGGTGGGGAGCCTGGGGGTGGAGCACCAGAGAGAGGTCACTCAGCGGGGTGGGGAGCCTGGGGGTGGAGCACCAGAGGTCACTCAGCGGGGTGGGGAGCCTGGGGATGGAGCACCAGAGGTCACTCAGCGGGGTGGGGAGCCTGGGGGTGGAGCACCAGAGGTCACTCAGCGGGGTGGGGAGCCTGGGGGTGGAGCACCAGAGAGAGGTCACTCAGCGGGGTGGGGAGCCTGGGGGTGGAGCACCAGAGGTCACTCAGCGGGGTGGGGAGCCTGGGGGTGGAGCACCAGAGGTCACTCAGCGGGGTGGGGAGCCTGGGGGTGGAGCACCAGAGAGAGGTCACTCAGCGGGGTGGGGAGCCTGGGGGTGGAGCACCAGAGGTCACTCAGCAGTGTGTGGAGCCTGGGGGTGGAGCACCAGAGAGAGGTCACTCAGCGGGGTGGGGAGCCTGGGGGTGGAGCACCAGAGAGAGGTCACTCAGCGGGGTGGGGAGCCTGGGGTGGAGCACCAGAGGTCACTCAGCAGGGTGGGGAGCCTGGGGGTGGAGCACCAGAGAGAGGTCACTCAGCGGGGTGGGGAGCCTGGGGGTGGAGCACCAGAGAGAGGTCACTCAGCAGGGTGGGGAGCCTGGGGGTGGAGCAGCAGAGAGAGGTCACTCAGCGGGGTGGGGAGCCTGGGGTGGAGCACCAGAGAGAGGTCACTCAGCAGTGTGGGGAGCCTGGGGGTGGAGCACCAGAGAGAGGTCACTCAGCAGTGTGGGGAGCCTGGGGGTGGAGCACCAGGGAGAGGTCACTCAGCAGTGTGGGGAGCCTGGGGGTGGAGCACCAGAGAGAGGTCGCTCAGCGGGGTGGGGAGCCTGGGGGTGGAGCACCAGAGAGAGGTCACTCAGCAGGGTGGGGAGCCTGGGGGTGGAGCACCAGGGAGAGGTCACTCAGCGGGGTGGGGAGCCTGGGGGTGGAGCACCAGAGAGAGGTCACTCAGCAGGGTGGGGAGCCTGGGGGTGGAGCACCAGAGAGAGGTCACTCAGCGGGGTGGGGAGCCTGGGGGTGGAGCACCAGAGAGAGGTCACTCAGCGGGTGGGGAGCCTGGGGGTGGAGCACCAGAGAGAGGTCACTCAGCAGTGTGGTGAGCTGGGGGTGGAGCACCAGAGAGAGGTCACTCAGCGGGGTGGGGAGCCTGGGGGTGGAGCACCAGAGAGAGGTCACTCAGCGGGGTGGGGAGCCTGGGGGTGGAGCACCAGAGAGAGGTCACTCAGCAGTGTGGGGAGCCTGGGGGTGGAGCACCAGAGAGAGGTCACTCAGCAGTGTGGTGAGCCTGGGGGTGGAGCACCAGAGAGAGGTCACTCAGCGGGGTGGGGAGCCTGGGGGTGGAGCACCAGAGAGAGGTCACTCAGCGGGGTGGGGAGCCTGGGGGTGGAGCACCAGAGAGAGGTCACTCAGCAGTGTGGGGAGCCTGGGGGTGGAGCACCAGAGAGAGGTCACTCAGCGGGGTGGGGAGCCTGGGGGTGGAGCACCAGAGAGAGGTCACTCAGCGGGGTGGGGAGCCTGGGGGTGGAGCACCAGAGAGAGGTCACTCAGCGGGGTGGGGAGCCTGGGGTGGAGCACCAGAGAGAGGTCACTCAGCGGGGTGGGGAGCCTGGGGGTGGAGCACCAGAGAGAGGTCACTCAGCAGTGTGGGGTAGCCTGGGGGTGGAGCACCAGAGAGAGGTCACTCAGCGGGGTGGGAGCCTCATGGAATGCAACACAGCCGTGATTGAGATATGATGCGATATGGGGTACAAGCTCTGAGGAAAACCTTGGGCTCGTCGGGAGCGTCGACCATATACGCCTCGATGTGTGTGTGTGTGGTGTGTGGTGTGTGGTGTGTGTAGTGTGTGTGGGGTATTGTGTGGGATGTGTCCTGCGGGTGTGTCTGCGTGTGTGACGCGGTGGTGTCGCGTGTGGTGTCTGGTGTGTGAGTCTCCGTGTGTGGTCTGGTGTGTCCCGTTGGGGGTCTGGTGTGTGTGGGTGTTAGTTACCTATTTTGTCCTAGGACATGTCATTAGACACTAGGCCTGTTGTAGTGTGTGTATCTGTGCGTTGTGTGATAGGAGAATGGCCATCTGTGGACTGTGTGTTGTTTGTGTTGCGTGATGTGTGTCTGCTGATGTGTGTGTGTGTCTGCGTGTGTGTGTCTGCGTGTGTGTGTGTGTTGATGTGTTGTGTGTGTTTGTGTGTGACTGTGTTGTGTGCGTGTGTGTGTGTGTGTTTGTGTGTGTGTGTATGTGGTGATGTGTGTCTGTGTGTGTGTTGTGTGTCTGCGTGTGTGTGTCTGCGTGTGTGTGTCTGCGTGTGTGTGTGTCTCCGTGTGTGTGTGTCTCCGTGTGTGTCTCGTGTGTGTGTGTTGGGTGTGTGTGTGTGTGTGTGTGTGTGTGTGTGTGTGTGTGTGTGTGTGTGTGTGTGTGTGTGTGTGTGTGTGTCTATTTGCTTTGCTTTAAAGTCTCATTTTTTCCAATTAATTCCCCATAGAACTTTATAAAATCTCAATAACTTAAGGACAAACTATTTTTTGCTGCCGTGTCATCCCTCCCAAGCACCGCTGGTCGTGAAGGAACATTCCACACTACCCATCTACACAGCTTCCTACTTAAAGTTATCACTTCTTTGTTCTGCCTATCTCTGACACGGGGAATTCCTTCTCGTCCACTTTGCCCACACTATTTTATAAATTTATATGTCGTTATCATGGCTCCCCTCGCGTCTCCCAGTGAGGACGCTACACTACCCTCTGCTTATAACTTACGGCTTTCCAGTTCAGGACTTCATTCCCTCGCATTCCTTTAACATATTCCATTGTTTCTCTAAGATTTCTTATACCAAAGGTCATCCATATACATATGAAAGCCAGTTTAAAACTAGCAAGAATAGTATACGATTTCCTGATATCACTGAACAACACATCCAGGAGTAGAGATCAGTCGCTCAGCTCGTGCTAAGTTACGCTGTATAGTCCTTGTGGCTTAGCGCTTCTTTTTGATTATAATAATAATAATAATCGTGCTAAGTCACTGAATAAGAATGACAAAAAACAGTAAGAGAGATCCGTAGTGGAAATATTACATTCAATGCACTAGGAAATATTACAGCTGGTATCTTATAGATATGTAATTCACATATAACTGATAAAAATAGATATGAAATAGGTAAATGATAGATAAATATATAATACGAATATAATAAATATATGATAGATGAAAGACAGATATATAACAGTATATAATAGGTATTTGGGAAGTGTTTTCAACCAGCAAACTCTGTGAAGGAAGGTGACACAACACTGAACTTAGGTGAAGGTGCACACAGGTGTTACTATTCCCATCTATATTGTCAAAGGCACTTGAGAGAGAGAGAGAGAGAGAGAGAGAGAGAGAGAGAGAGAGAGAGAGAGAGAGAGAGAGAGAGAGAGAGGTTCCAATACAGTACATAGTGATGTAGGTTTCTACAGTGATGTAGGTTCCTACACTGTGCTGCAGGTTCCTACACAGTGCTGCAGGTTCCTACACAGTGCTGCAGGTTCCTACACAGTGCTGCAGGTTCCTACACAGTGCTGCAGGTTCCTACACAGTGCTGCAGGTTCCTACACAGTGCTGCAGGTTCCTACACAGTGCTGCAGGTTCCTACACAGTGCTGCAGGTTCCTACACAGTGGGTGCAGGTTCCTACACAGTGCTGCAGGTTCCTACACAGTGCTGCAGGTTCCTACACAGTGCTGCAGGTTCCTACACAGTGCTGCAGGTTCCTACACAGTGCTGCAGGTTCCTACACTGTGCTGCAGGTTCCTACACAGTGCTGCAGGTTCCTACACAGTGCTGCAGGTTCCTACACGGTGCTGCAGGATCCTACACAGTGCTGCAGGTTCCTACACAGTGCTGCAGGGCACCACAGTCTCCTGAGTGACAGGGTCGTGTGGTACTCTAGACTGTGTAACACAGATACAACACTCTACTGTGTGGCCTTACTGGGGGTCCTCTGGAGGACGATTACGATAACTCTATGTCTGAATGACTCTGTTCTCTCCTTGTGTCGGATGTGTATGTGAAAGTGAGAGTGAGAGTGAGAGTATGAGAGAGAGAGAGAGAGAGAGAGAGAGAGAGAGAGAGAGAGAGAGAGAGAGAGAGAGAGAGAGAGAGAGAGAGAGAGAGAGAGAGAGAGAGAGAGAGAGAGACAGGCAGACAGAGAAATAAAGAACCTATAGATGGTTTCAACTTCATCCTTTCCCCTTTTCGTATTTCTCATAACAATAAAAAGGCTTTCAAATGAGCTTATGTAGGTAACAGCTCTTAACTTGTAAATAAAATTAGCAACCTTAACCCAATCTTGTAAAACCCTGTGTGTAAATAATAATAATTATTATTGATAGTAACATACGAATGTTAATAAGAAAATACCACTTTATTTTGTGTCTTCCTACAGGTGAGGGACGCTAGTATTGAGTACTGACTCGCCTGCTGCCATTATTCGGGCACTAGGTAAGCTTTATTCGGGCACTAGGTAAGCTTATTAGCGTGGGCATGTGTGAGGGGGGCCTTGTGGACGTGAGTTGCCGTATGTAAGGTGTGTGTGTGTGTGTGTGTGTGTGTGTGTGTGTGTGTGTGTGTGTGTGTGTGTGTGTGTGTGTGTGTGTGTGTGTGTGTGTGTGTGTGTGGTGTATGTGTGGGCGTCTCAGAGACTGAGCATACTTCAAGGCATGTATGGGGATGAATGGGTTGAGAGTCGCCTCTTGTTTATGATGGGCGTCACTCCACCCCTTTCCCCTAATCTCAGAGTCCACCTCTGAAAAATGGGCGTGGGTGGGCATGAGTGTGGGCGGGAATCGCGCATTCCTCCCTGTCAATGCTCAATACGGAAAGGAGAGAATGGAGGCAGCAGCTGAGAGAATGTAATGAGAATAAAAATCTTTTTTTTTTTACAACGTAACAAAAAAGGTACAGCGAAACGATCCATGCAATCTACGTGATCCACGTGATCCATGAGGTCAAATGTATCCCAGATCATATCAAGGGAAAATGTAATTCTTGTACTTGGGATACAGGAACCGAGACTTGGAGCACAATAGGAAACCATCATACATGATAGTAAAGATATCACTAGGATAGTAAAGATAGCACTATGGTAGTAAAGACAGCACTAGGGTAATAAAGATTGCACTATGATAATAAAGACAACGGTATTCATCTTAGAAGCAGAGAAGGACTGAGGCTGAGGTGCCAAGGTAGGCACGTTGAGTCCTGCCTAAGACCAGTATGGATAGTTTTACTAACCGGAAAAACAAAGGCCTTTGTTACTGAGAGAATTACAACAGTGAGAAACACAGTATGTTTTGACAGAGCCATCTAACAGGACTTAAAGAGAATGCAGGGGAAAGCCGACTACTCAGATTAGATTTAGATTTTGACGGTGAAGTGTCTCGTGTAATGTGCACCTCACAGGCATCATGTGGTCAGAAGCACAAGAACATAAAGCCTTAGGCTCGAGGCCCACAAAGGGGTAACAGAATTTCTATACATTTAGAACTTCATTTACAATTTATGGTTTATATTTTACATGCAGATTTAGGATAAAACTCAAAATTTTGTAGTAGAATGACAAAAAACATAAATATGTCCTCCCTTCTCATTAAAAACTTTCATTTCAGTCCATCAGACCCTGACGAAACAAATAATTCAACCCAAAGATTCCAACCACACAACTCACAGATACGAGAATTATTTAGTACTGTTGAGAATTTTTTTCTATGGAGGGGGTGACGACCCCCTCAGGGGGACGGCGATCCCTCTCGAAGGAGCTAAGACCCCTCTCTATTTTCCCATACTGGAGAGCAGGAGTAAGCATGAGAGGGATCATGCCCTATTCTTTTTGTATTAGCAGAGATTCCTAGAACTACGGCTGCTGGGGTATTGAGCTGTCAACCAATAACATAAGTGCCTCTTCATGGTCATAAATGGTTTTTAATACATCTTATCATTGAAAAATCCCACAAGTGCTCTACAGATTATTAACAGCTCACATTCCATCACAGCAGACAACATTCATGTGCACCACAACAATTGTAAAATTAAACATTCAGTCTCTAAGGCTATAAACTTATAATTCTTTTAAAAGAGTAATATTCTTCAAAGATCATATAACATCAGTCACATTAAGTTACCCTAAATTGTCACTGAGCCTCGGTGGTTGTAAAACCCAGGACTAAACAAGTGAAGCCTCAGCGGAAGGCATATTTAATATAGGAGTCACAGTCAAAGGTACACCAGGTGTGTAGATGAGCAGGAATCCCTGCCAGCTGGTATCCATGGATAAGGCGAGTGTGCAGTATCCTCTAACTGCAGATAATCGCCTTATACTGATGATTTCTACGGAAAGATGACGGCTATATATACGTGTCACAGCGGCTGATACACCATTATTCAGTTTGCTGAATGTCAGTGTGTGAGAAATATATCAGTGGATACCTCCCAGTGAAGAATAGGGGTACGTTGAGGGATACCTCCCCTCCTGCTGACATATACCTCACAAGTAGGGCCCAACATAACCTTACCTCCATCTTACATAACCTGGTACTCTGTCTAGACTCTAGACGATGACTGAGAATGAAAAGTTTGCTGCTGAATGAACCTCAAGGGAGGTTCATTGATATTGGTGAGGGGCTCTTGATCTAAGAAATTGGATCTGTGCTCCTACTCCCTGAATTAAGCCTGAATGCCTCCCCCCACAGGCGCTGTATAATCTCTACGGGTTTAGCGCTTCCCCATGATAATAATGCTGTAGAGTACACCTGTTTCATCAGTCTTTATTTCTGAGTCTGCGGTCACAAGTCCCGGGCACCAACACAACTTACTCTTAACACAAAGTAAACAACACTACTGCTGTTGAGTGACATGCTCTACACACATTGGTTCTCTATCTTCTCCCTCTCCACATCCCTTATCTCACGTTCCCTAACTACTTTCCACCCCTGATTCTCGCTCTTCCCTTCTTTCCTAGTCACATCTATTATCCACTTACCTCATACTTTCCACCCCCTCGTCTCCACAGCTCTTCAGCTCTTTCCCACCTTTCACAACCCGCCCACATTCTCCCCGTTTCCCATCCCTTAGTTTTTTTTCCCATCTCCCTATCCAATATCTTTACACTTCTCATCACCTGCCTTTCTCACTCTCCCCACCTCCGAAGTTTTTCTCATTTCCCCACCTCTACCTTTCCTATCTCCCAACCCGAGTACCCTACATCTGAATAAAGTCCAGGAACTTCCTATTCTGAAGTCAACAGAAAACAGTACCTGTTGCGGCAGCTTTGCCTTCCGCGTCTGCAAATTCAGTCACCCCAGGAAGCAAGACATGTAGCTCTGGCAGCAATACAACTCCACATCCTTGTGTGTGTGGGATGAGCACGGGTCAGCCACTCGTGGACCTTTTGAACTACAGGATGCACGTTAGTGAGTTGTGCCAGGGTCAGAGAGCCACTTAGAGTGCCAGACTCCACGATGGAGTAAGGGAGAGCATGAGGAAACACCATTGAGTATCAGGATGTAGCAGAGTTATAAGTAGACAGTATAGTAGAGTATAAGGGAACAGGGAAGGTATAAAGAAATATGAGGGAACAGGGAAGGTATAAAGTAGTATGAGGGAACAGGGAAGGTATAGAGAAAGGTGAATCGTAATGTAATGTGATTAAGAAAAGAAATGAAATGAAGGAGTGTGAGGGACTGTTAAAATGTGTAAGTTAGGAGCAGGGAAGTCAGGGGTTGACCTGTGGGAGGTCTAGTTCCCCCGTGTGTGTGTGTGTGTGTGTGTGTGTGTGTGTGTGTGTGTGTGTGTGTGTGTGTGTGTGTGTGTGTGTGACCCCAGGGATGATTTCATTAGTGCCATCCCCTTGATCCTCTCTCCCCTCCCACATGATGGCCACCCAGGGCCACTCCCTCCCCTCCCCTCTGTTGCTGCTAGAGTGCCACCCCTCACTGCCAATCCTGCTGCTGTTTGAACGACATCCTTACCACTGTATCAACACAGTGCCACCCTTCCTGTGAGATGCCTCCACGGTGCCACCCTTCCTGTGAGATGCCTCCACGGTGCCACCCTTCCTGTGAGATTCCTCCACGGTGCCACCCTTCCTGTGAGATGTTTTCACAGTGCCATCCTTCCTGTGAGATGTTTTCACAGTGCCATCCTTCCTGTGAGATGCCCACACGGTGCCACCCTTCCTGAGAGATGCTTCCACGGTGCCACCCTTCCTGTGAGATGCTTCCACAGTGCCACCCTTCCTGTGAGATGCTTCCACGGTGCCACTCTTCCTATGAGATGCCTCCACAGTGCCACCCTTCCTGTAAGATGCTTCCACGGTGCCACCTTTCCTGTGAGATGCGTCAACGGTGCCACCCTTCCTATGAGATGCTTCCACTGTGCCACCCCTCCTGTGAGATACTTCCACAGTGCCACCCTTCCTGTGAGATGCCCCCTCGGTGCCACCCTTCCTGAGAGATACTTCCACGGTGCCACCCTTCCTGTGAAATGCTTCCACGGTGCCACCCTTCCTGTGAGATGCCTCCACAGTGCAACCCTTCCTGTGAGATGCTTCCACGGAGCCACCCTTCCTGTGAGATGTTTCAACAGTGCCACCCTTCCTGTGAGATACTTCCACGGTGCCACCCTTTCTGTGAGATGCCTCCACAGTGCCACCATTCCTGTCAGATGCTTCAACGGTGCCACCCTTCCTGTGAGATACTTCCACGGTGCCACCCTTCCTGTGAGATGCTTGCACGGTGCCACCCCTCCTGTGAGATGCTTCCACAGTGCCACCCTTCCAGTGAGATGCCTCCACAGTGCCACCCTTCCTGTGAGATGCTTCTACAGTGCCACTCTTCCTGTGAGATGCCTCCACGGTGCCACCCTTCTTGTGAGAAACTTCTACGGTGCCACCCTTCCTGTGAGATGCCTCCACAGTGCCATCTTCCCTCACACCGCACTTCCCACATCTTCACTTCTCCTGTCACAACATCTTCAAGGCACCGCACTCTTATCTTCATCTTATCTTATTAGGGTCCCACCACAACCATCACCACCATCACCACTGCAACATGACAGTGACATCTCTACCACCATCGCAGCGTCTCACTGGCTGGATGGCTGGTTAATGGGGTTGAAAGCCTATCGACTACACTAGGGTCACTAAGGCTGCACGTAACCTTATCACCACCAGACAAAAATACTTTAATCCTTAAAATAGTGATTAAATATACACCCAATACATATAAGCTGTGAGAAATACACCAACTGGTGTATGTATCTTGTATTTTGTTAATGTGTCTCACTGGTGTTCCAAAATCAACCTGTGCCCTCATATTGTTACTACCCTGCACTACCACTAAACTACATATTGTTACTACCCTGCACTACCACTAAACTACATATGCATATGTATGTGTATTATATATATATTGTATATGTATGTACATAAACGTGTGTGTTATTGCCTATTTGTAAATTCAATACACTATGTATGTGTGTGTGTATACAGCTTGAGTGCACTATGTATGTTAGTCAGTTCTGGCTGACACTTCTGAAGTCTCCAAGCTCAGACTGACACAAGTGAAGTCTCCCAGCTCAGGCTGACACTACTGAAGTCTCCCAGCTCAGACTGACACAAGTGAAGTCTCCCAGCTCAGGCTGACACTACTGAAGTCTCCCAGCTCAGGCTGACACTACTGAAGTCTCCCAGCTCAGGCTGACACTACTGAAGTCTCCCAGCTCAGGCTGACACTACTGAAGTCTCCCAGCTCAGGCTGACACTACTGAAGTCTCCCAGCTCAGGCTGACACTACTGAAGCTCACTCCCACGCTCAGACTGACACTACTGAAAGTCTCCCAGCTCAGGCTGACACTACTGAAGTCTCCCAGCTCAGGCTGACACTACTGAAGTCTCCCAGCTCAGGCTGACATGAAGTCTCCCAGCTCAGACTGACACTACTGAAGTCTCCCAGCTCAGGCTGACACTACTGAAGTCTCCCAGCTCAGGCTGACACTACTGAAGTCTCCCAGCTCAGACTGACACTAATGAAGTCTCTCAGCTCAGACTGACACATTGCAACACCATATACGTTCCCACAGCGTAATAACCATACAGAATAGTGTTGCAGCACTCTGCTGATGTATACAGTTTTGATAAAGTGCCATCCTCCCTTTCCCATAGTGCCATCCTCCCTTTCCCATAGTGCCATCCTCCCTTTCCCATAGTGCCATCCTCCCTTTCCCATAGTGCCATCCTCCCTTTCCCATAGTGCCATCCTCCCTTTCCCATAGTGCCATCATCCCTTTCCCATAGTACCATCCTCCCTTTACCACAGTGCCACCTACTCTTTCCAACAGTGCCACCTACTCTTTCCAACAGTGCCACCTTCCCTTTCCCACAGTGTCAGCCTCCCTTTTTCACAGTGCCATCCTCCCTTTCCCACAGTGCCACCCTCCCTTTCTCACACTGCCAATTCCCTTTCCCACAATGTCACCCACCGCTTCCCACAGTGCCAAACTTCCTTTCCCACAGTGCCATCCTCCTTTTTCCCACTGTGCCACCCTCCTTTTCCCCACAGTGCCGCCCTCCTTTTCCCACAGCGCCACCCTCCCTTTCCCACAGTGCCACTTCCCTTTCCCACAGTGCCGCCCTCCCTTTCCCACAGTGCCAACCTTCCTTTCCCACAACGCCATCCTTCCTTTTCCCACAGTGCCACCCTCCCCTTTTCCCACAGTGCCCCCCCCTTTTCCCATAGTGCCTCCCTTTCTCCCACAGTGCCACCCTCCTTTTCCCCACAGTGCCGCCATCCCTCTCCCACAGTGCCACCCTTCCTTTCCCCACAGTGCCACCCTCCTTTTTCCCACAGTGCCACCCTGTCACCACAGCGCCACCCTGCCTCCCTCTCACCACAGTGCCACCCTGTCACCACAGTGCTACCCTGTCACCAGAGTGCCATCCTCACTCTCAGCAGAGCGCCACATTCCCTCTGAGCAGAGTGTCACGCTGCCTTACCCATCTCGAGTTACAGTGCCACCCACACTGTCTCTTTACACTCATTAAGAGCATCCTGTCTACCCAACAACAGGCAGTTTAATTACTCTATTAGCTAACTGGCGCCCGCCTGTCTCTGGCTAGAGCCCGCGCTCACAACACAGCTCTAAATACAAAATGTCAACCACTAGAGTGGGGCTCTAAATGCAAGATATCTACTGCTAGAGTGGGGCTCTAAATGCAAGGTGTTTCAAATCTGTAATGTGAGAAGAACGTCAAAGTAAGGTTATTCAAAAGAATAGTTAGGAACTATCAAAGTAGAGTTATTAACTCTGAATATTTGGAATTTTAACAGAGTATGGTTATCTATCAAAATAAAGCTGTTATCTGTCAAAGGTCTGTTATCTATCAAAGTAAGGCTGTTATCTATCAAAGGTCTGTTATCTATCAAAGTAAGGCTGTTATCTATCAAAGGTCTGTTATCTGTCAAAGAAGATCTGTTTATCTGTCAAAGTAAGGCTATTTGTTATCTGTCAAAGAAGTTCTGTTTATGTTTCAAAGTAGGTCTGTTATCTGTCAAAGTAGGTCTGTTATCTGTCAACAATTACTGTTAAAATAATCTGTGACTGATTGACTGATATATAGATCAGAGAATATGTATAGATCATAAAGCATTTATATAGACCCCCAAAGGATTTATATAGAGCACAGATGATTTGTAAAGGATTACAAAGACGCGCAAAGATGTACTTGTGGTATTGATGCCGATGTAACTGCGTCATCTCCTGGACCTCTGCAGCGTCAACTGGAGATATCTCCTGGACCTCTACAGCGTCAACTGGAGATGTCATCTCCTGGAACTCTACAGCGTCAACTGGAGATATCATCTGGACCTCTGCAACATCAACTGGAGATATCATCTCCTGGACCTCTGCAACATCAACTGGAGATGCCATCTCCTGGATCTCTACAGCGTCAACTGGAGATATCATCTCCTGGACCTCTGCAACATCAACTGGAGATGTCATCTTCGTCTTGGTGGATGAGAGCCACAAGTCTCCAATGATCGACTTAACAGATGCTGACCAGGTATTACATCACCACTACCACCACCACCACCACTAGCACTACCACCACTCATCAGCACTACCACCACCCACCACCACTAGCACTACCACCACCAGCATATCACCACACTATGCCACAACCACCACACCACCACCCCCACTACCAGCACCACCAACACTAGCACTACCACCACTCATCAGCACACCACTACCACCACTCATCAGCACTACCACCACCACCACCACCACTAGCAGTACCACCACCAGCACTATCACCACCACTGCCACAACCACCACCACCACCACCACCACTACCAGCACCACCAACACTAGCACTACCACCCCCACAACTAGCATCACCACCACCATCATCAATCTCACACCGACTATCACCACTATCCTCACTATCACTGTCTCAGACCTCAGTGGGTTTATACTCAACAATAGGTCCTTGATGTCCCATTTAACCATAAACAAAATTCATATGCAATTTTATATATCCATATCCCTGTTTTGTGAGCTAAAATTACTATTACTGTTATTATTATTATTATTATTATTATTATTAAAATACACTTTCACTTAAAGGATATAAATAATTAGAGTGTCAAGTCAATAAAAGGACTCGAGTAACATGACACTGTGTACCATACATAAAGATGTGAGGTGACGCGAGAGTTGAGGTGTCATGTCAGGTTTAGTCTTTGTAATGGTTTTACTGTGTAAGTTTTGTGAGAGGACTGACGATGATGCTGGGGAGGGGGAGCTTCCCTGATTTTGTACTATGGTGTCTGAAATCTGTATGCAATAAGTCTCTAAGAACTGTCTCCTGGTTCTTCTTCCCTCATCACCAGACTGATCACTTATCAAGGCTGAGGCAGTAACACCTGTCAAGACTGAGGGACTGATTACTTATCAAGGCTGAGGCAGTAACACCTGTCAAGACTGAGGGACTGATTACCCATCAAGGCTGAGGCAGTAACACCTGTCAAGACTGAGGGACTGATTACTTATCAAGGCTGAGGCAGTAACACCTGTCAAGACTGAGGGACTGATCACTTATCAAGGCTGAGGCAGTAACACCTGTCAAGACTGAGGGACTGATTACTTATCAAGGCTGAGGCAGTAACACCTGTCAAGGCTGAGGGACTGATCACTTATCAAGGCTGAGGCAGTAACACCTGTCAAGACTGAGGGACTGATTACTTATCAAGGCTGAGGCAGTAACACCTGTCAAGACTGAGGGACTGATTACTTATCAAGGCTGAGGCAGTAAAAACCTGTCAAGGCTGAGGACTGATCACTTATCAAGGCTGAGGCAGATAACACCTGTCAAGACTGAGGGACTGATACTTATCAAGGCTGAGGCAGTAACACCTGTCAAGCTGAGACTGATCACTTATCAAGCTGAGGCCAGTAACACCTGTCAGGCTGAGGACTGATCACTTATCAAGGCTGGAGGCGTAAAAACCTGTCAAGATGAGGGACTGATCATTAAAGGCTGAGGTACTAACACCTGTCCCAAGACTGAGGACTGATTACCCATCAAGGCTGAGGCACTAACACTGTCAAGACTGAGGGATGATTACCATCAAGGCTGAGGCACTCACCCTGTCAAGGGCTGAGGACTGACCACCCATCAAGGCTGAGGGGCAACACCTGGTCAAGACTGAGGGAGCTGATACCATCAAGGCTGAGGCACTAACACCTGTCAGACTAGGGATGATCACCATCAAGGTGAGGCACTAACACCTGTCAAGACTGAGGGACTGACACCCTCAAGGCTGAGGGGCTAAACACCTGTCAAGACTGAGGGACTGATCACCATCAAGGCTGAGCACTAACACTGTCAAGAGAGGGACTAATCACCCATCAAGGCTGAGGCATAACACCTGTCAGAGACTGAAAGGGACTGATCACCCATCAGGCTGAGGCAACTAACACACTGTCAAGACTGAGGACTGACACCCATCAAGGCTGAGGCACTAAACCTTCAAGACTAGGACTAATCACCCATCAAGGCTGAGGCACTAACACCTGTCAAGACGAGGACTGATCACCCATCAAGGCTGAGGGGGTAACACTGTCAAGATGAGGGACTGATCACCCATCAAGGCTGAGGCACTAACACCTGTCAAGACTGAGGGACTGATCACCCTCAAAGGCGAAGGGGCTAACACCTGTCAGACTGAGGGACTGATCCACCCATCAAGGCTGAGGGGCTAACACCTTTCAAGACTGAGGACTGATCACCCATCAAGGCTGAGGCACTAACACCTGTCAAGACTGAGGGACTGATTTACCCATCAAGGCTGAGGCACTAACACCTGTCAAGCTGAGAGGACTGATCACCCATAAGGCTGAGGGCTAACCCCTGTCAAGATCTGAGGACTGATCACCCATCAAGGCTGAGGCACTAACTTCGTGTGTAGACTGAGGACTACACCATCAAGGCTGATGGGCTAAACCTGTCAAGACGAGGGACTGTCACCCATCAAGGCTGAGGGGCTAACACCTTCAGACTGAGGGACTGACACCCATCAACTGGCACTAACACCTGTCAAGACTGGGGACTGATACCCCTCAAGGCTGTAGGGGCTAACACCTGTCAAGACTGAGGGACTGATCACCCATCAAGGCTGAGGGGCTAACACCTGTCAAGACTGAGGGACTGATCACCCATCAAGGCTGAGGCCCTTACACCTGTCAAGACTGAGGGACTGATCACCCATCAAGGCTGAGGCACTTACACCTGTCAAGACTGAGGGACTGATCACCCATCAAGACTGAGGCACTAACACCTGTCAAGACTGGGGACTGATCACCCATCAAGGCTGAGGCACTAACACTGCCAAGACTGATGGGACTGATCACCCATCAAGGCTGAGGCACTAACACCTGTCAAGACTGAGGGACTGATCACCCACAAGACTGATGCACTAACACTGCCAAGACTGAGGGACTGATCACCATCAAGGCTGAGGCCTTACACCTGTCAAGACTGAGGGACTGATCACCCATCAAGGCTGAGGCACTAACACCTGTCAAGACTGAGGGACTGATCACCCATCAAGACTGAGGCACTAACACCTGTCAAGACTGAGGGACTGACCACCCATCAAGGCTGAGGGGCTAACACCTGTCAAGACTGAGGGACTGATCACCCATCAAAGCTGAGGCACTTACACCTGTCAAGACTGAGGGACTGATCACCATCAAAGTGAGGCACTTACACCTGTCAAGACTGAGGGACTGATCACCCATCAAGGCTGAGGCACTAACACCTGTCAAGACTGAGGGACTGATCACCCATCAAGGCTGAGGCACTAACACCTGTCAAGACTGAGGGACTGATCACCCATCAAGGCTGAGGGGCTAACACCTGTCAAGACTGAGGGACTGTATCACCAATCAAGTGCTGAGGGGCTAATCACCTGTTCAAGACTGAGGGACTGGTATACCTTCAAAGCTGAGGCACTTACACCTGTCAGACTGAGGGACTGATCACCATCAAGGCTGAGGACACTAACACCTGTCAAGACTGAGGGACTGATCACCCATCAAGGCTGAGGCACTAACACCTGTCAAGACTGAGGGACTGATCACCCATCAAGGCTGAGGGGTTAACACCTGTCAAGACTGAGGGACTGATCACCCATCAAGGCTGAGGCACTAACACCTGTAGAGACTGAGGGACTGATCACCCATCAAGGCTGAGGCCTAACACCCGTAGAGACTGAGGGACTGATCACCCATCAAGGGTGGGCACTAACACCTGTAAGACTGAGGGAGATCACCCCAAATCCCCCTTCACGTTTTTCACCCCACCCTCCCGTAATTATGTCCTCTTTTTTTCCCGCAGACTTTCCAGGGGTTCGAACACTGCTTTCGTAGCGTGTACCGTCGGTAGTCGAAACGTTTAAAACCTCAATGTAAGTTTACTGTTTTCCCGGGACCGAGTTGCAAGGGTGAGTTTTAATGCAAGGTGCAATCATCTCAGGTTGCAAGGGTGGTTTAAGCAAGGGCAACATTCAGGTTTCAAGGGGGAGTTGAATGCAAGGGGCAAACATCTCAGTTGCAAGGGTGAGTTGAATGCAAGGTGCAATCATCTCAGGTTGCAAGGTGAGTTGAATGCAAGGTGCAATCATCTCAGGTTGCAAGGGTGAGTTGAATGCAAGGTGCAATCATCTCAGGTTGCAAGGGTGAGTTGAATGCAAGGTTCAATCATCTCAGGTTGCAAGGGAGAGTTGAATGCAAGGTTCAATCATCTCAGGTTGCAAGGGAGAGTTGAATGCAAGGTTCAATCGCCTTAAAGCTGGTTGAAACATCTGAATATGACAAGAAAATCAACACATCTGAGCCAAGATATGGTAAAACATACAGTACAGAGAGAGAGAGAGAGAGAGAGAGAGAGAGAGAGAGAGAGAGAGAGAAAGAGAGAGAGAGAGAGAGAGAGAGAGGATAGATAGATAGATAGATAGAGAGGGATAGAGAGCGAGAGATAGAGAGAGAGAGGGGAGAGAGAGAGAGAGGATAGAGGGATAGAGAGGGGGAGAGAGAGAGTTAGAGAGAGAGAGAGAGATATTTCACTGAGATGGAGACGTCTCACCCTGCTGGCCCAGGGCTCATCTTGCACTTTTTTACTCACTAGTGACTGCCCTGCCGAGACGTTTTTATCACGTGCTTCAACTTTTCACCCTTCAAGGGAGGTAAGGTGCCTTGCTGCTGCTGCTGGAGGCTCTTGATCCCAGAAGCTGCAGCTGCCAAAAGATCATTATGACCCATACCTATGCGGTGACCTTCGTGTGTGTGTGTACTCACCTATTTGTGGTTGCAGGAGTCGAGTCATAGCTCCTGGCCCCGCCTCTTCACTGATTGCTACTACGTCCTCTCTCTTCCTGTACCATGAGCTTTATCATACCTCGCCTTAAAACTATGTATGGTTCCCGCCTCCACTACTTCACTTTCTAGGCCATTCCACGGCCTGACCACTCTATATGACTGAAGAAATACTTCCTAACATCCCTTTGATTCATCTGAGTCTTCAACTTCCAATTGTGACCTCTTGTGTCTGTGTCCCATCTCTGGAACATCCCGTCTTTGTCCACCTTGTCTATTCCGCGCAGTATTTTATATGTCGTTATCATGTCTCCCCTGACCCTCCTGTCCTCCAGTGTCGTCAGGCCGATTTCCCTCAACCTTTCTTCGTAGGACAATCCCCGTAGCTCTGGGACTAGTCTTGTTGCAAACCTTTGCACCTTCTCTAATTTCTTGACGTGCTTGACTAGGTGTGGATTCCAAACTGGTGCTGCATACTCCAGTATGGGCCTGACGTAAATGGTATACAGAGTCTTGAACGACTCCTTACTGAGGTATCGGAACGCTATCCGTAGGTTTGCCAGGCGCCCGTATGCTGCAGCAGTTATCTGATTGATGTGCGCCTCAGGAGATATGCTCGGTGTTATACTCACCCCCAGATCTTTTTCCTTGAGTGAAGTTTTCAGTCTTTGGCCATCTAAACTATATTGTGTCTGCGGTCTTCTTTGCCCTTCCCCAATCTTCATGACTTTGCATTTGGCAGGCTTAAACTCAAGAAGCCAGTTACTGGACCAGGCTTGTAGCCTGTCCAGGTCTCTTTGTAGTCCTGCCTGATCCTCATCCGATTTGATTCTTCTCATTAACTTCACATCTGCAAACAAGGACACTTCTGAGTCTATCCCTTCCGTTATGTCATTCACATATACCAAGAACAGCACAGGTCCTAGGACTGACCCCTGTGGAACCCCGCTTGTCACAGGCGCCCACTCTGACACCTCGTCACGTGCCATGACTCGTTGTTGCCTCCCTGTCAGGTATTCTCTGATCCATTGCAGTGCCTTTCCTGTTATGTGTGCCTGATCCTCTAGGTTTTGCAGTAACCTCTTGTGAGGAACTGTGTCGAAGGCCTTCTTGCAGTCCAAAAAAATGCAGTCGATCCACCCCTCTCTCTCTTGTCTTACTTCTGTCACCTTGTCATAAAACTCTAGTAGGTTTGTGACAGGATTTTCCTTCACTGAAACCGTGCTGGTTGTCAATTATACACTTGTTTCTTTCCAGGTGCTCCACCACTCTCCTCCTGATGATCTTCTCCATGACCTTGCATACTATACACGTTAGTGATACAGGTCTGCAGTTTAGAGCCTCATGTCTGTCTCCCTTTTTAAAAATTGGGACTACATTTGCCATCTTCCATACCCCGGGGAGTTGCCCAGTTTCAAATGATGTGTTGAAGATCTTTGTTAATGGTACACACAATATCTTTGCTCCCTCTTTAAGGACCCACGGAGAGATGTTGTCTGGTCCCACCGCCTTTGAGGTGTCAAGTTCGCACAGCAGCTTCTTCACCTCCTTGGTTATATGTATTTCATCCAGCACTTGCTGGTGCCCCCCCTCCTGTTCTGATTTCCTGGAGTCCTACTGGTTTCCACTGTAAATACTTCTTTAAATCTCGTGTTGAGCTCCTGACATACCTCCCGGTCGTTTCTTGTGAATTCCCCATCACCCTTCCTCAGTCTGATTACCTGGTCCTTGACTGTTGTTTTCCTCCTGATGTGGCTGTACAACAGCTTCGGGTCAGTCTTGACTTTTGATGCTATGTCATTTTCATATTGTCGCTGAGCCTCCCTTCTTATCTGTGCATATTCGTTTCTGGCTCTTCGGCTAATCTCTTTATTTTCCTGAGTTCTCTGTCTTCTGTACCTTTTCCATTATCTAGTACACCTAGTTTTTGCCTCCCTACACCTTTGGGTGAACCAAGGACTCGTTCTGTTCTTCCCATTATTTCTGTTTCCCTTGGGAACAAACCTCTCCTCTGCCTCCTTGCATTTTGTTGCCACATAGTCCATCATTTCTTGTACTGGTTTTCCTGTCAGTTCCCTCTCCCACTGAATGTCTTGAAGGAAGTTCCTCATGCCTGGGTAGTTCCCCCCTTTTGTAGTTTGGTTTTTTCCCAGCCTATTCCTGCTACTCTCTCCACTTGGAGCTCAACTATGTAGTCGAAGCACAGAACCACATGATCACTAGCTCCCAGGGGCCTTTCATACATGATTTCCTCGATGTCCGAACAACTCACGGTGAATACAAGGTCCAGTCTAGCTGGTTCATCCTCTCCTCTCTCTCTGGAAGTGTCTCTAATATGTTGATGCATGAGGTTTTCCAGTACCACATCCATCATCTTGGCTCTCCATGTTTCGGGACCCCCATGGGGCTCCAGATTTTCCCAGCCAATCTCCTTGTGATTGAAATCACCCATAACTAGTAACTTTGCTCCCCCCATGTGTGCTCTCCTGGCCACCTCGGCTAGTGTGTCGACCATTGCTCTGTTGCACTCATCGTATTCTTCTCTTGGCCTCCTGCAGTTCTGTGGTGGGTTGTACATTACTGCAATTATCACCTTATGTCCCTCAGACTGGATTGTTCCTACTAAGTAGTCCCTTTCGCCCGTGCCATCCATTCCTTCCATTTTCTCAAAACCCCACTGGTTTTTAATGAGCAGTGCAACTTCTCCTCCCCCTCTCCTCCCTCTGTCTTTCCTGAGGATTTGATATCCGGATGGAAAGATTGAATCTGTTATTATTCTGGTAAGTTTTGTTTCTGTGAGTGCTATTATGTCTGGGGATGTCTCCTTGATTCTTTCGTGCCACTCCTCATACTTTTTTGTTATTCCATCTGCATTTGTATACCACACCTTCAATTCTTTTCTAAGACTGTGGTCTGGGAGGTGTATTGGGGTTGGGGAAGTGGAGACCTGATAAGGAACTATGGGTGGTTGCTGGGGGGGTGGAGTTTGTAGTGTAGTGGGTGGGGGCATGGGATATGGCATGGGTGTTTTGGTTTAGAGTGTTTGGTTGCACTGGGGTTGACGTGGTTGGGAGGCTTCTATAGGAAGTTGTGAGGGAGGCTGTATTTGATCTTAATGTGTCTGGGATCTCCTGTCTGTCTTCTCCATCCCCTCTTTCCTCCTTTCGCCTTTTTGGTGTGTGTGTGTGTGTGTGTGTGTGTGTGTGTGTGTGTGTGGTGTGTGTGTGTGTGTGTGTGTGTGTGTGTGATCCATCACTGCTGCTCTCCCCCTCCTTGCTTTTCCCTTGTGTTTGTTCTGTGTTTGTTAAGCATTACTCCCTGCCTGTCTTCTCACCTCCTCCCACTGTATTTGCCTGTGTTTGTAACCTTCCTTGTCTTCCCTCCCCCATCATCCCTATAATTACCACTCTAATTTACTTACGTCCTCCTCCCCTTTTTCTTCTCCTCCTTCTCTCTTCTCTTTTATTCTGGTGTTCTCCTTCTCTTTCCTTATCCCCACAAGTTATACAGACAAGTGTTTAAGTCATGTTATCTCTTGTACCCAGTTTACTCCATTGTTACGTTTTTGTAACCTGTGCCATTTTTTTACAGTGAAATGTTATATGTCTGCACTTCGTGAAAAAACTGAGAATAAACTGGGAAAAACTTTCTGAATAAACCGAGAATATCCGGGAATAAACTACGATATACTATACTTGTTGTGAATCTTAGTCTAGTGCCGCATCCTCTGCCTATAATGTAACCTTTCATGACATGCAAATATTGACCTCTCTCACTCCCCTCTCCTCTCTCTCCCTCTCTCTCTTCTCTCTCTCTCTCTCTCTCTCTCTCTCTCTCTCTCTCTCTCTCTCTCTCTCTCTCTCTCTCATCACACACACACACACACACACACAATCACACACCCTTCACTCCCACAGACAGGGAGTGAGGGGTAGGGGGGCGCGTCTTCGAATTTCCAGGCCAGGTCCTGAGCAGGATGAGAGAGCAGGCAGCACCCAGTCATCACTCAGGCAGCACCCAGCCATCACTCAGGCAGCACCCAGCCATTTACTCAGGCAGCACCCGCCATCACTCTGGCAGCACCCAGCATCACTCAGGCAGCATCCAGCCATCACTCAGGCAGCACCCAGCCATCACTCAGGCAGCACCCAGCCATCACTCAGGCAGCACCCAGTCATCACTCTAGCAGCACCCAGCCATCACTCAGGCAGCATCCAGTCATCACTCAGGCAGCACCCACTCATCACTCAGGCAGCACCCAGCCATCACTCAGGTAGCACCCAGCCATCACTCAGGCAGCACCCAGCCATCACTCAGGCAGCACCCAGCCATCGCTCAGGCAGCACCCAGCCATCACTCAGGCAGCATCCAGCCATCACTCTGGCAGCACCCAGCCATCACTCAGGCAGCACCCAGCCATCACTCAGGCAGCATCCAGCCATCACTCAGGCAGCATCCAGCCATCACTCAGGCAGCACCCAGCCATCACTCAAGCAGCACCCAGAAAACACTCAGGCAGCACCCAGCCATCACTCTGGCAGCACCCAGCCATCGCTCAGGCAGCACCCAGCCATCGCTCAGGCAGCACCCAACCATCACTCAGACAGCACCCAACCATCACTCAGGCAGCACCCAGCCATCACTCAGGCAGCACCCAGCCATCACTCAGGCAGCACCCAGCCATCACTCTGGCAGCATCCAGCCATCACTCAGGCAGCACCCAGCCATCACTCAGGCAGCACCCAGCCATCACTCTGGCAGCATCCAGCCATCACTCAGGCAGCACCCAGCCATCACTCAGGCAGCACCCAGCCATCACTCAGGCAGCACCCAGTCATCACTCTAGCAGCACCCAGCCATCACTCAGGGAGCATCCAGCCATCACTCAAGCAGCACCCAGAAAACACTCAGGCAGCACCTAGCCATCACTCTGGCAGCACGCAGCCATCACTCAGGCAGCGTCCAGCCATCACTCAGGCAGCACCCAGCCATCACTCAAGCAGCACCCAGAGAAAACACTCAGGCAGCACCCAGCCATCACTCAGGCAGCACCCACCCAATTTACTTCAGGCAGCACCCAGCCATCACTTGGCAGCACCCAGCCATCACTCAGGCAGCATCCAGCCATCACTCAGGCAGCACCCAGCCATCACTCAGGCAGCACCCACCCATCACTCAGGCAGCACCCAGCCATCACTCTGGCAGCACCCCAAACCCTCACTCAGGCAGCACCCAGCCATCACTCTGGCAAGCATCCAGCCATCACTCAGGCAGCACCCAGCCATCACTCAGGCAGCACCCAGCCATCACTCAGGCAGCACCCAGCCATCACTCAGGCAGCATCCAACCATCACTCAGGCAGCACCCAGCCATCACTCAGGCAGCACCCAGCCATCACTCAGGCAGCACCCAGCCATCACTCAGGCAGCACCCAGCCATCACTCAGGCAGCACCCAGCCATCACTCAGGGAGCACCCAGCCATCACTCAGGCAGCACCCAGCCATCACTCAGGCAGCACCCAGCCATCACTCAGGCAGCACCCAGCCATCACTCAGGCAGCACCCAGCATCACTCAGGCAGCACCAGTCATCACTCAGGCAGCACCCAGCCATCACTCAGGCAGCACCCAGCCATCACTCAGGCAGCACCCAGCCATCACTCAGGCAGCACCCAGCCATCACTCAGGCAGCACCAGCCATCACTCAGGCAGCACCCAGCCATCACTCAGGCAGCACCCAGCCATCACTCAGGCAGCACCCAGCCATCACTCAGGCAGCACCCAGCCATCACTCAGGCAGCACCCAGCCATCACTCAGGCAGCACCCAGCCATCACTCAGGCAGCACCCAGCCATCACTCAGGCAGCACCCAGTCATCACTCAGGCAGCACCCAGCCATCACTCAGGCAGCACCCACTCATCACTCAGGCAGCACCCAGCCATCACTCAGGCAGCACCCAGCCATCACTCAGGCAGCACCCAGCCATCACTCTGGCAGCACCCAGCCATCACTCAGGCAGCATCCAGCCATCACTCAGGCAGCACCCAGCCATCACTCAGGCAGCACCCAGCCATCACTCAGGCAGCACCCAGTCATCACTCTAGCAGCACCCAGCCATCACTCAGGCAGCATCCAGTCATCACTCAGGCAGCACCCACTCATCACTCAGGCAGCACCCAGCCATCACTCAGGTAGCACCCAGCCATCACTCAGGCAGCACCCAGCCATCACTCAGGCAGCACCCAGCCATCGCTCAGGCAGCACCCAGCCATCACTCAGGCAGCATCCAGCCATCACTCTGGCAGCACCCAGCCATCACTCAGGCAGCACCCAGCCATCACTCAGGCAGCATCCAGCCATCACTCAGGCAGCATCCAGCCATCACTCAGCAGCACCCAGCCATCACTCAAGCAGCACCCAGAAAACACTCAGGCAGCACCCAGCCATCACTCGGCAGCACCCAGCCATCGCTCAGGGAGCACCCAGCCATCGCTCAGGCAGCACCCAACCATCACTCAGACAGCACCCAACCATCACTCAGGCAGCACCCAGCCATCACTCAGGCAGCACCCAGCCATCACTCAGGCGCACCCAGCCATCACTCTGGCAGCATCCAGCCATCACTCAGGCAGCACCCAGCCATCACTCAGGGAGCACCCAGCCATCACTCTGGCAGCATCCAGCCATCACTCAGGCAGCACCCAGCCATCACTCAGGCAGCACCCAGCCATCACTCAGGCAGCACCCAGTCATCACTCTAGCAGCACCCAGCCATCACTCAGGGAGCATCCAGCCATCACTCAAGCAGCACCCAGAAAACACTCAGGCAGCACCTAGCCATCACTCTGGCAGCACGCAGCCATCACTCAGGCAGCGTCCAGCCATCACTCAGGCAGCACCCAGCCATCACTCAAGCAGCACCCAGAAAACACTCAGGCAGCACCCAGCCATCACTCAGGCAGCACCCACCCATCACTCAGGCAGCACCCAGCCATCACTCTGGCAGCACCCAGCCCCCTCACTCCCGGCATCATCCCAGCCATCATCATGCAGCACCCAGCCATCATCAGGCAGCACCCACCCATCACTCAGGCAGCACCCAGCCATCACTCTGGCAGCACCCAACCATCACTCAGGCAGCACCCAGCCATCACTCTGGCAGCATCCAGCCATCACTCAGGCAGCACCCAGCCATCACTCAGGCAGCACCCAGCCATCACTCAGGCAGCACCCAGCCATCACTCAGGCAGCATCCAACCATCACTCAGGCAGCACCCAGCCATCACTCAGGCAGCACCCAGCCATCACTCAGGCAGCACCCAGCCATCACTCAGGCAGCACCCAGCCATCACTCAGGCAGCACCCAGCCATCACTCAGGCAGCACCACCATCACTCAGGCAGCACCCAGCCATCACTCAGGCAGCACCCAGCCATCACTCAGGCAGCACCCAGCCATCACTCAGGCAGCACCCAACCATCACTCAGGCAGCACCCAACCATCACTCAGGCAGCACCCAGCCATCACTCAGGCAGCACCCAGCCATCACTCAGGCAGCACCCAGCCATCACTCAGGCAGCACCCAGCCATCACTCAGGCAGCACCCAGCCATCACTCAGGCAGCACCCAGCCATCACTCAGGCAGCACCCAGCCATCACTCAGGCAGCACCCAGCCATCACTCAGGCAGCACCCAGCCATCACTCAGGCAGCACCCAGCCATCACTCAGGCAGCACCCAGCCATCACTCAGGCAGCACCCAGCCATCACTCAGGCAGCACCCAGTCATCACTCAGGCAGCACCCAGCCATCACTCAGGCAGCACCCAGCCATCACTCAGGCTACAGTAGTAAGATTAAAAGTGAGTTATGCGGCGGATGTGTTTATGAATGATCTTGTCAGCGGACGTACGTGCTGTCCTGGACGCTAATTAGAGTTGTCTCCAGCACTCATGATCCTGCTGAAGACGAGAGAGAGAGAGAGAGAGAGAGAGAGAGAGAGAGAGAGAGAGAGAAACAGAGAGAGAGAGAGAGACAGAGAGAGAGACAGACAGAGAGAGAGAGAGACAGACAGAGAGACAGAGACAGAGAGACAGACAGACAGAGAGACAGATAGAGACAGAGAGACAGAGGTGACAGGGCAGAGGAAAACAAGTGGGATACAGATTAGAGATGATAAACAGAATAAACAGGCACAGAAAGATGCCCACATAACAGAGGTCAAGAAGTGTCTGTGGACCACCGCGCTCACAACAGAGCGCCACAACGGGACAGTCACAACAGATCGGAAGCTACCTACGTCACAACAGATGCGTCACAAAAGAGCGCTATATACGCAAGTCAAGAGAGAGAGACCTACGCCACAACAGAAGCCACTCAACAGAGAAGGGTGTGTGTGCTGCCTACACTCCAACGGAACAACAGACGCAAGAAAGATAAACATCAGATGAAACGGCATCAGAGGAAGCCAATGATAATGATCACCGCATTGTGTAATTAAATTTTAATTAGAAGGAGCAATTACGAATTGGCGAACCATAAGTAACAACGGAAGATGAAGATGAAGAAGAGGAGGAGGAGGAGGAAGAGGAAGAAGAAGAAAAGGAAGAAGGTAAAGAAGAGGAAGAAAAATAATAAGAAGAAACGAATTAGCAGCTGACAGCATTAAATAACGAAGAGAGGAGGGAGAAAAAAAGGGAAGGAAACAGTAAATAAAAGACAACAGCACGCACACTGTAGCGTAAATAAGAAGAAAAAGCAGAAGAGAATAATTAAAATCTGGAGAAGGGAAGAAATTGGGAAGCAAAGACGAAGTGAAAAGCTGACTTAACAAGCGTAGATGATGATAGTGGGAGGTAATAATGGTAATAACCGGGTTAGACGGCAGTAAATTTGTAAACAAGGAGAGCAAGAATAACAATTGACAGGTACATGGGAGTAGATGGGAGCACCTAGAAGTAGATGGGAGTACGTGGGAGTAGATGGTATTATATGGGAGTAGATGGAAAAACATGGGGTAGATGGAAGTACCTTGGGGTAGATTGTATTACATGGGAGTAGATGAAAGTACATGGGGGTAGATGGTAGTACATGGAGGTAGATGGTAGTACATGGGAGTAGATGGAAGTACATGGGAGTAGATGGTAGTACATGGGGTAGATGGTAGTACATGGGGGTAGATGGAAGTACATGGGAGTAGATGGAAGTACATGGGGTAGATGGTAGTACAGGGGGTAGATGGGAAGTACATGGAAGGGGAGATGGTAGTTACATGGGAATAGATGGAAAGTACATGGGTAGATGGTAGTACATGGGGTAGATGGAAGTACATGGGATAGATGGAAGTACATGGGGTAGATGGTAGTACATGGGGTAGATGGAAGTACATGGGAGTAGATGGAAGTACATGGGGTAGATGGTAGTACATGGGGATAGATGGAAGTACATGGGAGTAGATGGAAGTACATGGGGTAGATGGTAGTACATGGGGTAGATGGAAGTACATGGGGTAGATGGTAGTACATGGGGGTAGATGGAAGTACATGGGAGTAGATGGTAGTACATGGGGGTAGATGGAAGTACATGGGGTAGATGGTAGTACATGGGGTAGATGGAAGTACATGGGGTAGATGGTAGTACATGGGGGTAGATGGAAGTACATGGGAGTAGATGGTAGTACATGGGGTAGATGGAAGTACATGGGGTAGATGGTAGTACATGGGGCACGGGAGTAGATGGAAGTACATGGGGTAGATGGTAGTACATGGGGGTAGATGGAAATACATGGGAGCACATAAAACTACATGGGAGTACATGAAAGTACATGGGAGTACCAGCAATGTGCGGTACCATGTTCTACCCTTAATCCACCATAAATGTTAAAGGGGTGGACCAGGTAAGCCAGCGGAAGGCCTCGGTCAGATGACCACAAACTCCAGCTGCGGGTCATCATATGACTGAGACTCGCGTCAGGAAACACTTGTCCTGCTTCCTGACGAGTCTTACCTAACCTAACCTATTATATTTAATGTTCTCAGTCCATCACACAGCATGGGTGATATCTGTCAGCCTGAGCTGGGAGACTGCATCTGTCAGCCTGATCTGGGAAACTTCTCTGTCAGCCTGAGCTGAGAGACTGCATCTGTCAGCCTGAGCTGAGAGACTGCATCTGTCAGCCTGAGCTGAGAGACTGCATCTGTCAGCCTGAGCTGAGAGACTGCATCTGTCAGCCTGAGCTGAGAGACTGCATCTGTCAGCCTGAGCTGAGAGACTGCATCTGTCAGCCTGAGCTGAGAGACTGCATCTGTCAGCCTGAGCTGAGAGACTGGGTTTAGCTATAACTTCTTCCAACATTTTGTTTCAGAACTACAGTTACTATTACTTGGTGAGGACTATCTATCAGAATGTTTTATCTCCCAGAATGGTCTATCTCTCAGGAGAGCTTATCTCTCAGGGGAGCTTATCTATCAGGAGAGCTTATTTCTCAGGAGAGCTTATCTCTCAGGGGAGCTTATCTATCAGGAGAGCTTATTTCTCAGGAGAGCTTATCTCTCAGGGGAGCTTATCTCTCAGGGGAGCTTATCTATCAGGAGAGCTTATTTCTCAGGAGAGCTTATCTCTCAGGGGAGCTTATCTATCAGGAGAGCTTATTTCTCAGGAGAGCTTATCTCTCAGGAGAGCTTATCTCTCAGGAGAGCTTATTTCTCAGGGGAGTTTATCTTTCAGGGGAGCTTATCTCTCAGGGGAGCTTATCTCTCAGGGGAGTTTATCTCTCAGGGGAGCTTATCTCTCAGGGGAGCTTATCTCTCAGGGGAGATTATCTCTCAGGAGAGCGTATCTCTCAGGGGAGCTTATCTCTCAGGAGAGCTTATTTCTCAGGGGAGTTTATCTCTCAGGGGAGCTTATCTCTCAGGGGAGCTTATCTCTCAGGAGAGCGTATCTCTCAGGGGAGCTTATCTCTCAGGAGAGCTTATCTCTCAGGGGAGTTTATCTCTCAGGGGAGCTTATCTCTCAGGGGAGCTTATCTCTCAGGGGAGCTTATCTCTCAGGAGAGCGTATCTCTTAGGGGAGCTTATCTCTCAGGAGAGCTTATCTCTCAGGAGAGCTTATCTCTCAGGAGAAGCTAATCCAGAGACATATGGAATTCAGGATAATCTCACATGAACACTAATTACATATTACGCATACACTTATACACACACACATAGTTATACACTTATATATACATAGATATACACGTACACAGACACACATAATTAGGTACTAGGGTACCTTACTCATAACATCCTACTACTTCCAGCAGGTACTGGAGTTTCTAGCACATTTCCACCCCCCCCCCCGATGCAACTTACGACACTGGTCTAACACACAGGTACCTATTTCTGTCACTGCCAGGTAGACAGGGGAGAGGGCAGCAGCAGGGATGTGGGGGGAAACCTGCCCACACTATTTCTTCGTGCCGGGGAATCGAACCCCGGAGCTTGTGATTGTGATTCCAGTGCCCTCCCCACAAGATTCTTGTATCCCATTCCTCCTCCTCCTCCTCCTCCTCCCTACCCACTGTCTTCAGTGCTTCCTTGTTAAATTCCTCTCCACCGCTCTCTCTTCTCTCTGTTTTTCCTCTCCTCTCTTTCTCTTTGCTATCATTTCGTCTAACTCGCCTCTTATAGTATCTTCCATTTTCTTAGTTCTTTCCTCTCTTGTCATTACTATGCGTTTCCACTATTCTCTCCTTCATTTACTCATTCCTCTCCTCTCCTCTTCTCTTCCTCTCCTCTTCTCTTTCCCTCCTCTTCCTTTCCTTCAGTTTCCCCATAATAGATGCTTATTCGTACACAGAATAAGCATCTCTCTCTCTCTCTCTCTCTCTCTCTCTCTCTCTCTCTCTCTCTCTCTCCTGGGACTAGCTTGACCTTCCCGAGGTAAAGCTTCACGAAACTCAGTCCACGGGAGCTTTCTCTTAGCATTGAGTAAATTCAACAATGGTGTAGTGTTCTCAACGACTGGCCTCCTAGAAGTTATTATAGCGTCTTGTGCGCCTTGTTTGAGGTAGTTAACACACGCGTATTGTCTTCGTGTCACATGGCTGATATGAGTTTAAATCTTGTGTCTTATTCACTGTAAGAAATATCAATGACTACACCGTCCACACACACACCCACACACACACACACACACACACACGCACAAACACACACACACGCACAAACACACACACACACACACACACACACACACAAGCATACACACACACACACACACAAAATCGTAACTAACACACACACACACACACACACACACACACACACGCACACCACAAACAGGCCTAGTGTCTAATCGACATGTGCCTAGGACAAAATGGTAACTAACAAACACACACAAGACGCCTCTCACCTACAAACATACCACTCACCCGAATGTTTGTATGCATGGATGGCTGTAAATGCGAATATATGTGTTAACGTATGATAAACTCACCCATTTGTGGTGTGTGTGTGTGTACTCACCTATTTGTGGTTACAGGGGTCGAGTCATAGCTCCTGGCCCCGCCTCTTCACTGATCGCAACTAGGTCCTCTCTCTCCCTGCTCCATGAGCTCTATCAAACCTCGTCTTAAAGCATGTATGGTTCCTGCCTCCACTACGTCATTTGCTATACTATTCCACTTTCTGACAACTCTATAACTGAAGAAATACTTCCTAACATCCCTTTGACTCATCTGAGTCTTCAACTTCCAACTGTGACCTCTTGTTTCTGTGTCCCATCTCTGGAACATCTTGTCTCTGTCCACCTTGTCTATTCCGCGCAGTATTTTATATGTCGTTATCATGTCTCCCCTGACCCTCCTGTCCTGTCCTGTGTGTGTGTGTGTGTGTGTGTTTGTGTGTGTGTGTGTGTACTCATCTATTGCGGTTGAAGGGGTCGAATCACAGCTCCTGGCCCCGCCTCTTTTCCAGGTTACTACTAGGTCCACTCTCTACCTGCTCCATGAGCTTTGTCGTACCTTTTCTTAAAACTATGTATGGATTCTGCCTCCACTACAGATTGTTCCACTTCTTGACAACTCTGTGGCTCAAGGAATACTTCCTAACATCTTTGTGATTCATCTGAGTCTTCAACTTCCAATTGTGACCCCTTGTTGTTGTGTCCCATCTCTGGAACATCCTGTCCCTATCTACCTTGTCAATTCCTCTCAGTATTTTTATATGTCGTTATCATATCCCCCTTATCTCTCCTGTCTTCCAGTGTCGTCAGATCGATTTCCTTAACCTCTCCTCATAGGACATACCCCTTAGCTAGTCTTGTTGCAAACCTTTGCACTTTCTCTTATTTCTTGACGTCCCGGACCAGGTGTGGGTTCCATATTGGTGTACTCACCTAATTGTGGTTGTAGAAGTCGAGTCATAGCTCCTGGCCCCTGGTGTGTGTGTGTGTGTGTGTGTGTGTGTGTGTGTGTGTGTGTGTGTGGGATACGCCTCTCACCACCCACAACTTGGGTGGTCTGCACACAGGGTGCCGCCCACCACCTTGCAACTGCCACCTTCACCTACTCTTAATTTCGCGCTGGACACCCGAACCCACCGTCCCAGCTCACCCGCACCCCACCAGGAGGACTCACCGCTTCACCCAGTCCCACCTCAGCACTTCCCGCTTCGCACAACGCCCACAATCCACCGTGGAAACGCGCAAAAACGCGAAACATCGCCACCAGACGAACTTCGCAACGCGAATTCCAAAGCAATGATGAAGTTGCCGGTTAGTTTTTGCGGTCAATGCAAGAGTTGCAGACGTGATGGCATTATTACGTGCTCCCCATCATCCCCCCATCACCCCTCCCCCAGGTCCTGATGCTTACCTCCCCATGAACCATGCACTCTGCAGAGTGCAAGATTACACTGCAGGAAGTACCTCCATCCTGAACCTAAATCAATTAAAACATAAGGTGAGTGAATTCACTCCCTTCCTTCCCTCCATCCCCTCCCTCCCACCTTCCCTCCCACCATCCCTCCCTCCCTCCCTCCCACCTTCCCTCCCACCTTCCCTCCTCCATCCCTCCCTCATTCTCCCGTCTGGATGTGTTCGTGTGGGTTTAGATAGGCCAGCTAGATTATTTTGGCTACGGCTTCGACACACCTCACTTGTTCGCCTCGCCCGTCGGAACTCTGGTGTTAAAACATTCCGTGAGTCATACTGTTAAAACCCACTGTTAAAACTGTACAGAAATAATGGTGACGAATTTAAAACAGTGTTAAAACAGATAAGGCAAAGTTTAAAAGTGTTAAAACAGATAAGGCAATGTTAAAATATTGGTAATCAATGTTAAAACATCATTAAAATAAGGCAATCATAAAACAATATAAAACAGTTTTTAAAAATGTTAAAACAAGTTTGCGTTAGAGCATTGCTAAAAGATGTTAAAACAGTGTTAAAACAGTGTTAAATCAGTGTTAAAACAGTGTTAAAACAGTGTTAAAACATTTTAAAACAGTGTAAAAGTAGTGTAAAAAACTTAAAACAGTAAAAACAATGTAAAAATATTGTTAAAAAGTGTAAAAACACTGTTAAAACAGTAGAACAATGTTAAAATCAGTGTTAAAACAGTGTTAAAACACTGTTAAAACTATATAATAAATGTTAAAACGGTGTAAAAAAATTATACAAAAGTGTTAAAACGGTGTAAAAAACAGTGTTAAAACGGTGTAAAAAACAGTGTTAAAACGGTGTAAAAAACAGTGTTAAAACGATGTAAAAAACAATGTTAAAACGGTGTAAAAACAGTGTTAAAATGGTGTAAAAACAGTGTTAAAACGGTGTAAAAACTGTTAAAACGGTGTAAAAACAGTGTTAAAACGGTGTAAAAACAGTGTTAAAACGGTGTAAAAACAGTGTTAAAACGGTGTAAAAACAGTGTTAAAACGGTGTAAAAATAATGTTGAAAATTTGTAATCAAAATTAAAACTTTTAAAACATTGAAATAATTATAATATTAAACTGTTAAAACAGTGTTAAAAAAACATAAAGTATTAACATTATTAAGTATTAATATTAATAAAATGTTAAAACACCACTGTTTTAAAGTGTTAAAACTATTAAAACAAGACTGTTTAAGTGTTAAAAGAAGACTGTTTAAGTGTTAAAACGATACAGCATAAAAGTGTTAAAACTGTGTTAAAACAACGCTGTGTTAAATTGCTAAAATTGTGTTAAAAACAAGACTGTGATTTATTATTAAACAAGACTGCTGTTAAAACTGTGTTAAAACAAGTCTGTATTTATTTCAAGAACAGACACACACACACACACACACACACACAGCCAGGATCGGACTCGGGCCAGGACTGACTCGACCCCAACCACTAGTAGACTAGGTGAGTAACCCAACCACACACACACACACAAGATTCCACTCGCCTGCAGACAAAAGCTATTTACCTACAAACAAAAGTCGCTGACCTGCAAACAAAAAGGACTCACCTGCAAACAAAAGGCACTCACCTGCAAATAGAATTCACTCTCCTGTAAAGGGAAGCCACTCACCTACAAACAAAAGTCACTTACCTGCAAACCAAAGACACCTGCGAACAAAAAATGTGCCCACTTGCTGACCAAAAAAAAAAAAAACTCACCTGCAAACACGAGCCAAGACTCCACTCACCTGCAAACAAGCAAACAATTAAAATGAGCAATGCACGTTGCCATCCAGCTGACCATCATTATTGTGCTCCATATAGGAGCACAATATATGGGGCAAACACAATATATGGAACACAATATATGGGACAAACACAATATATGGAACACAATATATGAGATAAACAAAATATATGGAAATATTTTAATAATCTGTAAATATCTACATAAATAAATCACATACATACATGTACACACATATACGTGTACACATAGATACATGTATACACAGCTGCTAAGTGATCTTGATACCTCAAAGGCAATGGGACCGGACATCTCCCCGTGGATCCTTAGAGAGGGAACAGAAACGCTGTGTGGGCCACTAACCACAATCTTCAACACATCCCTTGAAACTGGGCAACTACCTGAGGTATGGAAGACGGCAAATGTAGTTCCCATTTTTAAAAAAGGAGACAGAAAAGAGGCACTAAACTATAGATCAGTGTCAGTGACGTGTATAGTATGCAAAGTCATGGAGAAGATTATCAGGAGGAGAGTGGTGGAGCACCTGGAACGGAACAAGATTATAACGACAACCAGCACGGATTTATGGAAGGAAAATCCTGTGTCACAAATCTTCTGGAGTTTTATGAAAAAGTAACAGAAGTAAGACACGAGAGAGAGGGGTGGGTTGATTGCATTTTCTTGGACTACAAGAAGGCCTTCGACACAGTTCCTCACAAGAAAATTAGTGCAGAAGCTAGAGGATCAGGTGCGTATAACAGGAAGGACACTGCAATGGATCAGAGAATACCTGACAGGGAGGCAACAACGAGTCATGGTACGTGATGAGGTATCACAGTGGGCACCTGTGACGAGCGGGGTCCCACAGGGTCGGTCCTAGGACCAGTGCTATTTTTGGTATATGTGAATGACATGATGGAAGGGACAGACTCAGAAGTGTCCCTGTTCGCAGATGATGTGAAGTTAATGAAGAGAATTAAATCAGATGAGGATCAGGCTGGACACCTGGTCCAGCAACTGGCTTCTCGAATTTAACCTAGCCAAATGCAGTCATGAAGATCGGGGAAGGGCAAAGAAGACCGCAGACGGTGTATAGGCTAAGTGGCCAAAGACTGCAAACCTCGCTCAAGGAGAAAGATCTTGGGGTGAGTATAACACCGAGCACGTCTCCGGAAGCACACATCAACCAGATAACTGCTGCAGCATATTGGCGCCTGATAAACCTGAGAATAGCGTTCCGATACCTTAGTAAGGAATCGTTCAAGACTTTATACACTGTGTACGTCAGGCCCATACTGGAGTATGCAGCACCAGTTTGAAACCCACACCGGTCACGTCAAGAAATTAGAGAAAGTGCTAAGGTTTGCGACATTTTAGTTCCAGAGCTAAGGGGAATGTCCTACGAAGAAAGGTTAAGGGAAATCGGCCTGACGACACTGGAGGACAGGAGGGTTAAGGAAGACATGATAACGACATGCAAAATACTGCATGAAATAGACAAGGTGGACAGAGACAGGATGTTCCAGAGAGGGGACACAGAAACAAAGGGTCACACTTGGAAGTTCAAGACAGATGAGTCAAAGGGATGTTAGGAAGTATTTCTTCAGTCATAGAGTAGTCAGGAAGTGGAATAGTCTAGCAAGTGATGCAATGGAGGCAGGAACCATACATAGCTTTAAGACGAGGTATGATAAAGCTCATGGAGCAGGGAGAGAGAGGACCTAGCAGCATTCAGCGAAGAGGCGGGACCAGGAGCCGAGTCTCGACTCCTGCAACCACAATTAGGTGAGTACAATTAGATGAGTACACACGTTTACACACATACATGTACACACAGTGGAGGCAGGAACCACACATGGTTTTAAGACGAGGTTTGATAAAGCTCATGGAGCAGGGAGAGAGAGAGAGGACCCAGTAGCAATCAGTAAAGAGGCGGGGCCAGGAGCTATGAATCGACCCCTGCAACCACAAATAGGTGAGTACACACACATCTGGAGAGTGAAGTGGTAGAGGCAGGATCCATACATAACTTCAAGAAGAAATACACAAGACTCTTGTAGCCGGGAGAGAGTGGACCTAGTAGCGACCAGCCAAGAGGTGGGACCAGGAGCTGTGACTTAACCCCTGAAACCACACATATAAATACATAAACGCAATAGAGAATGATAATGAAGACAGTATTCTCTGAGAGATACTGAATAATGAGGAAGTACAGAACAGATCAGAGGAGTGTTATTAACGACATACGACAAACAGGAAGAAAATTTAGAGGCGTTCAGTGAATATACAGTAGATAGGGTCAACACTTTTATGTCAAATAGCAAAAATATATAACCCTTCACTGAATAACAGCAACAATATACAACCCTCTACTAAATAACAGCAGTAATATACAACCCTTCGCTGAATAATAGCAGTAATATACAACGTTTCACTAACATTATTAATATAGAACGTTCCACTTAATAACAACAGTAATATAGAACCCTTCACTGAACAACAGCAGTAATATACAACCCTTCACTGAATATCAGCAGCAATATATACAACCCTTCACTGAATATCAGCAGCAATATATACGACCCTTCACTGAATATCAGCAGCAATATATACAACCCTTCACTGAATATCAACAGTAATATACAACCCATCACTGAATAACAGGCGTGGAGGTAAAAAAGGGCAGACATGCCACTCGTTAACAATACCGAAGCTGAACACTACAACAACTATGAGACGAAGACTGAAATATCTCCACAGGTTGTGAGAGGATCTGTGGCATCAGCTGAACACAACTTCAATGTGACGGTGCAGGGGAAACGTACCTTCAGTGTGACGGTACAGGTGAACGGACATTCAATGAGATGGTGGAGGTGAACGCCCCTTCAATGTGACCGAGCAAGTGAACGTACCTTTAGTGTGATGGAGCAGGTGAACGTACCCTCAGTGTGACGGAGTCGATGAACGTACCTTTAGTGTGACGGAGCAGGTGAACGTACCTGCAGTGTGACAGAGCAGGTGAACGTACCTTCAATGTGACGGAGCAGGTGAACGTACCTTCATTGTGACAGAGCAGGTGAACGTACCTTAAGTGTGACCGTGCAGGTGAACGTACCTTCAATGTGACGGAGGTGAACGTATCAACGTGACGGAGCAGGCGAACGTACCTTCAATGTGACGGAGTAGGTGAACGTACCTTCCATGTGACGGTGCAGGTGAACGTACCTTCAGTGTGACTGTGCAGGTAAACGTACCTTCAACGTGACGGTGCACGTGAACGTACCTTCAATGTGACTGTGCAGGTGAACGTACTTTCAATGTGACGGTGCAGTTGAACGTACCTTCAATGTGACGGTGCAGGTGAACGTACCTTCAATGTGACTGTGCAGGTGAACGTACCTTCAATGTGACGGTGCAGTTGAACGTACCTTCAACGTGACGGTGCAGGTGAACGTACCTTCAATGTGACGGTGCGGGTAAAGATTGACTATAGAGAACAGATAGTGGGAAAGTGATCACAGTTCCACTGTGGAACAAGATTTGAACATTTGAATGACCTCACTCAACGTGTTGACCATCAAGTGTGACACAATGTTGAACATCAAGTGTGACACAGTGTTGAACATCAAGTGTGACACAGTGTTGAACACCAAGTGTGACACAGTGTTGAACATCAAGTGTGACACAGTGTTGAACATCAAGTGTGACACAGTGTTGACCATCAAGTGTGACAGTGCTGAACATCAACTGTGACACAGTGTTGAACATCAAGTGTGACACAATGTTGAACATCAAGTGTGACACAGTGTTGAACATCAAGTGTGACACAGTGTTGAACATCAAGTGTGACACAGTGTTGACCAAGTGTGACAGTGCTGAACATCAACTGTGACACAGTGTTGAACATCAAGTGTGACAGTGCTGAACATCAAGTGTGACACAGTGTTGAACATCAAATGTGACACAGTGCTGAACATCAAGCGTGACACAGTGTTGAACATCAAGTGTGACAGTGCTGAACATCAAGTGTGACACAGTGTTGAACATCAAGTGTGACACAGGTTGAACATCAAGTGTGACACATGCTGAACATCAGCGTGACACAGTGCTAAAACATCAAGGTGACAGTGTTTGAACATCAAGTGTGACACAGTGTTGAACATCAAGTGTGACACAGTGTTGAACATAAATGTGACACGTGATGAAACATCAAGCGTGACACAGTGTTGAACATCAAGTGTGACACAGAGCTAAACATCAAGTGTGACACAGTGTTGATCAAGTGTGACACAGTGCTGAACATCAAGTGTGACACAGTGTTGAACATCAAGTGTGACAGTGTTGAACATCAAGTGTGACACAGTGTTGATCAAGCGTGACACAGTGTTGAACATCAAGTGTGACACAGAGCTAAACATCGTGTGACACAGAGTTGATCAAGTGTGACACAGTGGTGAACATCAAGTGTGACACAGTGTTGATCAAGTGTGACACAGTGCTGAACATCAAGTGTGACACAGTGTTGAACATCAAGTGTGACAGTGCTGAACATCAAGTGTGACACAGTGTTGAACATCAAGTGTGACACAGTGTTGAACATCAAGTGTGACACAGTGATGAACATCAAGCGTGACACAGTGTTGAACATCAAGTGTGACACAGTGCTGAACATCAAGTGTGACACAGTGTTGAACATCAAGTGTGACACAGTGTTGATCAAGTGTGACACAGTGCTGAACATAAAGCGTGACACAGGTTGAACATCATTTTGGGGACAGTGCTGAACATCAAGTGTGACACAGTGTTGAACATCAAGTGTGACACAGTGTTGAACATCAAGTGTGACACAGTGATGAACATCAAGCGTGACACAGTGTTGAACATCAAGTGTGACACAGAGCTAAACATCAAGTGTGACACAGTGTTGATCAAGTGTGACACAGTGCTGAACATCAAGTGTGACACAGTGTTGAACATCAAGTGTGACACAGTGTTGAACATCAAGTGTGACACAGTGTTGATCAAGTGTGACAATGCTGAACATCAAGTGTGACACAGTGTTGAACATCAAGTGTGACACAGTGCTGAACATCAAGCGTGACACAGTGTTGAACATCAAGTGTGACAGTGCTGAACATGAAGTGTGACACAGTGTTGAACATCAAGTGTGACACAGTGTTGAACATCAAGTGTGACACAGTGAACATCAAGCGTGACACAGTGTTGAACATCAAGTGTGACACAGAGCTAAACATCAAGGGTGACACAGAGTTGATCAAGTGTGACACAGTGGTGAACATCAAGTGTGACACAGTGTTGATCAAGTGTGACACAGTGCTGAACATCAAGTGTGACACAGTGTTGAACATCAAGTGTGACACAGTGTTGAACATCAATGTGACACAGGGGCTGAACATCAAGCGTGACACAGTGTTGATCAAGTGTGACACAGTGTTGAACATCAAGTGTGACACAGTGTTGAACATCAAGTGTGACACAGTGTTGAACATCAAGTGTGACACAGTGTTGATCAAGTGTGACACAGTGTTGAACATCAATTTGTGACACAGTGTTGAACATCAAGTGTGACACAGTGCTGAACATCAAGTGTGACACAGTGCTGAACATCAAGTGTGACACAGAGCTAAACATCAGTGTAAACACAGTGTTGAACATCAAGTGTGACACAGTGCTGAACATCAAGTGTGAGACAGTGTTGAACATCAAGTGTGACACAGTGCTGAACATCAAGTGTGACACAGTGCTGAACATCAAGTGTGACACAGTGCTGAACATCAAGTGTGACACAGTGCTGAACATCAAGTGTGACACAGTGTTGAACATCAAGTGTGACACAGTGCTGAACATCAAGTGTGATACAGTGTTGAACATCAAGTGTGACACAGTGCTGAACATCAAGTGTGACACAGAGCTAAACATCAAGTGTGACACAGTGCTGAACATCAAGTGTGACACAGAGCTAAACATCAAGTGTGACACAGAGCTAAACATCAAGTGTGACACAGTGTTGAACATCAAGTGTGACACAGTGTTGATCAAGTGTGACACAGTGCTGAACATCAAGTGTGACACAGTGCTGAACATCAAGTGTGACACAGTGCTGAACATCAAGTGTGACACAGAGCTAAACATCAAGTGTGACACAGTGTTGAACATCAAGTGTGACACAGTGCTGAACATCAAGTGTGACACAGTGTTGAACATCAAGTGTGACACAGTGCTGAACATCAATTTTGACACAGTGCTGAACATCAAGTGTGACACAGTGCTGAACATCAAGTGTGACACAGTGTTGATCAAGTGTGACACAGTGTTGAACATAAAGTGTGACACAGAGCTAAACATCAAGTGTGACACAGAGCTAAACATCAAGTGTGACACAGTGTTGAACATCAAGTGTGACACAGTGCTGAACATCAAGTGTGACACAGTGCTGAACATCAAGTGTGACACAGTGTTGAACATCAAGTGTGACAGTGCTGAACATCAAGTGTGACACAGTGCTGAACATCAAGTGTGACACAGTGCTGAACATCAAGTGTGACACAGTGCTGAACATCAAATGTGACACAGTGCTGAACATCAAGTGTGACACAGTGCTGAACATCAAGTGTGACACAGTGCTGAACATCAAGTGTGACACAGTGTTGAACATCAAGTGTGACATAGTGCTGAACATCAAGTGTGACACAGTGCTGAACATCAAGTGTGACACAGTGCTAAAACATCAAGTGTACACAGTGCTGAACATCAAGTGTGACACAGTGTTGAACATCAAGTGTGACACAGTGTTGAACATCAAGTGTGACACAGTGCTGAACATCAAGTGTGACACAGTGTTGATCAAGTGTGACACAGTGTTGAACATCAAGTGTGACACAGTGCTGAACATCAAGTGTGACACAGTGTTGAACATCAAGTGTGACACAGTGTTTAACATCAAGTGTGACACAGTGTTGAACATCAAGTGTGACACAGTGTTGAACATCAAGTGTGACACAGTGTTGAACATCAAGTGTGACACAGTGATGAACATCAAGCGTGACACAGTGTTGAACATCAAGTGTGACACAGAGCTAAACATCAAGTGTGACACAGTGTTGATCAAGTGTGACACAGTGTTGAACATCAAGCGTGACACAGTGTTGATCAAGTGTGACACAGTGTTGAACATCAAGTGTGACAGTGTTGATCAAGTGTGACACAGTGTTGAACATCAAGCGTGACACAGTGTTGAACATCAAGTGTGACACAGTGTTGAACATCAAGTGTGACACAGTGTTGATCAAGTGTGACACAGTGTTGAACATCAAGTGTGACACAGTGTTGAACATCAAGTGTGACACAGTGTTGAACATCAAGTGTGACACAGTGTTGAACATCAAGTGTGACACAGTGCTGAACATCAAGTGTGACACAGTGTTGAACATCAAGTGTGACACAGTGCTGAACATCAAGTGTGACACAGTGCTGAACATCAAGTGTGACACAGTGTTGAACATCAAGTGTGACACAGTGTTGATCAAGTGTGACACAGTGCTGAACATCAAGTGTGACACAGTGTTGAACATCAAGTGTGACAAAGTGTTGAACACAAGTGTGACACAGTTGTTGAACATCAAGTGTGACACAGTGTTGAACATCAAGAGTGACACAGTGCTGAACATCAAGTGTGACAAAAGTGCTGAACATCAAGTGTGACACAGTGCGACCATCAAGTGTGACACAGTGTTGAACATCAAGTGTGACACAGTGCTGAACATCAAGTGTGACACAGTGTTTAAACCCTCAAGTGTGACACAGTGCTGAACATCAAGTGTGACACAGTGCTGAACATCAAGTGTGACACAGTGTTGAACATCAAGTGTGACACAGTGTTGATCAAGTGTGACACAGTGCTGAACATCAAGTGTGACACAGTGCTGAACATCAAGTGTGACACAGTGCTGAACATCAAGTGTGACACAGTGCTGAACATCAAGTGTGACACAGTGTTGAACATCAAGTGTGACACAGTGTTGAACATCAAGTGTGACACAGTGCTGAACATCAAGTGTGACACAGTGTTGAACATCAAGTGTGACACAGTGTTGAACATCAAGTGTGACACAGTGTTGAACATCAAGTGTGACACAGTGCTGAACATCAAGTGTGACACAGTGTTGAACATCAAGTGTGACACAGTGCTAAAACATCAAGTGTGACACAGTGTTGAACATCAAGTGTGACACAGTGTTGAACATCAAGTGTGACACAGTGCTGAACATCAAGTGTGACACAGTGTTGAACATCAAGTGTGACACAGTGCTGAACATCAAGAGTGACACAGTGCTGAACATCAAGTGTGACACAGTGTTGAACATCAAGTGTGACACAGTGTTGAACATCAAGTGTGACACAGTGCTGAACATCAAGTGTGACACAGTGCTGAACATCAAGTGTGACACAGTGTTGAACATCAAGTGTGACACAGTGTTGAACATCAAGTGTGACACAGTGCTGAACATCAATTTGTGACACGGGTGCTGAACATCAAGTGTGACACAGTGCTGAACATCAAGTGTGACACAGTGTTGAACATCAAGTGTGACAGTGTTGAACATCAAGTGTGACACAGTGCTGAACATCAAGTGTGACACAGTGTTGAACATCAAGTGTGACACAGTGCTGAACATCAAGAGTGACACAGTGCTGAACATCAAGTGTGACACAGTGTTGAACATCAAGTGTGACACAGTGCTGAACATAAAGTGTGGCATAGTCCCTGAACATCAAGTGTGACACAGTGCTGAACATCAAGTGTGACACAGTGCTGAACATCAAGTGTGACACAGTGCTGAACATCAAGTGTGACACAGTGCTGAACATCAAGTGTGACAGTGTTGAACATCAAGTGTGACACAGTGCTGAACATCAAGAGTGACACAGTGCTGAACATCAAGTGTGACACAGTGTTGAACATCAAGTGTGACACAGTGCTGAACATCAAGTGTGACACAGTGTTGAACATCAAGTGTGCCCACAGTGTTGAACATCAAGTGTGACCCCAGTGTTGAACATCAATTTGTGACACAGTGCTGAACATCAAGTGTGACACAGTGTTGAACATCAAGTGTGACACAGTGTTGAACATCAAGTGTGACACAGTGCTGAACATCAAGTGTGACACAGTGCTGAACATCAAGTGTGACACAGTGCTGAACACAAGTGTGACACAGTGTTGAACATCAAGTGTGACACAGTGTTAACATCAAGTGTGACACAGTGCTGAACATCAAGTGTGACACAGTGCTGAACATCAAGTGTGACACAGTGTTGAACATCAAGTGTGACACAGTGTTGAACATCAAGTGTGACACAGTGTTGAACATCAAGTGTGACATAGTGCTAAAAACATCAAGTGTGACACAGTGCTGAACATCAAGTGTGACACAGTGTTGAACATCAAGTGTGACACAGTGTTGAACATCAAGTGTGACACAGTGCTGAACATCAAGTGTGACACAGTGTTGAACATCAGGTGTGACACAGTGCTGAACATCAAGTGTGACACAGTGCTGAACATCAAGTGTGACACAGTGTTGAACATCAAGTGTGACACAGTGTTGAACATCAAGTGTAAACACAGTGCTGAACATCAAGTGTGACACAGTGCTGAACATCAAGTGTGACACAGTGTTGAACATCAAGTGTGACACAGTGTTGAACATCACTGGAGTCTTGGTAGAGAAGTAGCCAAGAAAAAAAACCTTCGTAAAATATTGAAATGTCGTGTGTATATATTTGTTGCCTTATTATGGTTTTATGTATTTTTTTATGGTCAGGGGGAGTGGGGAGGGAGGGGGAGGGGGATTGGGGGAGGGGAGGGGGGAGGGGGGGGGGAGGGGGGAGGGGACGGGGGCGTCTCAAGAGTCGAAAGTGGCCCGGGCCTCGCTTGCTGAACCTCTGAAAGGTAGGTAGGTAGGTAGGTAGGTAGGTAACAGATTAGGTAGGTAATGTAGGTAGGAAAGAAAAGGTGGGTAGGTAACACAGGCAGGTAAGAAAGATTGGTAGGTAGGTAGGTAAGAAAGGTTGGTAGGTAACATAGGTAGGTAGGTAGGTAACAAAGGTTGGTAGGTAACATAGGTAGGTAGAAAGGTGGTAGGTAACATAGGTAGGTAGGTAATAAAGGTTGGTAGGTAACATAGGTAAGAAAGGTGGGTAGGTAAGATAGGTATGTAAGAAAGGTGGGTAGGTAACAGAAGTGGGTGAGAAAGGTTGATAGGTAACAGAGGTAGATAGGTAAGAAAGGCAGATACGAAAAAGATGTAGGTAAGAGGTAAGTAGGTAAGTAAATAAAGCCAACAAACGACAAAAATCTACTTAAATGAATTCAACAGAAAACAGAGTGTAGTAGGTTCCTCGGTCTACAACACAGTGTGGTAGGTTCGCCGGTCTACAACACAGTGTAGTAGGTTCCCCGGTCTACAACACAGTGTAGTAGGTTCGTCGGTCTACAACAGTGTAGTAGGTTCGCCGGTCTACAACACAGTGTAGTAGGTTCCCCGGTCTACAACACAGTGTAGTAGGTTCGCCGGTCTACAACACAGTGTAGTAGGTTCGTCGGTCTACAACACAGTGTATAGGTTCGCCGGTCTACAAACACAGTGTAGTAGGTTTCCCCCCCGGTCTACAACACAGTGTAGTAGGTCGTCGGTCTACAACACAGTGAAAGTAGGTTCCCCGGTCTACAACACAGTGTAGTAGGTTCCCCGGTCTACAACACAGTGTAGTAGGTTCCCCGGTCTACAACACAGTGTAGTAGGTTCCCCGGTCTACAACACAGTGTAGTAGGTTCCTCGGTCTACAACACAGTGTAGTAGGTTCCTCGGTCTACAACACAGTGAAAGTGGGTTCGTCGGTCTACAACACAGTGTAGTAGGTTCGCTGGTCTACAACACAGTGTAGTAGGTTCGTCGGTCTACAACACAGTGTAGTAGGTTCGCTGGTCTACAACACAGTGTAGTAGGTTCGCTGGTCTACAACACAGTGTAGTAGGTTCGCTGGTCTACAACACAGTGTAGTAGGTTCGTCGGTCTACAACACAGTGTAGTAGGTTCGTCGGTCTACAACACAGTGTAGTAGGTTCGTCGGTCTACAACACAGTGTAGTAGGTTCGCCGGTCTACAAAAACAGTGTAGTGGGTTTCCCGCTGGTCTACAACACAGTGTAGTAGGTTCGCCGTCTACAACACAGTGTAGTAGGTTCGCCGGTCTACAACACAGTGTAGTAGGTTCGCCGGTCTACAACACAGTGTAGTAGGTTCGTCGGTCTACAACACAGTGTAGTAGGTTCGCCGGTCTACAACACAGTGTAGTAGGTTCGCCGGTCTACAACACAGTGTAGTAGGTTCGTCGGTCTACAACACAGTGTAGTAGGTTCGCCGGTCTACAACACAGTGTAGTAGGTTCGCCGGTCTACAACACAGTGTAGTGGGTTTCGCCGGGGCTACAACACAGTGAAAGTAGGTTCGTCGGTTTACAACACATGTGTAGGTTCGTCGGTCTACAACACAGTGTAGTAGGTTCGTCGGTTTACAACACAGTGTAGTAGGTTCGTGGGTCTACAACACAGTGTAGTAGGTTTTCGTCGGTTTTACAACACAGTGTAGTGGGTTTTCGTCGGTCTACAACACAGTGTAGTAGGTTCGCTGGTCTACAACACAGTGTAGTAGGGTTCGCCGGGTCTACAACACAGTGTAGTAGGTTCGCCGGTCTACAACCACAGTGTAGTAGGTTCGCCGGTCTACAACACAGTGTAGTAGGTTCGCCGGTCTACAACACAGTGTAGTAGGTTCGTCGGTCTACAACACAGAGTAGTAGGTTCGCTGGTCTACAACACAGTGTAGTAGGTTCGTCGCTACAACACAGTGTATGGGTTCGTCGGTCTACAACACAGTGTAGTGGGTTTTCGCTGGTCTACAACACAGTGTAGTAGGTTCGTCGGTCTACAACACAGTGTAGTAGGTTCGCTGGTCTACAACACAGTGTAGTAGGATCGCCGGTCTACAACACAGTTGTAGTAGGTTCGCCCGGTCTACAACACAGTGTAGTAGGTTCGCTGGTCTACAACACAGTGTATTTAGGTTCGCCGGTCTACAACACAGTGTAGTATGTTCGCTGGTCTACAAAAACAGTGTAGTAGGTTCGCCGTCTACAACACAGTGTAGTAGGTTCGCCGGTCTACAACACAGTGTAGTAGGTTCGTCGGTCTGCAACACAGTGTAGTAGGTTCGTCGGTCTACAACACAGTGTAGTAGGTTCGCCGGTCTACAACACAGTGTAGTGGGTTTTCGTCGGTCTACAAAAACAGTGTAGTAGGTTCGCCGGTCACAACACACTGTAGTAGGTTCGCCGGTCTACAACACAGTGTAGTAGGTTCGCCGGTCTAAAACACAGTGTAGTAGGTTTGTCGGTCTACAACACAGTGTAGTAGGTTCGCCGGTCTACAACACAGTGTAGTAGGTTCGCCGGTCTACAACACACTGAAGTAGATGAACATCAAAATGGTATACAATACCGACAGGTTGGTAGGTAAGACACAGGCAACAGTTAGGCAATTTTATTCCGAAACGTTTCGCCTACACAGTAGGCTTCTTCAGTCGAATACAGAAAGTCAGCAGGAACAGTAGAGATGTGAAGACGATGTAATCAGTCCATCACCCTTGAAGTCGTAGAATTTGAGGTTGTCAGTCCCTCAGCCTGGAGAAGTTCAGTTCCATAGTCAGGAACTATCTGAAGATCAAGCGATAGTGCGGAGACTTAAATACTGTCGGAAGGAGAGGTGCAGAGTAGTAGTAGTAGTGAGAATGTAGCCACTGAGAGGTCAGGTCCCTCTCAGATCCAACAGTTCTCACTTGAAAGGGTTGTCCAAGGAGTTTTCTGTACCAAGAGGCCAAGTGTTGCAGTGTCTGACAAGATCTTCAGATAGTTCCTGACTATGGAACAGAACTTCTCCAGGCCGAGGGACTGACAACCTCAAATTCTACGACTTCAATTGTGATGGACTGATTACATCGTCTTCACATCTCTACTGTTCCTGCTTACTATCTATATTCGACTGAAGAAGCCTACTGTGTAGGCGAAACGTTTCGGAATAAAGTTGCGTAACTGTTGCCTATGTGTCTTAACTACCACACTGTAGTAGGTTCGTCGGTCTACAACACACTGTAATAGGTTCGTCGGTCTACAACACACTGTAGTAGGTTCGCCGGTCTACAACACACTGTAGTAGGTTCGTCGGTCTACAACACACTGTAGTAGGTTCGCCGGTCTACAACACACTGTAGTAGGTTCGCCGATCTACAACACACTGTAGTAGGTTCGCCGGTCTACAACAACAGTGTAGTAGGTTTTGCCGGTCTAAAAACACAGTGTAGTAGGTTCGTCGGTCTACAACACACTGTAGTAGGTTCGTCGGTCTACAACACAGTGTAGTAGGTTCGCCGGTCTACAACACAGTGTAGTACGTTCGCCGATCTACAACACACACAAAAACTATCACATTAAATAACCAGCATCAGTTATCAATCTCATTAAACTGACAAAATGGCATAAGTCTCCTATACAGCAGACTGAAGTGTTGTATAGCGCGTCCGTTCATGACCCGGGACACCAACATGACCCGGGACACCAACATGACCCGGGACACCAACATGACCCGGGACACCAACATGACCCGGGACACAACAATGACCCAGGACCCAACAAGACCCGGGACACCAAACATGACCCGGGACAAACCAACATGACCCGGGACACCAACATGACCCGGGACACCAACATGACCCGGGACACCAACATGACCCGGGACACCAACATGACCCGGGACACCAACATGACCCGGGACACCAACATGACCCGGGACACCAACATGACCCGGGACACCAAAAATGACCCGGGGCACCAAAATGACCCGGGACAACCACATGAACCCGGGAACCCAACATGACCCGTGACACCAACATGACCCGGGGCACCAACATGACCCGGGGCAAAACCCAAAATGACCCGGGACACCAACAAGACCTGGGACACCAACATGACCCGGGACACCAACATAACCCGGGACACCAACATGACCCGGGACACCAACATGACCCGGGACACCAACATGACCTGGGACACCAACATGACCCGGGACACCAACATGACCCGGGACACCATGACCCAGGACACCAACATGACCCAGGACACCAACATGGCCCAGGACACCAACATGACCCAGGACACCAACATGGCCCAGGACACCAACATGACCCAGGACACCAACATGACCCGGGACACCAACATGACCCGGGACACCAACATGAACCCCCGGGGCAAACCCAACATGACCTGGGACACCAACATGACCCGGGACACCAACAAAACCCAGGACACCAACATGGCCCAGGACACCAACATGACCCAGGACACCAACATGACCCGGGACACCAACATGACCCAGGACACCAACATGACCCGGGACACCAACATGACCCAGGACACCAACATGACCCGGGACACCAACATGACCCGGGACACCAACATGACCCGGGACACCAACATAACCCAGGGCACCAACATGGCCCGGGACACCAACATGACCCGGGACACCAACATGACCCGGGACACCATGACCCGGGACACCAACATGGCCCAGGACACCAACATGACCCGGGACAATAACATGGCCCGGGACACCAACATGACCCGGGAAACCAACATGGCCCGGGACACCAACATGACCCGGGACACCAACATGACGTGGGACACCAACATGACCCGGGACACCAACATGACCCGGGACACCAACATGACCCTTGACACCAACATGATCCGGAACACAAACATGACCCGGGACACAAACATGACCCGGGACACCAACATGACCCGGGACACCAACATGACCCGGGACACCAACATGACCCAAGACATCAACATGACCCGGGACACCAACATGGCCCAGGACACCAACATGACCCGGGACACCAACATGACCCTTGACACCAACATGATCCGGGACACAAACATGACCCGGGACACAAACATGACCCGGGACCCCAACATGACCCGTGACACCAACATGACCCGGGACACCAACATGACCTAAGACATCAACATGACCCGGGACACCAACATGGCCCGGGACACCAACATGGCCCAGGACACCAACATGGCCCGGGACACCAACATGACCCGGGACACCAACATGGCCCGGGACACCAACATGACCCGGGACACCAACATGACCCGGGACAAACCCAAAATGGACCCGGGACACCAAATGGCCCGGGACACCAACAGGGCCCGGACACCATGGCCCGGGACACCAACATGACCCGGGACACCAACAAGGCCCAGGACAACCCCAAAATGACCCGGGACAAACCCAAAATGACCCGGACACCAACATGACTCAGGACACGAACATGGCCCGGGACACCAACATGACCCGGGACACCAACATGGCCCGGGACACCAACATGGCCCGGGACACCAACATGGCCCGGGACACCAACATGGCCCAGGACACCAACATGACCCGGGACACCAACATGACCCGGGACACCAACATGACTCAGGACACGAACATGGCCCGGGACACCAACATGACCCGGGACACCAACATGGCCCGGGACACCAACATGGCCCGGGACACCATGTCCCGGGACACCAACATGACCCGGGACACCAACATGACCTGGGACACCAACATGACCCGGGACACCAACATGTCCCGGGACACCAAGATGGTCCGGGACACCAAGATGGGCCGGGACACCAACAGAGCTTAACATCACGGAACAGTGTCTGGAGAGGAATTAACCACTGCAGGATATTGTGAAGCCCAGGGCGGAGAGAAGCAGTGTTGTACAGCGCCACCACAAGCACAACACACTGAGTCAACACAGATCCGAAAGAAAGAGATAGAGAGAGATAGACAGACAGACAGAGAGGAACAGAGATATAAAGAGATAGAGGACACAGCTTGGTGTTTTTGTGTATTTATACATGACTCGGCATGCATAAGTAAACCCACACACACACACACACACACACACACACACACACACACACACACACACACACACACAAACCTATTTAAAAATAAAAAAAATATAACCCCAACATCACAAATCACACAATAATAAAGTACAAGTCTTGAAGTCAGCTATAATGCCAATTTACTAGGCTAAAAAAAAAAAACACGAAAATTGAGCTAGGAAAGAATAAATATTTTATGTTTTACGTGAGTAATTTCTCCATTAACTTCGTCAACATATCAATTGTGGGAGACAAAAAATAAAAAATTATCTCTCAGCATATCTCTGTACATTATACTTACATTATATATTATCACTAAAATGTTAGACGTTTTCTCTCTGCGTGCTGATATATATATATATATATATATATATATAAAATAATATATATATATATATATATAATATATATATATAAATATATATATATATATATAATATATATGTAGACAGAGAGAGAGAGAGATTGTACGTTACCTTACGGCAGTGATTTTCACAATAGGGCCCCCACTACCACCACAATCACAACCACAATCCCCATCACAATAACCACCAACCCGACAATCACCCCCCCCCACAATCACCACCACAATCACCATCTCCACAATCACCACCTCCACAATCACCACCCCCACAATCACCCCCACAATCACCACCACCATAAAAGCAAGATCAAAGATGCACTATCCCAAGAAGAGATCAAACTCTGGTGGACAGACAGCATCACTAAGGGATAGACAGGTCTTATCTTCACTCATAAATGTGTACACACAAAGTCACTCAGCTCAGTCTCTGCTGATGATCGTCAGTGACTACTTACATCCTCGTCTCTCTCGCTGATTGGAGGAAACAGCCAATACCTAAACACCCTCGGACGCTGACTGGATGGGAGAGCCAATACCTAAATACCCTTGGATACTGATTGGATGCGACAGCAAAATACCTAAATTCCCTCGGACGCTGACTGGATGAGACAGCCAATACCTAAACACCCTCGGATGCTGATTGGATGAGAGAGCCAATACCTAAACACCCTCGGACACTGATTGGATGAGACAGCCAATACCTAAACACCCTGGGACACTGATTGGATGAGACAGCCAATACCTAAACACCCTCGGACACTGATTGGATGAGACAGCCAATACCTAAACACCCTCGGACGCTGACTGGATGAGACAGCGACTACCTAATGTTGATTGGCTAATAGGGAGAGTACCTGTATGCTGATTTGCTGAGACAGCGAATGCCTAATGGTGATAGAAAGAAACAGCGACTACCTAAATGCTTATTGGCCGTGAATGCGATAACCTAAACTCTGACTGGTTAAGACAGAAACTACTTAACTGCTTGTCTCGCACTCTGATTGGCTGAGACAGGTGACATGATGAGACGTGACTGGTCGGCGCACTGCTTATCTAGCATCATACTTTAAAAGATTTTGTGTATATGTAAGATCCAGTGGAGGAGAGGGGAGAGGGAGGGTAAGATAGAGGGAGGATTAGGTGCTGAAGGAAGGGATTAGTGTTGACAGGGAGTGATTGGTGGGGGAGTAATGGATGGGTGGTGGTAGAGGGGGGATGGGTGGGTGACTGGAGGGAGGAAGGGATGGATTCTGGAAGGAATGCATGGGTGTGTGTACAGAGAAGGACTAGTCTAGTTGCAAACTTTTGGACCTTCTCTCGTACACTTGGTACAAGGCTCAACGCTGGTGGTGCTTGCTCAAGGATGAAGGCACATGGAAGTTTCCTGGCGAGATGCACAACAGGCTCTCATTATGACAACGTTTCGACCCATGCAGAGCGAAACGTTGCACCACTACATCCAGGGTCTCCAGCCTCAACACTGCTTGGACTCGCCAAAGAACCGGTCTGATGGCGCTAAACTGACTTTCAAGAAACTCTTAACATGTGTTTGTTTTCAATCCTCAGTTTCCGTCTATTACTGAATGGAGGATGAAGCCTCTACCACTCTTTGTGCTGAATGATCAACGTGGGTTTAGCGCTTCATACAGATTTATAGCCATATTAGTCGTGGCAATGCTACGAATTGAAGGTATCTGGTGCCTGATGCGGGGTTCCAGGTTCCAGGACTAACGTCAATGTCCACTCCCAGGACTAACGTCTATGTCCCAGGTCTAACTTAAATGTCCCCTCCCAGGTCTAACTTAAATGTCCCCTCCCAGGTCTAACTTAAATGTCCACTCCCAGGTCTAACGTCAATGTCTACTCCAAGGTCTAACGTCAACGTCCACTCCCAGGTCTAACGTCAATGTCCACTCCCAGGTCTAACTTAAATGTCCACTCCCAGGTCTAAAGTCAATGTCCACTCCCAGGTCTAACGTCAACGCCCACTCCCAGGTCTAACGTCAATGTCCACTCCCAGGTCTAACCACAATGTCCACTCCCAGGTCTAACGTCTATGTCCACTCCCAGGTCTAACGTCTATGTCCACTCCCAGGTCTAACCACAATGTCCACTCCCAGGTCTAACCACAATGTCCACTCCCAGGTCTAACTTAAATGTCCACTCCCAAGTCTAACGTCAATGTCCACTCCCAGGTCTAACCACAATGTCTACTCCCAGGTCTAACGTCTATGTCCACTCCCAGGTCTAACCACAATGTCCACTCCCAGGTCTAACTTAAATGTCCACTCCCAGGTCTAACGTCAATGTCCACTCCCAGGTCTAACCACAATGTCTACTCCCAGGTCTAACGTCAATGTCCACTCCCAGGTCTAACCACAATGTCTACTCCCAGGTCTAACGTCAATGTTCACTCCCAGGTCTAACGTCAATGTCCACTCCCAGGTCTAACCACAATGTCTACTCCCAGGTCTAACGTCAATGTCCACTCCCAGGTCTAACCACAATGTCTACTCCCAGGTCTAACGTCAATGTCCACTCCCAGGTCTAACCACAATGTCTACTCCCAGGTCTAACGTCAATGTTCACTCCCAGGTCTAACCACAATGTCTACTCCCAGGTCTAACGTCAATGTTCACTCCCAGGTCTAACCACAATGTCTACTCCCAGGTCTAACGTCAATGTTCACTCCCAGGTCTAACCACAATGTCTACTCCCAGGTCTAACGTCAATGTTCACTCCCAGGTCTAACCACAATGACCACATCTGAGATTACAAAATTTAATTCTTGTGTTTCTCCTTGAAGACATCTTGTGTATGTCTTACATACACAAAATATACACCTGCTAATAACCAGCTCTGTCGGTACCTAGTCTGACTATCATACCTGGTTTTAAAACTGTAGATGAAATTTGCTTCCACTACATTCTACTCTAGCTAATACCACTGACTTACTACTCAGAGTGAAAAAGTATTTCATGACATCCCTGAGGCTCTTGTGTGCCCCATTTGTCTTGCTCTTGCGGAAACCTGTACTTCGTGAAGGTAGTTTGTGCTGATATTTACAATAACGACTCCTCTGCCATCGGTGTCTTAATTCGCTGGTTCCTATCTTCCCTATCAAGTCCTCTGAGTATTTCGTATGTTGTTAATCATGCTCTTTCCCTAATACTTCTCTTTTTTAGTGTCGTAAGATTGAATTACTTTTGTTTCTTCCAGTATGTCAGCTCCCCGGGTCTAGGAATTAGTCCAGCTGCAAACCTTGTCTAGGTCGTGGACATGTCTGACCAGTCGTGGCCTCCAAGCTGGGGCTACAAATTCTTTGCTTAGTTTATTTACAGTGAACTAG
>NC_069440.1:16522593-16585093 GCF_026875155.1 Cherax quadricarinatus
TCTGGAAGGTGCTGCCACACCGTTGACAAATGAGGGATTTTTTCCTCCCTATATTTCATTAGTTAGAAGGTTGTAAATGAAGGTATGTAACGATCCAATATTGTAACTTTTTACGCCACATTACCTGTTCTCGGTGGTTAGAAGCTTAGGGCCAGCTATTAACTATCTTCTAGAATTTTCCTCATGCTATTTGCAAACTGTGAGGCCTACCCCCACATGGGGTTTGGGGGGGAAACCGGTGTGTGGGTTGGCATCCCGCTGGCCTTCCCCAGTCTGAGACTGGCCGGTGCCTCCGCACTACCAGTCTGAAAACTTTCCCTACTCCTCCTGTTGCTGTCTTTGCAACATTGCACAGCTCCTGATGACGCACTGAGAAGTGTGAAAGTACTTGAGCTAAAGATTTCCACCCCTGTGGCTTGTCTTGCATTGTTAAGATCGCCTGTCTGTGACTGTTTTGCATATATATATATATATATATATATATATATATATATATATATATATATATATATATATATATATATATATATATATATATATATATGGTATAAGAAAAAGTTTTGGAGTGAGATTAATAAGTTGAGGAAGTCTAGGGAACGAATGGATTTGACAGTTAAAAATAGGAGTTATTAAATAGAGAGTTAAAGGTATCAGGGAGATGGAGGGAATACTCTGAGGAATTGTTAAATGTTGATGAAGATAGGGAAGCTGTGATTTCGTGTATAGGGCAAGGAGGAATAACATCTTGTGGGAGTGAGGAAGAGCCAGTTGTGAGTGTGGGGGAAGTTCGTGAGGCAGTGGGTAGAATGAAAGGGGGTAAGGCAGCTGGGATTGATGGGATAAGATTGAAATGGTTGGAGTGGTTAGTGCTATCATTTAATAAATGTATGGAAGAGGGTAAGGTACCTAGGGATTGGCAGAGAGCATGTATAGTTCCTTTGTATAAAGGCAAAGGGGACAAAAGAGAGTGCAAAAATTATAGGGGGATAAGTCTGTTGAGTATACCTGGTAAAGTGTATGGTAGAGTTATTATTGAAAGAATTAAGAGTAAGACGGAGAGTAGGATAGCAGATGAACAAGGAGGCTTTAGGAAAGGTAGGGGATGTGTAGACCAGGTGTTTACAATGAAACATGTATGTGAACAGTATTTAGATAAGACTAAAGAGGTTTTGTGGCATTTACGGATTTGGAAAAGGCGTATGACAGGGTGGATAGGAGGGCAATGTGGCAGATGTTGCAAATGTATGGAATAGGAGGTAGTTTACTGAAAGCAGTGAAAAGTTTTTACGAGGATAGGCGAGAGGGGGATTATTTCCCAATAAAAGTAGGCCTTAGACAGGGATGTGTGATGTCACCATGGTTGTTCAGTATATTTATAGATGGAGTAGTAAGAGAAGTGAATGCTCGGGTGTTGGCAAGAGGTTGTGGTGTTATAAGATAAAGAATCTAACAAAAGTGGGAGTTGTCACACTTGCTCTTTGGTGATGACACTGTGCTTTTGGGAGATTCTGAAGAGAAGTTGCAGAGGTTGGTGGATGAATTTAATAGGGTATATAAAAGAAGAAAATTAAAAGTGAATTTAGGAAAGAGTAAGGTGATGAGAATAACAAAAAATTAGGTGACGAAAGACTGGATATCAGATTGGAGGGAAAGAGTATGGAGGAGGTGAATGTATTCAGATATTTAAGAGTGGACGTGTCAGCAGATGGGTCTACGAAGGATGAGGTGAATCATAGAATTGATGAGGGGAAAAAGGTCAGTGGTGCACTTTGGAGTCTGTGAAGACAAAGAGCTTTGTCCCTGTAAGCAAAGAGGGGAATGTATGAGAGTATAGTTATACCAACGCTCTTATATGGGTGAGAAGCATGGGTGATGAATGTTGCAGCGAGGAGAAGGCTGGAGGCAGTGGAGATGTCATGTCTGAGAGCAATGTGTGGTGTGAATATAATGCAGAGAATTCGTAGTTTGGAAGTTAGGAGGAGGTGCGGGATTACCTAAACTGTTGTTCAGAGGGCTGAGGAAGGGTTGTTGAGGTGGTTCGGACATGTAGAGAGGCTGGAACAAAACAAAATAGAATGACTTGGAGAGTGTATGAAACTGTAGTGGAGGGAAGGCGGGGTAGGAGTCGGCCTAGGAAGGGCTGGAGGGAGGAGGTAAAGGAGGTTTTGCGTGCGAGGGGCTTGGACTTCCATGCGTAAGCGTATTTGATAGGAGTGAATGGAGACAAATGGTTTTTAGGACTTGACGTGTTGTTGGAGTCTAAGCAAGGTAACATTTATGAAGGAATTCGGGGCAACTGGCAGGCCGGACTTGAGTCCTGGAGATGGGAAGTACAGTGTCTGCACTCTGAAGGAGGGGTGTTAATGTTGCAGTTTTATAACTGTAGTGTAAGTGCGCCTCTGGCAAGACAGTGATGAAGTGAATGATGAAAGTTTTCTTTTTCGGGCCACCCTGCCTTGTGGGAGACGGCCGATGTGTTTATATATATATATAATGTCGTGCCGAATAGGCAGAACTTGCCATCTTGGCTTAAATAGCAACGCTCATCTTGCCATATAGGACAAGTGAAAATTTGTGTATGCAATAATTTCGCCAAAATCATTCTGAACCTAACGAAAAAAAACATATTTCACTGTGTTTGTTTAGTATTAAATTATTGTAAACAAACCTAAAATATATTTAGTTGGGTTAGGCTAAAATAAATTGTTTTTGTTATAATAAGGTTAGGTAAGTTTTCTAAGTTCCTTTTGGTGCAAAAATTATAAATTTTTACATCAACATTAATGAAAAAAATATATCTTTAAACGTGTTAAGTAAAATTAAGCTAAAGTAAATTAGGTTCAATGCAGTGAGGTTAAGTTAGGTTAAGTTAGGCGGCGTCTCTGTGTTACTTATGGTGCGTTACTTAAAATATTTATACCATCTTCAATAAAAAAAAATCCAATAAGTGCACGAGAGAAAATTTTGGAAAAGATGTGTGTTGAGGGCAGTTCAGCATAACTGATCACTATGACTTACTAGCCACGACTAAACTCACTCTGCCTGCAAATTCTTTTCCAGCTGCATAAGTATTTACACCTGGAAAATCCTGCGGGATTGGTACCGCATCTGCAGACAGAACTCCTCACGAAAGCACAATGCACGATATTCGGTGAAAAATACCCAGGCGCTGATCCACCAGGAGGCCTGGTCACAGACCGGGCCGCGGGGGCGTTGACCCCCGAAACTCTCTCCAAGTAAACTCTCTCCAGGTCTCCAGGTAAAGCGTAAAATTTCAAAAAACAGACACATGCAGTATATTTTTTCCATGGTGTCGGTATTTTATACCATTTATCTCCAAAGATCAAGGATGCCATGAGTACAGCAAGAGATAACAATAAATTTAAGTGGCCCAAGACTCTTCAACAGCCTCCCTTCGTATATAATGAATATTATCACCAACTCCCGGTTGTCTCCAAGAGGGAACCTGACAAGCTCCTGATCAACCGATCTGTGGTTTACACATCGGACTGCTTGTGACCAACAGTCACAGACTGGTTAATCATATCTTGATTCCCCTCCTGCACTGGGTCCGGGCTGCAGGGGCGTTGACCCCTGAAAACATTCTTCAAGTATCTTTATGTCTATCGACACTAATAATAGTAAACTACTAACACGTGTAACAAGTGTTAAGAGTAAACTGCTAACACGTGTAACAAGTGTTAAGAGTAAACTGCTAACACGTGTAACAAGTGTTAAGAGTAAACTGCTAACACGTGTAACAAGTGTTAAGAGTAAACTACTAACAGTGTAACAAGTGTTAAGAGTTAACTGCTAACACGTGTAACAAGTGTTAAGAGTAAACTACTAACATGTGTAACAAGTGTTAAGAGTAAACTGCTAACACGTGTAACAAGTGTTAAGAGTAAACTACTAACATGTGTAACAAGTGTTAAGAGTAAACTGCTAACACGTGTAACAAGTGTTAAGAGTAAACTACTAACACGTGTAACAAGTGTTAAGAGTAAACTGCTAACATAACATATATAGCAAGTGTTAATTACTATTGATTAATTAAGAGTTTGTGGCAATAGTTTAACAATTAATATAATTATTTTCTAAAAACCTGCTGCTAATATTATGCAATTGGCACTCCTTGCAACTTGGCACTCCGTGTAACCTGGCTCTCCTTGCAACTTGGCACTCCTTGCAACCTCTCCTTACAACCTGGCACTTCGTGTAACCTGGCACTCCTTGCAACCTGACATTTCTTTCAACTTGGCACTCCTTGCAATCTCTCACTCCTTGCAACCTCTCCTTACACTTGGCACTCCTTGCAACCTAGCACTCCGTGTAACCTGGTACTCTTGCAACCTGGCACTCCTTGCAACATGTCACTTTTTCAACCTGGCACCCCATGTAACCTGGCATTCCTTGCAATCTTTCCTTACAACCTGGCACTCCTTGCAACCTCTCACACCATGCAACCTGGCACTCCGGGTAGCCTGCACTCCTTGCAACCTGGCACTCCTTGAAACCTGGCACTTCTTGCAACCTGGCACTCCTTGCACCCTCTCTTTGCAACTTGGCACTCCGTATAACCTGGCACTCCTTGCAACCTCTCACTCCTTGCAACCTCTCCGTACAACCTGGCACTCCTTGTAACCTGGCACTCCGTGTAACCTGGCACTCCTTGCAACCTGGCACTTCTTTCAACTTGGAACTCCTTGCAACCTCTCCTTACAATCTGGCACTCCTTGCAACCTCTCACTCCTTGCAACCTTGCACTAAGTGTAACCTGGTACTCCTTGCAACCTGGCACTCCTTGCAACCTGGCACTTCTTGCAACCTCTCCTTGCAACCTGGCACTCCTTGCAACCTGGCACCCCATGTAACCTGGCACTCCTTGCAACCTGGCACTCCGTGTAACCTGGCACTCCTTGCAACCTGGCACTTTTTTCAACTTGGCACTCCTTGAAACCTCTCACTCCTTGCAACCTCTCCTTACAATCTGGCACTCCTTGCAACCTCTCACTCCTTGCAACCTAGCACTAAGTGTAACCTGGCACTCCTTGCAACCTGTCACTTCTTGCAACCTGGCACTCATTGCAACCTCTCCTTGCAACCTGGCACCCCATATAACCTGACATTTCTTGCAACCTTTCCTTACAACCTGGCACAACTTGCAACCTCTCACTCCTTGGAACCTGACACTCCTTGCAACCTGGCACTTCTTGCAACCTCTCCTTGCATCCTTGGCAACCTGCATCTTCCTTGCAACCTGGCACCCCATGTAACCTGGCACTCCTTGCAACCTGGCACTCCTTGCAACCTGGCACTCCGTGTAACCTGGCACTCTATGCAACCTGAAACTCCTTGCAACCTGACACTTCGTGTAACCTGGCACTCCTTGCAACCTGGCATGCTGACCCATGTGACAAAGCACCATGATGCTACAGACAGGGAAATTTCCAAATGACAGTGAAACACCATCCTGTGTGATGGAATATGACAGTGAAACACTATCCAGTGTGATGGAATATGACAGTGAAACACTATCCTGTGTGATGGAATATGACAGTGAAACACATCCTGTGTGATGGAATATGACAGTGAAACACCTATCCAGTGTGATGAATATGACAGTGAAACACTATCCAGTGTGATGGAATATGACAGTAAAACACCATCCTGTGTGATGGAATATGACAGTGAAACACTATCCAGTGTGATGGAATATGACAGTGAAACACCATCTTATGTGATGGAATATGACAGTGAAACACCATCCTGTGTGATGGAATATGACAGTGAAACACTATCCAGTGTGATGGAATATGACAGTGAAACACTATCCAGTGTGATGGAATATGACAGTAAAACACCATCCTGTGTGATGGAATATGACAGTGAAACACTATCCAGTGTGATGGAATATGACAGTGAAACACCATCCTATGTGATGAAATATGACAGTGAAACACCATCCTGTGTGATGGAATATGACAGTGAAACACATCCAGTGTGATGGAATATGACAGTGAAACACCATCTTTGTGATGGAATATGACAGTGAAACACCATCCTGTGTGATGGAATATGACAGTGAAACACCATCCAGTGTGATGGAATATGACAGTGAAACACCATCCTGTGTGATGGAATATGACAGTGAAACACTATCCTGTGTGATGGAATATGACAGTGAAACACCATCTTATGTGATGGAATATGACAGTGAAACACCATCTTATGTGATGGAATATGACAGTGAAACACCATCTTATGTGATGGAATATGACAGTGAAACACCATCCTGTGTGATGGAATATGACAGTGAAACACTATCCAGTGTGATGGAATATGACAGTGAAACACCATCCTGTGTGATGGAATATGACAGTGAAACACTATCCAGTGTGATGGAATATGACAGTAAAACACCATCCTGTGTGATGGAATATGACAGTGAAACACTATCCAGTGTGATGGAATATGACAGTGAAACACCATCTTATGTGATGGAATATGACAGTGAAACACCATCTTATGTGATGGAATATGACAGTGAAACACCATCCTGTGTGATGGAATGACAGTGAAACACCATCCTGTGTGATGGAATATGACAGTGAAACACCATCCTGTGTGATGAAATATGACAGTGAAACACCATCTCTGTGATGGAATATGACAGTGAAACACCATCCTGTGTGATGGAATATGACAGTGAAACACCATCCTGTGTGATGGAATATGACAGTGAAACACCATCCTGTGTGATGAAATATGACAGTGAAACACTATCCAGTGTGATGGAATATGACAGTGAAACACCATCCTGTGTGATGAAATATGACAGTGAAACACATCCTGTGAGGAATATGACAGTGAACCCATCCTTGTGATGATATGACAGTGAACACCCTCTGTGTGATGAATATGACAGTGAACACATCTGGTGATGGAATATGACAGTTGAACACCATCTGTGTGAAAATATGACAGTAATATCCATCCTGTCGATGGAATATACGTGAACCATGTGTGATGATGACAGTGAACACCAGTGTGTATATGGCAGTAATCACAGCTACTTTTCCTGTCATACTGTCACTACTTACTCAACACACTGCTGATGTATCCAGCTTTACTATAAAAAAAATCTCTGCGCCGGATACGAAATGCCGTGCAGGAGGTTACCTCCTTCCTTCTTTCCCTCTTCCCCCTTCCTCAAATATTACCTCCTCCTTCCTCTCTCCTCCTCTCACCTCGCTCCTCTTCGGTCCTCCACATATAGATTACGTAGCAGCACACTGTTGATGTATAAGATTTTGCTAAAAAAAATTATTTTTAAATTCTTCTCTTTCTTTCCCACCTAATCTCTCTTCCTCCTCCCTCCGCCTCCTAATCCTCCTCCTCCCTCCCTCCTTCCCTCCTTCCTTCCTTCCTTCCTTCCTTGCAGGGACATGACACCAAATAAACGATGATACGATGGGCAAAATTGAAACATTCCAGCCAGGACTCGGCTGAATAAACATGTCGAGCCGCGACTGACAGCCACCTCGACAAGAATTTTTAATTTACACTGGAAAAAACGAGAGAGAGAGAGAGAGAGAGGAGAGAGAGAGAGAAAGAGGAACACAGGAGCCCATAGGAAAGAGAGTTAGCAAAGAACTTGGCAGCTCCTCACTGAGGCTATCTGCTGAGAAGAGCTATCAACGTCTACCTGGATGGAAGACAGAGAGAGAGAGAGAGAGAGAGAGAGAGAGAGAGAGAGAGAGAGAGAGAGAGGGACGTATCAAGCCTCGACGTGACACAAACAATAAATTTGCTTGTCTCCGGGTAATAAAATTCATTATACACAATATTTATCCAGCATAGTTTATGCAGGCACAGTTCCAGAGGGACCTAAGTTCCTCCCGACCCTCGTGACCGGCAGGGCACTCTCACCCTTGAGAACAGGAGGGTAGAGGGGCGAAAATGCCCCTTAAGGGAAGGACGGGGAATAAGGGGGCAAGTCTATTAAACTGCCCTTCACGTAGCAGTTTTATGTAGGCGTCGTCGGGAATTTTTTTTCTCTCTATCTCTCTCTCTCTCTCTCTCTCTCTCTCTCTCACTCCCTCTCTCTCTCTCTATGTATCTATCTATCTCTTTTACACAGGGTTCTACAAGGTCAGGTTTAGTTTTCCTAACTTTATTTACATGCTAAGAGCTGTAATCTACATCAGCTCAGACAGTCCTCAATCTAGGAAGACACTGACAGTTCCCCTCAGCAGACAGCCTCAGTTAGGACTTCCAAGTCCTCGGCTATCTTTCTTTTCTATGGACTCTCTCTCCCTCTCTCACTTTTTATCACTAAAACACAGGTTCAATGTTTTAAGCCTCTCCCTTACCGGCTACACTGAACCTTCCCAACATTACCTGACCAGAACTCCACTTGGGAGCCTCGATACAAGTACTGAAGAGTGTTTCTATTGTATCTTATTACAGTGACTTAGCTTCTCTGCTTCCTAGCTTGATTACGTAAGATTACCATGCAAAGACATACATTGTAGTAGTGGTAGTAGAAGTGGTGGTAGTTGTGGTAGTAGCAGTAGTAGAAGTGGTGGTAGTTGTGGTAGTAACAGTAGTAGAAGTGGTGGTAGTTGTGGTAGTAGCAGTAGTAGAAGTGGTGGTAGTTGTGGTAGTAGCAGAAGTGGTGGTAGTTGTGGTAGTAGCAGTAGTAGAAGTGGTGGTAGTTGTGGTAGTAGCAGTAGTAGAAGTGGTGGTAGTTGTGATAGTAGCAGTAGTAGAAGTGGTGGTAGTTGTGATAGTAGTAGTGGTGTTAGTGGTTGTAGTAGTGGTGTTAGTAGTAATAGCAGCAGTAGTAGCAGTGGTGTTAGTAGCTGCAGCAGCAGTAGTTGTAGTAATAGTAGCAGTAATAGTAGTAGTAGCAGTATTATTATATTATTATTAGTAGTAGTAGTAGTAGTAGCAGCAGTAGCAGCAGCAGTAGCAGTAGCAGTAGTAGTAGCAGCAGTAGTAGTAGTAACAGTAGTAGTAACAGTAGCAGTAGTAATAGTAGTAGTAGTGATGTTAGAAGTAGTAGTAGGAACTTCTTGCCTGCCTGACAGTTGATGCTGACAAACTTGTTGCTGCTGACAAAGTTGTTGATGCTGACAAAGTTGTTGCTGCTGACAAAGTTGTTGATGCTGACAAAGTTGTTGCTGCTGACAAAGTTGTTGCTGCTGACAAAGTTGTTGCTGCTGACAAAGTTGTTGTGCTGACAAATTGTTGATGCTGCAAAGTGTGCTGCTGACAAAGTTGTTGATGCTGACAAAGTTGTTGCTGCTGACAAAGTTGTTGATGCTGACAAAGTTGTTTGCTGCTGACAAAGTTGTTGATGCTGACAAAGTTGTTGCTGCTGACAAAGTTGTTGATGCTGACAAAGTTGTTGCTGCTGACAAAGTTGTTGATGCTGACAAAGTTGTTGCTGCTGACAAAGTTGTTGCTGCTGACAAAGTTGTTGCTGCTGACAAAGTTGTTGCTGCTGACAAAGTTGTTGCTGCTGACAAAGTTGTTGCTGCTGACAAAGTTGTTGCTGCTGACAAAGTTGTTGCTGCTGACAAAGTTGTTGATGCTGACAAAGTTGTTGCTGCTGACAAAGCTGTTGATGCTGACAAAGTTGTTGATGCTGACAAAGTTGTTGCTGCTGACAAAGTTGTTGCTGCTGACAAAGCTGTTGATGCTGACAAAGTTGTTGATGCTGACAAAGTTGTTGATGCTGACAAAGTTGTTGATGCTGACAAAGTTGTTGCTGCTGACAAAGTTGTTGCTGCTGACAAAGTTGTTGCTGCTGACAAAGTTGTTGATGCTGACAAAGTTGTTGTGCTGACAAGTTGTTGCTGCTGACAAAGTTGTTGTGCTGACAAAGTTGTTGCTGCTGACAAAGTTGTTGCTGCTGACAAAGTTGTTGATGCTGACAAAGTTGTTGCTGCTGGCATAGTTGTTGCTGCTGACAAAGTTGTTGATGCTGACAAAGTTGTTGCTGCTGACATAGTTGTTGCTGCTGACAAAGTTGTTGCTGCTGACAAAGTTGTTGCTGCTGACAAGTTGTTGCTGCTGACATAGTTGTTGCTGCTGACAAAGTTGTTGCTGCTGACAGAATAGTTGTTGCTGCTGACAAAGTTGTTGCTGCTGACAAAGTTGTTGCTGCTGACAAAGTTGTTGATGCTGACAAAGTTGTTGCTGCTGACAAAGTTGTTGATGCTGACATAGTTGTTGCTGCTTACAAAGTTGTTGCTGCTGACATAGTTGTTGCTGCTGACAAAGTTGTTGTGTGACATGTGCTGCGACAAGTTGTTGCTGCTGACAAAGTTGTTGCTGCTGACAAAGTTGTTGATGCTGACAAAGTTGTTGCTGCTGACAAAGCTGTTGATGCTGACAAAGTTGTTGCTGCTGACATAGTTGTTGCTGCTGACATAGTTGTTGCTGCTGACAAAGTTGTTGATGCTGACATATTTGTTGCTGCTGACAAAGTTGTTGCTGCTGACATAGTTGTTGCTGCTGACAAAGTTGTTGCTGCTGACAAAGTTGTTGATGCTGACATAGTTGTTGCTGCTGACAAAGTTGTTGCTGCTGACAAAGTTGTTGTGCTGACAAGTTGTTGCTGCTGACAAAGTTGTTGCTGCTGACAAAGTTGTTGCTGCTGACAAAGTTGTTGCTGCTGACAAAGTTGTTGCTGCTGACAAAGTTGTTGCTGCTGACAAAGTTGTTGTGTGACAAAGTTGTTGCTGCTGACAAAGTTGTTGCTGCTGACAAAGTTGTTGCTGCTGACAAAGTTGTTGCTGCTGACAAAGTTGTTGCTGCTGACAAAGTTGTTAATGCTGACATAGTTGTTGCTGCTGACAAAGTTGTTGCTGCTGACAAAGTTGTTGCTGCTGACAAAGTTGTTGATGCTGACAAAGTTGTTGCTGCTGACAAAGTTGTTGATGCTGACAAAGTGTTGCTGCTGACAAAGTTGTGATGCTGACAAAGTGTTGTGCTGACAAAGTTGTTGCTGCTGACAATTGTTGATGCTGACAAGTTGTTGCTGCTGACAAAGTTGTTGCTGCTGACAAAGTTGTTGTGCTGACAAGTGTTGTGCTGACAAGTTGTTGTGCTGACAAGTTGTTGCGCTACAAGTTGTGATGCTGACAAATTGTTGAGCTGACAAAGTTGTTGCTGTGCAAAGTTGTGCGCTACATGTTGAGTGCACAAAGTTGTTGCTGCTGACAAAGTTGTTGTGCTGCATGGCAACAACATCCGGAAGTTTCTCATTTGTATGTGATGGATATTTTTTTTGTTTTTTTGAGGAAGACATATGTGCAACACTGTAGGTAATTTATTCCGAACGTTTCGCTCCAGTAGGCTTCTTTGCAAAACGAGGAGAGAAGGTAGAGATGCAAGACATGTATCAGTCCACCACCTTAGACGTAATTCTGAGTGGTCATACCTCAGCTGGAGAGAATTTCTCTTAGTTCGTATACCATTTTTATATTACTTTTTGGTGGGTGCGGATTTTGGTACGTGTAGTTAAGGTGTACTGTCACTTTATTTATCCAGAGTGGACTCTCTTTGCCAGCTGAATATAAAGTTGAAATCCAGACCGATCACCACCTGACTTCTGCTCTCTATAGTCCTCTTTACCTCTCGTTATCCACATAAACTCCTTCTCCTTCCATCATACTCTTCTACCATCTCCTCCACCTTTCCCTTCGGTACTTGCTCTGTGTCGCCTCTTCCTATCTCAGTAAAAAATAACCAAAAAAAGGCACAATACTGTGACTGGAACGATACACAAATAACCCGGTCCAAGTCGGACCGAAACGTCGTCGTAAGCTCCTCTCTTTCATGTGAGGGTTATTTGTGTATCTCAGTAAAACTCGCTGCAGCTCCCTACAACACACACCGTTGACAGCAGACATCCACATTTCACCAAACACTGATGACTGTTGGAGATTTCCCACACTTCTATACAACTTTAAAAAAGTATTGCGTAACGTAATACTGTATAACGTAGTATTGCATAACGTAGTATTGTATAACGTAGTATTGTATAACATAGTATTCTGTAACTCAGTATTGTATAACGTAGTATACAGACTGAGCTGCGCCTCAAACAAAATCCACTTCCAGGAGAGAGAGAGAGAGAGAGAGAGAGAGAGAGAGAGAGAGAGAGAGAGAGAGAGAGAGAGAGAGAGAGAGAGAGAGAGAGAGAGAGAGAGAGAACACTGGTCTTAATACGGGTTCCTGTATAATTTAGCGAGTATAAAACAGTGTTTTAGCCTAGGATTAAATTAGACAAGAGTTGGTTCCTGTGTTAAACTGAGTCAGCCAATCAGCAGCCAGTGTAAAGTAAACTTTACCCCGTCTCAGAACGTTGATTGGTCGATAGCTATCAGCTAAACAAATTCCTTGGTGTTGATTGGTCGATAGCTCTCAACTAAATACGTATTCCCGGCTACTGTTTTGATGGTAGGTTTTAGCTAAAGCAAAGACTGTCAGCTGCTGTGTGACTGGTAGCTCTCAGCTAAAAGAATGATGGCCGACTACTGTTTGACTGGTAACTCTCAGCTTAAGTACACGCAGCTGCGGATCACTTACAGCTGTCAGATGATGTCATCCCCATCAACCACTTCATCAACATTATCTACCTGTGATAATGACACCTTAACGACATCGCTGTCAGCAGCTGACACCATCCTCCCTCTGACCTCAATCTACACAAATAACCCACACATGGGAGAGAGCGAGAGAGAGCGAGAGAGCGAGAGAGAGAGAGAGAGAGAGAGAGAGAGAGAGAGAGAGAGAGAGAGAGAGAGAGAGAGAGAGAGAGAGAGAGAGAGAGAGAGAGAGAGAGAGGGTTATTTGTGTATTGTTCCAGTCACGGTATTGTGCCTTTTTTGCTCTTGACTGACTTTATTCTAACCAGCAAACATCTTGTCCACTCAGCTTGACTAAATACGAATGAATGTCAGGGATAAAACAAATTAACGAAGCAGAATAGGCAAAAAACACAGGAGAATCTAGGTGTGATAACATAGGAGAAGCTAGGTGTGATAACACAGGAGGTCCAGGACAAACAGGTACAGAATTGCTAACTACGCTCCTAATTACCGGAAGAACGTCGTTAGAGGATCATGATATTAAGTAGTGACACCAAGCATAAGCAAATTATAACGACTGTGGATATACGAACGAACATAATGGAAGGGGGAGCAGATGCAAATGATAATGACATGAATCAGGCGTGAAGATGAAGATGATATTAGACTGGGAGGGAAAATGAACAGAATCAACAGCTGTCAGCAGCTGAAAATGTTGAAAGTGTCATCGGTATGTTTGAGATTAAGAAAAATTAAATTGATGCTATCTAAATGAACATCTTTACGGAACGTCTTGGAAGGAACAGGTGAGAACAGCGACAGGAACAGGTGAGAACAGCGACAGGAACAGGTGAGAACAGCGACAGGAACAGGAGGGTGTTAATTGACACTTGTCTTAATGGAGAGAGTAAAAAAAAAGATTTTGCAGCTTTTTGGCAAAACTGTTAACAAATTGATGTAATCGGAATATATTACTGAAAATATATAACGTGGACACTGTTGTAGTGAAACAGCAGAGAATCTAGACAAGGTGGGATGTAAATTACACAATATAGGTACTAGTAATTACTTGTTCGTAATTACCTGTTTGTAGTTACAGCAGCTTCAGAGTTATGTTGATGTCTTCAGTGTTGTAGTTACAGCAGCATCAGAGTTATGTTGATGTCTTCAGTGTTGTTGTTACAGCAGCATCAGAGTTATGTTGATGTCTTCAGTGTTGTAGTTACAGCAGCTTCAGAGTTATGTTGATGTCTTCAGTGTTGTAGTTACAGCAGCATCAGAGTTATGTTGATGTCTTCAGTGTTGTAGTTACAACAGCATCAGAGTTATGTTGATGTCTTCAGTGTTGTAGTTACAGCAGCATCAGAGTTATGTTGATGTCTTCAGTGTTGTTGTTACAGCAGCATCAGAGTTATGTTGATGTCTTCAGTGTTGTTGTTACAGCAGCATCAGAGTTATGTTGATGTCTTCAGTGTTGTTGTTACAGCAGCATCAGAGTTATGTTGATGTCTTCAGTGTTGTAGTTACAGCAGCATCAGAGTTATGTTGATGTCTTCAGTGTTGTAGTTACAGCAGCATCAGAGTTATGTTGATGTCTTCAGTGTTGTAGTTACAACAGCATCAGAGTTATGTTGGTGATGTCTTCAGTATTGTAGTTACAGCAGCATCAGAGTTATGTTGATGTCTTCAGTGTTGTTGTTACAGCAGCATCAGAGTTATGTTGATGTCTTCAGTATTGTAGTTACAGGAGCATCAGAGTTATGTTGATGTGTTCAGTGTTGTAGTTACAGCAGCATCAGAGTTATGTTGGTGATGTCTTCAGTGTTGTAGTTACAGCAGCATCAGAGTTATGTTGATGTCTTCAGTGTTGTAGTTACAGCAGCATCAGAGTTATGTTGTGTCTTCGTGTTGTAGTTACAGCAGCATCAGAGTTATGTTGGTGATGTCTTAGTGTTGTAGTTACAGCAGCATCAGAGTTATGTTGTGATGTCTTCAGTGTTGTAGTTACAGCAGCATCAGAGTTATGTTGATGTCTTCAGTGTTGTAGTTACAGCAGCATCAGAGTTATGTTGATGTCTTCAGTGTTGTAGTTACAGCAGCATCAGAGTTATGTTGGTGATGTCTTCAGTGTTGTAGTTACAGCAGCATCAGAGTTATGTTGATGTCTTCAGTGTTGTAGTTTACAGCAGCATCAGAGTATGTTGATGTCTTCAGTATTGTAGTTACAGCATCGAGTTTGTTGATGTCTTCAGTGTTGTAGTTACAGCAGCATCAGAGTTATGTTGATGTCTTCAGTGTTGTAGTTACAACAGCAGTTATGTTGGTGTCCTTTCTTCAACAATATGTTTGTCATATACAATATACATACTAGCGCTGATGAAATACTATATAAACAAGAAGAATTTCAGTCAGTGCTAATCAGAAAAAGTTATCTCCGTGTTGCTTAACCGCAGTACCTCACTGCGCGTGAATGGAATAGTGCAGAGTGCGGCATAAGTCTGTAGTAAAGTTAAGTATTGGCGTTGAAGGTTTGGAGGCGATCAGAAGAGGCTTTTACATGTCATCATATGGAAACTAATTTCCCACTTCTAATAAAAATGGCAAAATGGGACATACACAGAATGAATCTAATTCACACCAAGTCTGGAGCCAAACTGAAGAGTCATTCTCTTTTTATCCCAGAGAAATATCCTAAATTACACCAGCACATCAAGCCGTTCAGAAGTTGATTCTCAACTTATCAGTGTCGGAGAGTTGAAACCAGTCAGATGCGACACTCAGAGATTATCGCACGAAAAAAAAAATTTAAACTTTCCAAACTTATGCACCCCCCTAAAAAAAAAGGGGGGGGGGACCTAAACATGCAAAGAATCAATTCCAACATTTCTCTAAGTAAGCTTGCCGAGCTTTCAATTAAGCAAGTAAGTTTTATTCAAGCTTTGGATATATAACGAACAAACATTATTACTTTTAATACTTGACGTGCTGTTGGAGTGTAGCAAAGGTAACATTTATGAAGGGATTCAGGGAAACCGGTAGGCCGGACTTGAGTCCTGGAGATGGGAAGTACAGTGCCTGCACTCTGAAGGAGGGGTGTTAATGTTGCAGTTTAAAAACTGTAGTGTAAAGCGCCCTTCTGGCAAAACAGTGATGGAGTGAATGATGGTGAAAGTTTTTCTTTTTCGGGCCACCCTGCCTTGGTGGGAGACGACCGATGTGTTAATAAAATAATAAAACGAAAATTACTTCGGTCTTAATGGCACACAAACCCAGATGTTACATGTACATCAGAGTACATTATGTAGATATAACCAATGATAAACCAATAATGTTCAACATTCTCACTTATTTCTCACCAGAAGAAACATTCTTCTGTTATTTAACAGAAACGAATTTGATTACTAAAACTGGCACGTTATAACTCACACAACCTAACATTAACAGAAATACACAAATAACCCGCACATAGGAGAGAGAAACGACGACGTTTCGGTCCGACTTGGACCACTTATAAATGGACCACTTTGTAAATGGTCCAAGTCGTAAGCTGCTCTCCTACGTGCAGGTTATGTGTGTATTGTTCCAGTCACAGTATTGTGTCTTTTTCTTCTTTACATCAAGAGAAAGTTTCCTTTGGAGGAAAACACATCAGCACAAGAAGTTTGAAGCCGACCAGAAGATGCATTTCCCAGTTATTGCACAGAACCCAACAAAGTCTGCAACAACACAACATTGAGCCCAAGAAGCGTTTTATCCATTTCAAACGATGCCGTTTTACCATAGTTTTCTTTTAATCACAGGAAAGCGCTAAACACGCAGGGGTCATACAGCCTCTGAGGAATGGAAAGCATTCAGATCCAATCCAAGCAAGAGGGGAGGACAAAGCCACTTCCTTGGATCAAAAATCCTCTCACCGGTATCAGTGCAATGATGCAAAAAGATACCAGTATCATTTTGTGATTAAAAGTGGAGGCCTAGTCAAGAACTGGCCCCCGGGGGCGTTAACCCCCCCCCCGAACACCCTCCAGGTAGCAGGTAACATTAACAATACCAACCTTCTAAGTAAGATACAACTCTGTTGACATTTTGAAGCCAGACAGAAGTGGCTTTCTAAGGTTATCTCATGGTAACCCATTTCGGGAATTGTTTATATAAAATTAAGCAGAGGGCAGCTGTGCTTGTCAACTCTCTCACCAACCTTCTAGCAACAGTTGACCTGGGTGGAAAATTTGAAGCCGATCGGATAAGGCGTTCTGAAGCTGTAAATGAAAGTCTCTGGGGAAGTTAGTGGCAGACAAGAACACTGTAAAGCGGTAATCAGATGAGCTGATGCATTTACCTGATTTCCCCAGTACCTCATCTAGCCTTGCCTTACCTAACCTAACCTAACTTAGCCTAACTTAACCTGACCTAGCTTAGCTTAACCTAACCTAACTTAGCCTAACCTAGATTTTCCTAGCCTTACCTAACCTAACCTAATCTAACTTAGCTTAACCTAGTCTTTCCTAGCCTAACCTAACCTAACCTTACCTAACCTAACCTAACCTAACCTAACCTAACCAATCCTAACCTAGTCAAACCGAACTTGAAGTACAGGAAACAGGGCTTTAAAAAATCTATTAGAAGCGTTACAAAACTGACGTTGATTGAAGTAAAAAAAACAAGAGATCCTGATCCACGGTATCAGAGCTGCCCCTTCCTTGGATCACACCTGATTACTTCCCAGTTCCCTCCTCTCCCACTGGGAGGATGACCCCCTACGGGTCATCCTCCCAATGTAATCCGACAAACGTAATCCTCAAAATATATTCTTTAAAAGTATTTACTCCAAATGTAATCCTCCAGGTGTAATCCTCCGAATGTAATTCTCCAAAGTTAATCCTTCAAATGTAATCCTTCAAGTGTAATCCTCCGAATGTAATCCTCCGAATGTAATTCTCCAAAGTTAATCCTTCAAATGTAATCCTTCAAGTGTTATCTTCCGAATGTAATCCTCCGAATGTAATTCTCCAAATGTAATCCTCCAAGTGTAATTCTCCAAACGGTAATCGTCCAAATGGAATTCTACTTGACACCATTGTCTTCTGCCCCTTTCTACCACAGTTTCCCACTTTCTTTCCCACTCTTTTCCTCCTCACCCTTTCCATCCTCAGCTCCATTCCCTTCCCTCCCATTTACCGTGTCCACTCCAATTCCCATTCTGCCCCCCCCACTCCAGTTCCCATTCTGCCCCCCCTCTATATATATCACCCTTTTCATAATTTTCATCGACCTTTAACCCCTTCTATATCACCAAGTGTTTTCCCCTCTCTCTTACTTTCTTTCATTCTCCTGTGTTATCCTGTCCACAATTTGCTTCACCCTTTTGCCCCTTTCATATCGAATCCCCCCTTTTTTGGGTTTTCTCTGTCTTTTACCCCTTTCACTCCTCTATATTGCCCTTTTCTGGCCCTCTATATTGCACTTTTCACCCACTGTCACCCTTTTCTAATGCTATGTGACCCTTTTCACTCTTCTATATCACTTTTCATTATACTGCTCTTTCCATTCATCAACTTTCACTATCTTTTCCCCTGTGTTATCGTATGCACCTCTGTCACCTGCTGTATCTTTGTCATCTACTGCACCTTTGTCATCTGCTGTACCTTCATCACCTATTGTATTTTCGTCACCTACTATAATTTTGTCATCTGTACCTTTGTCACCTGAACCTTTGTGAGTTTGCTCCAGTGAATCTTCTTCCCCCTTTTGCTATTTCTTGTTCCTTTGCCACCTTGTTACAGAGGTACAAAAACAGAGGTGTTGGCAGAGGCTGGAAACCTCCTATTCTGAGGTCGACCAAGAGAGTGAACCTTGTAATAGAGTCAGTGTGCCGTAGAGGCGCTTCACCCGTCTCTTCTACACACATTCTCGCCCTTACGGACCTTGTAATTAATTGGTTCCGATAGAAGGAAGGCACGTGCGTCGAGTTTTATGTTGGGGAGATGGTGGGGAGTGTTGGGGAGATGTTGGGGAGTGTTGGGGAGATGGTGGGGAGTGTTGGGGAGATGGGGGAGATGGTGGGGAGATGGTGGGGAGATGGTGGGGAGTGTTGAGGAGATGATGGGGAGATTGGTGGGGAGTGTTAAGGAGATGGTGGGGAGTGTTGGGGAGATGGGGAGATAGTGGGAAGATGGTGGGGGGATGGAAGGGAGTTGGTGGGGAGATGGTGGGGGAGTGTTGGGGATATGGTGGGGAGTGTTGGGGAGATAGTAAGGAGTGTTGGGGAGATGGTGGTGAGTGTTGGGGAGATGGTGGGTAGGTGGTGGGGTGTTTGTGGGGTGCTGGAGAGGTGGTGGGGAGTGTTGGGGAGATGGAGAGTGTTGGGGGATGGTGGGGAGGTGGTGGGGTGATGGTAGGGTGTTGGGGAAGTGTTGGGGAGATGGTGGGGAGTGTTGGGGAAATGGAGAGTGTTGGGGAGGTGGTGGGGAGTGTTGGGATATGGGGGACTGTTGAAGAGGTGGTGGGGAGTGTTGGGAAGGTGGTGGGGAGTGTTGGGAGATGGTGGGGAGTGTTGAAGAGGTGGTGGGGAGTGTCGGGAAGGTGGTGGGGAGTGTTGGGAAGGTGGTGGGGAGTGTTGGGAGATGGTGGGGAGGTGGGAAGTGTAGAAGAGTGATGATGAAGGGAAAAGAGAGATAGTAGGAGAAAATAAAAGGAGAGGAGGGAGATGCAAGAGTTGGGGTGAAGAGAGAAGAGGGGAAACGAGAGGGAAATATCTAAGTAAAGATGAGGAAGAGGGAGGGAGAGGAGGGAAAGACGTTGTTGACTGGTGAGGGGAGAAATGGATGGGAGATGGGTACAGGCGGTGAGGGGAGACAGGGAGAGATTCTCAATTTGAGAGGGGAGAGGAGAGGGGATGGGAGGGGAGAGGAGAAGGGAGAGGACAGGGGAGAGAAGAGGAGATAGGAGGGGAGAGCACGGGGAAGGGGGTATTAGTAGTTACAGTGGAGGATATGAAGTTAGGTGATGTAACGATTGGAGGAGAGTGTGTACTGTACATACATACTGACACACATCCGGCATAAACACACGTGCAAATATCCATAAATACCTGCATATATATAATATATATATATATATATTATATATATTAATATATATTAATATATATATATATATATATATATATTATATATATATATACGTATTATAATGATGTGACACGTATTTCGGAACGCCAATACACCAGCGGGACTGACTGACCACCTTGAAGAACGCCTGTGATTTACACCAAAACTCCCACAACCTTTTAATCAAGTAAAGAAACAAACGGTTCACTGCCGTGGAGACGTGTGTAACATCTGGATATCTTCACTTGTAGACGTTCGCTGTCCAGTGGCTTTATCAGTACAATACATAGACATAATAGAAATGCGTGCAGCAAATAGTGGAAGATGAGGTATTTGGTTCATAGACTGAGGGACTCATTACCTCATCTCCCACTATTTGCTGCATATATATTTCTATCATGTCCTTGTATTGATAAAGCCACTGGATGGTGAAACGTCTATAAGGAAAGATACCCAGATGCTACACGTGTGTCTAATTCACCATCTTACACGAATAACTCGCACATGGGAGAGAGAGGAGGTGACGACGTTTCGGTCTGACTTGGACCATTTACAAGTCACACTAACACAGGAGAGTTAGATTAGATTAGGTAAGGTTTGTCAGGAAACAGGAAAAGTGTTTCCTGACGCCACTGGAGTTTTAGGTCATCTGACCGAGACCTTCCACTGGCTTTAAAAATTATGCTTATTATTATAACCATTTTCACTGGAGAGTGGGGGGGGGGGCGCGCCAGTATATACAGACGAGGTGGACAGGGAAGGGACCAAGAGAGGAAGAAAAAGAAACATTGGGAGATATTTGCGTATTGTTCCAGTCACGGAATAAAAATAATAATAATAATAATAAATAATAATAATAATAATAATAATAATAATAATAATAATAATATTTATTTCTACAAGGACATGAGACTTTTGTAGTCTCTGCCCAGGTAGATCTCTTTGTGACTTGAAAAAATCTGTGGTGTGGGCGCTACGTCGTCAATAAAGGATTGCATGATACTGCAACTGTCACTTCTTCCACAAGGGGGAAACATGATCAAGTTCTAAACGGGGCGAAACGTCTAAATACAATAAGTTTTGGCACTGTGTATAATGGAGATTATATAACTTTAAAAAAGACCACCCTGTGTCAACTGACACCGTGTGACACTCCTGACACCGTGTGACACTCCTGACACTGCGTGACATTCCTGACACCGTGTGACACTCCTGACACCGTGTGACACTCCTGACCACGTGTGACACTCCTGACACCGTGTGACACTCCTGACACCGTGTGACACTCCTGACACCGTGTGACACTCCTGACACTGTGTGACACTCCCGACCCACTGTAACACTTCTGATCACCTGTGACACTACTGACACCGTGTGGCACTCCTGACACCGTGTGACACTCCTGACACTGTGTGACACTCCTGACACCGTGTGATACCCCTGACACCGTGTGACACTCCTGACACCGTGTGGCACTCCTGACCCCGTGTGACACTCCTGACCCCCCGTAACACTCTTGACCCCCTGTGACACTCCTAATCCCGTGTGCCACTCCTGACCTCCTGTGACAATCCTGACCCCTTGTGGCATTCTGACCCCTTGTGGCATTCTGACCCTCTGTGACACTCCTAACCCTCTGTGACACTCCTGACTCCATCTGACACTCCTGACACCGTGTGATACCCCTGACACCGTGTGACACTCCTGACACCGTGTGGCACTCCTGACCCCGTGTGACACTCCTGACCCCCTATAACACTCTTGACCCCCTGTGACACTCCTAATCCCGTGTGCCACTCCTGACCTCCTGTGACAATCCTGACCCCTTGTGGCATTCTGACCCTCTGTGACACTCCTGACTCCATCTGACACTCCTGGCACCGTGTGACACTCCTAACCCCGTGTGCCACTCCTGACCCCCTGTGACACTCCCGACCCCGTATGACACTCCTGACCCCCTGTGGCACTCCTGACCAAGTATGACACTCCTGACCCCCTGTGACACTCCCGACCCCGTATGACACTCCTGACCCCCTGTGGCACTCCTGACCAAGTATGACACTCCTGACCCCCTGTGACACTCTTGACCCTCTGTGATACTCCTCACTCCATCTGACACTCCTGGCACCGCGCGACACTTCTAACACCGTGTGCCACTCCTGACCCCCTGTGACACTCCTGACCCCGTATGACACTCCTGACCCCCTGTGGCACTCCTGACCAAGTATGACACTCTTGACCCCCTGTGACACTTTTGACCCTCTGTGACACTCCTCACTCCATCTGACACTCCTGGCCCCGTGTGACATTCCTGACCCCGTGTGACATCCCTGACCCCGTCTGACACTCCTGACCCCGTCTGACACTCCTGACCCCGTCTGACACTCCTTGCCCCGTCTGACACTCCTGACCACGTCTGACACTCCTTGCCCCGTCTGACACTCCTGACCCCGTCTGACACTCCTGACCCCGTCTGACACTCCTTGCCCCGTCTGACACTCCTTGCCCCGTCTGACACTCCTGACCCGTCTGACACTCCTTGCCCCGTCTGACACTCCTTGCCCCGTCTGACACTCCTGACCACGTCTGACACTCCTGACCCCGTCTGACACTCCTTGCCCCGTCTGACACTCCTTGCCCCGTCTGACACTCCTGACCCGTCTGACACTCCTGACCACGTCTGACACTCCTGACCCCGTCTGACACTCCTTGCCCCGTCTGACATTCCTTGCCCCGTCTGACACTCCTGACCCCGTCTGACACTCCTGACCCCGTCTGACACTCCTGGCCCCGTCTGACACTCCTGACCCCGTCTGACACTCCTGACCCCGTCTGACACTCCTGGCCACGTCTGACACTCCTGGCCACGTCTGACACTCCTGGCCACGTCTGACACTCCTGGCCACGTCTGACACTCCTTGCCCCGTCTGACACTCCTGGCCACGTCTGACACTCCTTGCCCCGTCTGACACTCCTGGCCACGTCTGACACTCTTTGCCCCGTCTGACACTCTTGACCACGTCTGACACTCCTGACCACGTCTGACACTCCTGACATGCTTAAATATTCCTTCATGATTTTTTAATTGCCTTAATTACCAACAATGACACAATTCATGGAGAAATATCACAAGGTGGGGTAATTAGTGGGGTAATTAGCCTCTTGACCACCGCCTGCGTAACAACCTAATTACAGGTGGCATTAGTAATTAGTCTTGTGTTAGGCGTAATGTGTGTGTGTGTGTGTGTGTGTGTGTTGTGTGTGTGTGTGTGTGTGTGTGTGTGTGGTGTGTGTGCGTGTGTGTGCGTGTGTGTGCGTGTGGTGTGCGTGTGTGTGCGTGCGGGTGTGTGTGTGTGTGTGTGTGTGTGTGTGTGTGTGTGTGTGTGTGTGTGTGTGTGTGTGTGTGTGTGTGTGTGTGTGTGTGGCGCGCTGTACTATGGTTGGAAAAGACGTGTCTCCATTTCTCTCTCTCTCTCACCTCTCTCTCCTCTCTCTCTCTCTCTCTCTCTCTCTCTCCTCTCTCTCTCTCTCTCACTCTGCCCTACACTTTTCAAACGATTTCACATTCTTTCCCTGACTCTCTTCCTTCTTTCCCAGATCTTGTCTAATTTCCCTAAAGTCCTCTTGACTCCCTGGACCTTCTTCATTCCCTAGACTTCCATTTATTACCCTCCTCACTATCTAGACACTCTTTTATTCCCTAAACCAGGCCGGGGGGGGGGGTTAAGTCTCAGAACTCCCCTCAGGTAACTTCTATTTATTCCCTATACCCCTCTCTTTATTCCCTAGATCCTCTTTAATTCCTCAAACTTCCATTTCTACCCTAAAACCACTTCTTGCTCCAGACTCCTTTCCCTTATTCTTTCTCGTCTAGCTCTAACCTTTTTCTCAAGACACCTCCCCCCCTTTTCTTCTACCTCCTCTCTTTCCCACTCCCCACACCACCCTGCTCTCCCTCCTTCCCTCCCCCTCCCCCATCTCTTCCCCCTCCCCCCAGCCACACAGCAAAACACTCCCCAACAACCGTCTGTCAGCGATTTGCTCTGTGCCATTGAGTGCAGGTAATAGAGTCTCGGGTAGGGGCGTCTGTTGCTTGTGATAACGTTAAGTTGTGTTTCTGGGGAATGACGCCTCTCTCTCTCCCCCTTCCCCAATCCCCTAAGATAAGTTCCTGGGGGTCTTGACTCCCCTTGAAGGATATTTATGGGGTCTTGGTGCATCCTAAGATGAGTTTCTCTTGTTTTGGAGCTCCTTAAATTGTGTGTGCAGTCTTGATGTGCCTTAACACATCCCGTGATGAGTTTCTGGGGAAACGCTAGATCTATCATACGGAGCTTGGGAAGGTGAGAACAGCTATAAATCACTGAATAATGAGCCCCTTAGAACATTAGGAAATTACGAACACAGCACATTGTAAAATAATTACTATCACAAGTAAATATAAGCCCTTTAGACTGTTAGTGTCAAAAGACTAAAAGTTCTAAAAGTTCACCGAGGTCCCTACAGGTACCCGGGTAATTATAAAAACCCCGACATAAGCGAAAGAAGCGAAGTTCCTGGGCAAAAACTAAAAATATGTTCTACAGTCAGCTGCACATAACAAGTTAAACAGAGAGGGGCAGGAGCGCTGGCCAGGAGGAGGCTGTGGTGTCGTAGGGGTAGGAGTTGTTAAGGAGATAACGAGGGTTGAAGGTAGACACACTTGTTGGATGGTAACGATATATATATTGTTAGACTGTGGTAAGGAAAGGATGAGCCCAGCCTGCCGTGTCACTGCCTGGATGTCTATACGCTCGTATCTCCTTAAGGACCCCTACGACAATGGCTGGGTTGTGTGTTCCCGATCTTCAATCGACAGAGAACTGTCTCAAGTGGTCATTCTTGATCAAGGAAGACCAAAGATCCACGTCCTGCCAAACCTTTTATAATTTGATCCTCGTCTGTAGGGCCCACTGGGCTTGTAACTGCTTATGGACATATATGTGTATTTGGTGCATGTATTTACTGTGAGGTATTCTGAATCTGTCTTTTTTTCAACAAGTTTGCTACATAGGAAGTTAACTATAGCAGGATTAACCTTAGCATCCGGCCGTTCATTTCTTGAGACACGAATACAGCTCGGACACCAGAATTCCACATCCTTGTGCTAGGCAAGGAGAACCATGGCGTCGCTTGTAGGGATGAGTTAACGAATAATATCTGAGCCTAAATTACTTCAGGAATCAGAAGAGTTTTTAACCCCTCAGTGTCTAAGGTATTGTGGATGCCTTTGACTCTGCATCTTAAAACATTGTTAGGTAATTTGACACAAGATGCAACTAATGTTACAATTTACTGTGGGCACAATAAAATGTCACCTTAGTTGCATGTGTGTGTCAATTTACCGAACATTTTGACGGTAATTCTACCATTTTTACTGATCACGACGACAAGGCAGAATACACAGAAGTACATGCAAAAACCAGACAACAGAAGATCTTCAAACAAATCTACTGAGAACTAACCACAGCCTCTCTATCTTTTGTCAAATTAACTGAGGCAAGTAAACGAGCCTGGCCCATAGCCGGGCGCCGGGAGTGGAAAAATTCTCGAAACTCATCAATGGTAACTAAGGACAATGAACCCTAGCAAGTGTATTGAGGAACTAAGGTACACTTGCCTATAATAATGTTATCTGTACTATCTTATACATCATGCAGTCAGTTTTCCCAATAATGAATAATGCTGATTTATATAATTAACGAGGTCCTCTTACGGAGCTACATCCAGTCTTGTTGTATATTATCACAACCATTATCACATTCTCCATATTTATCTCCTTAGAATGATCTTTTATTAGTCTATTTAATAGCATCTTACATTTTTTTGTCATTTAATATATCTGCTTTGGTCATCTGGTGGCAGCGGTGGGATTCAAAGCCACTGAAATACAACAACTGCTTGTCACCTGTGTGTTGGTACTGGGGTGAAGGTTCTCTGTGGCCACTAGGTTATACTGCCAGTGTTTGGTCTGGAAGAAACATGAACTGCGCCTAAAGAACCAGTGGCTAAAATGCTTGCAATACCTATGAGATTTTCTACAATATAAAAATCTCCGCGCGGTAATATCGATGTATTTTAGTAGTAAAAGAATCTGTGATAGTAGTAGTACCTATAGTAGTAGACACGAACAGAGGAGCTTTACAGATCTACTGGCTCACGTCTGGCAGGACTACTAGTAGTAGTAGTAGTAGAAGCAGTACTACTGCTACCAGTACCACCACCACTACTATTACTACTACTATCACCACCACAGTGTATCTTCTTGGAAAATAAACCATTATTATTATTATTGTGATTATTATATTATTATTATTATTACTTGGGGAAAATGTCTGGTGCTGCGAGTCTCAGCCACATGTTAACCCTCTCAGAAATCTAATTAACCGCTGGAGTGCCGCCCATGTTGGGCATTACTGATTGAGCAGTCGCTGGAGTACCCATGCTGAATACTACTAGTTAAGTACCCGCTAGTATACCGGTTCTTGCATGTGATTACGTAACCCCAGTGGAATGTTAATGTGTACCTATGATAAAGCAATTGAAGAAGGGGAGAGAGAGAGAGAGAGAGAGAGGAGGAGAGAGAGAGAGAAGAGAGAGGAAACGGGGGATAACCAAAATCTTAGGTATAACCCTCAATCTTTTACTAAACAAATTTAAATGAGTGAAAACAATAACAATATTTTTACACTCGGTAATAAAAAGAAAAAATAAAAATTACGAAATATAATGATAAAAATTATCCTTACCCATAACGTTCTTAACCCATAGTATCTCCATACCCATAGTTCCCCCTCCCTAGTATCTCCCTCCCCATGTTCTCCCATTCCCATAGTATCTCCTACCCATATATCTCCCATACCCATGCATTCCCATACCCATAGTTTTCCCCCATCCCATAGCATCTCCCATACCTATATCTCCCATCCTTATATCTTCCATACCATAGCATCTCCTACCCATTAGTATCTCCATCCCCATAGTATCTCCCATCCCATTAGTATCTCCCATACCTTTAGTATCTCCATACCCATAGTATCTCCATACCCATAGTATCTCCCATACCCATAGCATCTCCCATACCCTTGTATCTCCATACCATAGTTCTCCATACCCATAGCATTCCCATCCTAGCATCTCCCCATACCATGGCATCTCCCAAATCCCCATAGTATCCCCCTACCATAGTATTCCCATACCATAGTATTCCCATACCAAAGCATCTCCCAAAACCTTAGAAATCTCCATACCCATCATTCCCATACCCATAGCATCTCCCATACCCATAGCATCTCCCATACCCATAGTATCTCCTACCCATATATATCTCCCATACCCATAGTATCTCCATACCCATAGCATCTCCATACCCATGGGAAATCTCCCATACCCATATATCTCCATACCATAGCATCTCCCATACCATAGTATCTCCCTACCATACTTCTCCCAAACCCATAGTATCTCCATACCATAAGTATCTCCCATACCCTAGTATCTCCCATACCCATAGTATCTCCCATACCATAGTATCCTTCCCATCCCATAGCACCCTCCATACCCTTTGTATCTCCATACCCTAGTATTCCCCCATACCATAGTATCTCCCATAACCATGTTATTCTCCCATACCAAATAGAAATCTCCATACCCATAGTATCCCATAAATGGGCATCTCCATACCAAGTATCCCAAAACCATAGCATTAATACCCATAGTATCTCCCATACCCTAGTATCTCCCATACCCATTAGCATCTCCCATACCAATAGTATCCCCCAAATCCCCAAATATATCTCCCATACCCATAGAATCTCCATACCATAGTATCTCCCATACCCAAAGTATTCCAAAACCCATAGTATCTTCCATACCCATACATTCCCATACCCATAGTATCTCCCATACCCATAGTATCTCCCATACCCATAGCTTCTCCCATACCCATAGAAATCCCCCATACCCATAGCATCTCCATACCCATAGTACTCCCATACCCATAGTATTCCCAAAACCCATAGTATCTCCCATAACCTAGCATCTCCCATACCCATAGTATCTCCCATACCCATGATCTCCCATACCCATAGTATCTCCCATTCCCCATAGTATCTCCCATACCCATAGCATCTCCCATACCCATAGCATCTCCCATACCCATAGTATCTCCCATACCCATAGCATCTCCCATACCCATAGCATCTCCCATACCCATAGCATCTCCCATACCCATAGTATCTCCCATACCCATAGTATCTCCCATACCCATAGTATCTCCCATACCCATAGCATCTCCCATACCCATAGCATCTCCCATACCCATAGTATCTCCCATACCCATAGTATCTCCCATACCCATAGTATCTCCCATACCCATAGTATCTCCCATACCCATAGCATCTCCCATACCCATAGCATCTCCCTACCCATAGTATCTCCTTTACCCTAGTATCTCCCATACCCAAATGTATCCCATCCCAATACTCCCATACCCATAGCATCTCCCATACCCATAGCATCTCCCATACCCATAGTATCTCCCATACCCATAGTATCTCCCATACCCATAGCATCTCCCATACCCATAGCATCTCCCATACCCATAGTATCTCCCATACACATAGTATCTCCCATACAAATAGTATCTCCCATACAAATAGTATCTCCCATACCCATAGCATCTCCCACACCTATAGTATCTCCCATACCCATAGTATCTCCCACACCCATAGTATCTCCCATACCCATAGTATCTCCCATACCCATAGCATCTCCCATACCCATTGTATCTCCCATACCCATAGCATCTCCCATACCCATAGTATCTCCCATACTCATAGCATCTCCCATACCCATAGTATCTCCCATAACCAAAGTATATCCCATACCCATAGCATCTCCCATACCCATAGTATATCCCATACCCATAGCATCTCCCATACCCATAGTATACCCCACACCCATAGCAACTCCCATACCCATAGTATATTCCATACCCATAGCATCTTCCATACCCTAGCATCCCCCAATACCCATAGCATCCCCCATACCCATGTATATTCCATACCCATAGCTTCTCCCATCCCCATAGTATATTCCATACCCATAGCATCTCCCATACCCATAGTATATCCCATACCCATAGCATCTCCCATACCCATAGTATATCCCATACCCATAGCATCTCCCATACCCATAGTATATCCCATACCCATAGCATCTCCCATACCCATAGTATATTCCATACCCATAGCATCTCCCATACCCATAGTATATCCCATACCCATAGCATCTCCCATACCCATAGTATATCCCATACCCATAGCATCTCCCATACCCATATTATATCCCATACCCATAGCATCTCCCATACCCTTTAGAAATACCCCACACCCTTTAGCATCTCCCATACCCATATTTATATTCCATCCCCATAGCATCTCCCATACCCATAGTATTTCCCATACCCATAGCATCTCCCATATCCATAGTATATCCCATACCCATAGCATCTCCCATACCCATAGTATACCCCATACCCATAGCATCTCCCACACCCATAACAGCTCTCGTATCTACTGTAGTAGGTTCGTGGGTCTTGTCCCGGCCCGAGTCTTTCCAGATGGTGAATATACAGAAAGACTTCATGGAACCAACTACAGGAAGAACCAGACCCACAAGGAACACACACACACACACACACCTTACAGGGAGGCAACAACGTGTCATGGTACGTGATGAGGTGTCAAAGTGGGCGCCTGTGACAAGCGGGGTTCCACAGGGGTCAGTCCTAGGACCTGTGCTGTTCTTGGTATATGTGAATGACATAACGGAAGGGATAGACTCAGAAGTGTCCTTGTTTGCGGATGATGTGCAGTTAATGAAAAGAATCAAATCGGATGAGGATCAGGCAGGACTACAAAGAGACCTGGACAGGCTACAAGCCTGGTCCAGCAACTGGCTCCTTGAGTTTAACCCCGCCAAATTGCAAGTCATGAAGATTAGGGAAGGGCAAAGAAGACCGCAGACAAAATATAGTTTAGATGGCCAAAATCTGCAAACCTCACTCAAGGGAAAAGTTCTGGGGGTGATTTATAACACCGAGCATATCTCCTGAGGCGCACATCAATCAGATAACGCTGTAGTTACGGGCGCCTGGCAAACCTACGGAAGCGTTCCGATCCTCAGTAAGGGTCGTTTCAAGACTCTGTATACCATTTACGTCGGGCCCCATACTGGAGTATGCAGCCCCAGTTTGGAATCCACACCTAGTCAAGCACGTCATGAAATTAGAGAAATGTGCAAAGGTTTGCAACAAGACTAGTCCCAGAGCTACGGGGTTTGTCCTACGAAGAAAGGTTTGAGGAAAATGGGCCTGACGACACTGGAGGCTAGGAGGGTCGGGGGGAGAAATGATAACGACATATAAATACTGCGCGGAATAGACGAGGTGACAAAGACGGGATGTTCCAGAGATGGGACACAGACACAAAAGGTCACAATTGGAAGTTGAAGACTCAGATGAATCAAAGGGATGTTAGGAAGTATTTCTTCAGTCATAGAGTAGTCAAGCCGTGGAATAGCCTAGAAAGTGAAGTAGTGGAGGCGGGAACCATACATAGTTTTAAGGCGAGGTATGATAAAGCTCATGGAGCAGGGAGAGAGAGGACCTAGTAGCAATTAGTGAAGAGACGGGGCCAGGAGCTATGACTCGACCCCTGCAACCACAAATAGGTGAGTACAAATAGGTGAGTACATACCCATACACACACACGTTCAGGACCCTGTACACCGTGTACGTTAGGCCCATATAAGAGTATGCGGCACCAGTTTGGAACCCACACCTAGCCAAGCACGTAAAGAAACTAGAGAAAGTGCAAAGGTTTGCAACAAGACTAGTCCCAGAGCTAAGAGGTATGTCCTACGAGGAGAGGTTAAGGGAAATCAACCTGACGACACTGGAGGACAGGAGAGATAGGGGGGACATGATAACGACATACAAAATACTGAGAGGAATTGACAAAGTGGACAAAGACAGGATGTTCCAGAGATGGGACACAGCAACAAGAGGACATAGTCGGAAGTTGAAGACACAGATGAATCACAGGGATGTTAGGAAGTATTTCTTCAGCCACAGAGTAGCCAGGAAGTGGAATAGTTTCGGAAGCGATGTAGTGGAGGCAGGATCCATACATAGCTTTAAGCAGAGGTATGATAAAGCTCAAGGCTCAGGGAGAGTGACCTAGTAGCGACCAGTGAAGAGGCGGGGCCAGGAGCTTGAACTCGACCCCTGCAACCTCAACTAGGTGAGTACACATACACACACACACACACACATTCAAATGGTTCAGAGCAAGTTTTCCGAAAGTGGCCAATATCGACCCCCTAAGGGTCGTCGAGACTACTGAAGGGGTCGATAAATGGCTTGAGGGTCAAAAGAGGGGTCAGTACATGTCTGGGGACGAGCTTTGCGTTGTGTATCTGTGACCTCCCACTCTCCCCCTTGTCTCTCTCATCTCTCCTGTCCCGGAAAAGATATATGTACGTGTAGCATTCCTGTTCACTTCCCGTACTGAGCGTACTCCCTCACCTGTTGCTAATACCCTCGGCTATGTGCAGTGGTTGAGCCATTTTGACTTGCTTTCCCAAGATCGTACATGGCTGAAGTTGGTTGTAGCTATGCTACAGTCACCAGTTATCAGTGACGTTGATAAATTAGACACAGGTGCAACTCTTGGGTATCTTTATTGAGGAAACATTTCGCCACACAGTGGCTTCATCAGTCCATACGTAGGAGAAACTTGAAGAACAGGAGGAGAATGAGGTAATCAGTCCCTCAACCTTGAGTCGATGTGTTCAGTCCATCAATCTTGAGTAGAATACGGCATATGAGCGGAGAAGCAGCTTATAAACCGTATGGCAGGAGAGGTGCAGCAGTCATAGGTAGTGTCACATTTGTTCAATGTGGAAGTAGGTCGTTCCCCAAAGAATTAGGCAAAAAGCGAAGAATTCCTAAGTATTAAGATCCCAATAAGTTGCAGTGTCTGACAGGTTTGTAGATGAATGGTTCAGAGAACCGACTGTTGATAAATTAGACACATGTGCAACTCTTGGGTATCTTTATTGAGGAAAACGTTTCGCCACACAGTGGCTTCATCAGTCCATACGAGGAGAAACTTCTTAGGATCTTATACTTAGGAATTCTTCGCTTGCCTAATTCTTGGGCACGACCTACTTCCACATTGAACAAATGTGACACCACCCTATGACTGCTGCACCTCTCCTGCCATACGGTTTATAAGCTGCTTCTCCGCTCATATGCCGTATTCTACTCAAGATTGATGGACTGAACACATCGACTCAAGGTTGAGGGACTGATTACCTCATTCTCCTCCTGTTCTCCAAGTTTCTCCTACGTATGGACTGATGAAGCCACTGTGTGGCGAAACGTTTCCTTTAATAAAGATACCCAAGAGTTGCACCTGTGTCTAATTTATCAACATGTCGGTTCTCTGAACCATTCATCTACAAATCAGTGACGTTGTTTATATTATCAGATGTATCCTCCCAGCAATGATATCAACAAGATATCAGTAAAAACAGGCTATATTAAATGTTATATTTTTCATAATTTAAATATTACCTATGTTTTATGAAATTATTATTATTATTATTATTATTATTATTATTATTATTATTATTATTATTCATAGTACCTTTCGTTAAAGTAGTAGTTATTAAATCATTTTCATATAACAAACGTTTGGGGGTCGATGAACAATTTGAAGCTTCAGGAAGGTGTTATTGAACAATTTGAAGCTTCAGGAAGGTGTTATTGAACAATCTTGAAGCTTCAGGAAGGTGTTATTGAACAATCTGAAGCTTCAGGAAGGTTTTTATTTAACAATCTGAAGCTTCAGGAAGGTGTTATTGAACAATCTGAAGCTTCAGGAAGGTGTTATTGAACAATCTGAAGCTTCAGGAAGGTGTTATTGAACAATCTGAAGCTTCAGGAAGGTGTTATTGAAACAATCTGAAGCTTCAGGAAGGTTGTTATTGAAAAAATCTGAAAACTTCAGGAAGGTGTTATTGACAATCTGAAACTTCCGGAAGGTGTTATTGAACAATCTGAAGCTTCCGGAAGGTGTTATTGAACAATCTGAAGCTTCGGAAGGGGTTATTGAACAATTGAAGCTTTAGGAAGGTGTTATTGAACAATTTTGAGCTTCCGGAAGGTGTTATTGAACAATCTGAAGCTTCAGGAAGGTGTTTTTTGAACAATTGAAGCTTTAGGAAGGTGTTATTGAACAATCTGAAGCTTCAGGAAGGTGTTAAATTTAACAATCTAATGCTTCAGGAAGGTGTTATTGAACATTCTGAAGCTTCAGGAAGGGTGTTATTGAACAATCTGAAGCTTCAGGAAGGTGTTATTGAACAATTGAAGCTTCAGGAAAGGGGTTATTGAACAATCTGAAGCTTCAGGAAGGTGTTATTGAACAATCTGAAACTTCAAAGGGAAAGGGGTTTATTGAACAATCTGAGCTTCAGGAAGGTGTTATTGAACAATCTGAAGCTTTCAGGAAGGTGTTATTGAACAATCTGAAGCTTCAGGAAGGTGTTATTGAACAAATTTTATGCTTCAGGAAGGTGTTATTGAACAATTTTGAAGCTTCAGGAAGGTGTTATTGAACAATCTGAAGCTTCAGGAAGGTGTTATTGAACAATCTGAAGCTTCAGGAAGGTGTTATTGAACAATCTGAAGCTTCAGGAAGGTGTTATTGAACAATCTGAAGCTTCAGGAAGGTGTTATTGAACAATTGAAGCTTCAGGAAGGTGTTATTGAACAATCTGAAGCTTCAGGAAGGTGTTATTGAAAATTTTAAGCTTCAGGAAGGTGTTATTGAACAATCTGAAGCTTCAGGAAGGTGTATTGAACAATTGAGCTTCAGGAAGGTGTTATTTGAACAATCTGAAGCTTCAGGAAGGTGGTTATTGAACAATCTGAAGCTTCAGGAAGGTGTATTGGAAAAATCTGAGCTTCAGGAAGGTGTTATTGAACAATCTGAAGCTTCAGGAAGGTGTTATTGAACAATTTGATGCTTCAGGAAGGTGTTATTGAACAATCTGAAGCTTCAGGAAGGTGTTATTGAACAATTTGAAGCTTCAGGAAGGTGTTATTGAACAATTTGATGCTTCAGGAAGGTGTTATTGAACAATCTGAAGCTTCAGGAAGGTGTTATTGACAACTCAAATGCCTTTCAGGAAGGGGTTATTGAACAATTTGAATGCTTCAGGAAGTTGTTATTGAAACAATCCTGAAGCTTCAGGAAGGTGTTATTGAACAATCTAATGCTTCCCGGAAGGTTTTTATTGAAAAATTTGATGCTTCAGGAAGGTGTTATTGACAACCCTTTTGAAGCTTCAGGAAGGTGTTATTGAACAATCTGAAACTTCAGGAAGGTGTTATTTTAACAGTCTGAAGCTTCAGGAAGGTGTTTTTTTGAAAATTGAAGCTTCAGGAAGGGGTTATTGAAAAAATCTGAAGCTTCAGGAAGGTGTTATTGAACAATCTGAAGCTTCAGGAAGGTGTTATTGAACAATCTGAAGCTTCAGGAAGGTGTTATTGAACAATCTGAAGCTTTAGGAATGGGGTTATTGAACAATTTTGAAGCTTCAGGAAGGTGTTATTGAACATTTGAAGCTTCAGGAAGGTGTTAAATTTAACAATCTGAAGCTTCAGGAAGGTGTTATTGAACAATTTGAAGCTTCAGGAAGGTGTTATTGAACAATCTGAAGCTTCAGGAAGGTGTTATTTTAACAATCTGAAGCTTCAGGAAGGTGTTATTGAACAGTCTGATGCTTCAGGAAGGTGTTATTGAACAATTTGAAGCTTCAGGAAGGTGTTATTGAACAATCTGATGCTTCAGGAAGGTGTTATTGAACAATTTGAAGCTTCAGGAAGGTGTTTATTGAACAATCTGAGCTTCAGGAAGGTGTTATTGAACAATCTGAAGCTTCAGGAAGGTGTTATTGAACAATCTGAAGCTTCAGGAAGGTGTTATTGAACAATCTGAAGCTTCAGGAAGGTGTTATTGAACAATCTGAAGCTTCAGGAAGGTGTTATTGAACAGTCTGATGCTTCAGGAAGGTGTTATTGAACAATTTGAAGCTTCAGGAAGGTGTTATTGAAACAATCTGAGCTTCAGGAAGGTGTTATTAGAACAATTTGAAGCTTCAGGAAGTGTGTTATTGAACAATTTGAGCTTCAGGAAGGTGTTATTGAACAATTGATGCTTCAGGGAAATGTTATTGAACAATCTGATGCCCTTTAGGAAGGTGTTATTGAACAATTTGAAGCTTCAGGAAAGTGTTATTGAACAATTTGAAGCTTCAGGAAGGTGGGTTTTTGAACAATTTGAAGCTTCAGGAATGGTGTTTTTTGAACAATGTGATGCTTCAGGAAGGTGTTATTGAACAATCTGATGCTTCAGGAAGGTGTTATTGAACAATTTGAAGCTTCAGGAAGGTGTTATTGAACAATCTGAAGCTTCAGGAAGGTGTTATTGAAAAAAAAAAATTTGATGCTTTAGGAAGGTGTTATTGAACATTTGAAGCTTTTCAGGAAGGTGTTTTGAACAATCTGAAGCTTCAGGAAGGTGTTATTGAACAATTTGATGCTTCAGGAAGGTGTTATTGAACAATTTGAAGCTTCAGGAAGGTGTTTTATTAACAATTGAAGCTTCAGGAAGGTGTTATTGAACAATCTGAAGCTTCTGGAAGGTGTTACTGAACAATCTGATGCTTCAGGAAGGTGTTATTGAACAATTTGAAGCTTCAGGAAGGTGTTATTGAACAATTTGAAGCTTCAGGAAGGTGTTATTGAACAATTTGAAGCTTCAGGAAGGTGTTATTGAACAATTTGAAGCTTCAGGAAGGTGTTATTGAACATTTGAAGCTTCAGGAAAGGGGTTATATGAACAATTTGAAGCTTCAGGAAGGTGTTATTGAACAATCTGAAGCTTCAGGAAGGTGTTAATTGAAATCTGAAGCTTCAGGAAGTTTTTATTGAACAATCTGAACTTCAGAAGTGTTATGAACAATCTAACTTCAGAAGGTGTTTTGAACAATCTGATGCTTCAGGAAGGTTTATTGAACAATCTGATGCTCAGAAGGGTTATTGAAACAATTTGAAGTTCAGGAAGTGTTATTGAAAATTGAAGCTTCAAGGAAGGTTTTTGAACAATCTGAGCTTTCAGGAAGTGTTTTAAAAATCCCCCACCTGCTTCAGGAAATTGTTATTGAACAATCTGATGCTTCAAGGAAGGTGTATGAACAAAATTTGAAAGTTTTGGAAGGTGTATTGAACCCAAACTGAAGCTCAGGGAAAGGGTTATTTAACAATTTGATGCTTCAGAAGGTGTATGAACAACTGGAAGCTTCAGGAAGGTGTTATTGAACAGTTGAAGCTTCCCAAGGGTTATTGAACTGAACAGTTTGGGGACCTTTATTTTGAGTTCGCCCTTTTAATACAACAAAAATAACATATAAAAAGGTTTCCTAATGAACATATTTACTCATATACAAATTAAAATTACCCAAAAAATTACCCCCGGGAAAAATAAAGGGAATTTATCGTTTTCCCAGTTTATAGAGTTTTCCCTCACAAGATTTAAATTTTTCCCTCACTTTCAAAAAGAATTTTCCCTCCGCTCCGTTGTGAGATTTTTTCCCTTATAAATTCCCTGCCTTTAAGAAAGTTTGAGGAATTTCCCCTAATTGGGTGAAATAGTTGAGAGTACAATGGGGAAAATAACACGGTTGGGCGTTGAGGGCGAGGAGCTTGACAGATGCTAAACATCAACGGGTGAGAAACACAGCAGCAACACAGCACACTAACCAAGAAAAGCTGCAGGGTAAGCAACAACAACAGGAAAAGAAGAAGCAGTAAGGGGGAAGCTTTCACCAGTAACAACAGGGAACAATAACCAATGAACAACAGTAAAAGAGCAAGAAAAATGGATCAATCAACAGCGAAGCAGCAATAGTACCACGTACGACAGCAGGCAATGTGTGGTTGTGTGTGTGTGTGTGTGTGTGTGTTTTGTGTGTGTTGTGTTGTGTGTGCGTAGTGTTGTGCGGGTATTGTTTATATATATATATAATATATAATATTATATATTTGGAAATGACCGACATCAAAAGAATAAAATTTAAAGTCTGATGAGACTATCTACTGCTATCTTGTCCTAGGTCTTTCAACTACTCTGTCAACCGAAGACTATCTCCTTTGTATGGACTGATGAAGCCACTGTGTGGCGAAACGTTTCCTCAATAAAGATACCCAAGAGTTGCACATGTGTCTAATTTATCAACATGTCGGTTCTCTGAACCATTCATCTACAATACTAATATCTACATAGTCGAAGGCTATCTAGATATCCCCTCTCTTTCTCTCTCTCTCTCTCTTTCCCTCTCCCTCCCCCTCTTACTCTCTCTTTCCCTCCCCCTCTCTCTCTTTCCCCCCTCTCTCTCTGAGATAAAATCTAAGAAAAGCAGAAATAACATAATAGTAAAACGATAGATAGATAGATAGGTAGATAGATAGATAGACAGACAGACAGACAAACAGACAGGTAGAGATAGATAAGAGAGAGATAGACAGATAGACAGACAGAGACAAACTGAGTTACAAAAAAAAGAGGAAAAAAAAAACGAAATTCAAGCAGCAAACAGAACAAGAAAGCAAGGCAAAAAAAAAAAAAAAAAAAAAAAAGATATATATTTTTGAAATCTTCCCACTGACATCCAACCTTCCAAAAAAATTAACATTTTCCTTCAAGACTTCTTTTTATTCTCTAATTGAATTTAACAATGCTCTGAGTAACATTTTTGTGTAAACATTTTTCAACGGTCTGACAAAAAAAAGTTGAGTCTTGTTAATGAGAAACATTTTTGTGTTAAGACAAAGAGAAATACAACTGTAATTGTTAGAATGTTATCAATATTGTGAATAATCATCAACAAAAATAATTGCTTAATAATTATAATTTTAAATTTTATTATTGTTTTATTTTTAATATAGTAGTATGGGGTATAGTAGTATGGGGGGGTAGTAGTAGTAATTATGGGGTAGAGTATAGGGGGGTGGTGGTGTAGTAGTAGTAGTATGGTAGTAGTAGTATTAAGGAGAAAGTGGGGTATAGGGGGTAGGGGAAGTAGTAGTGTATAGTGGTGGGGGTAGTAGTGGTGGTAGTATTATAGGGGAGTAGGGGTGTAGTAGAGATAGTGGTGGTATATATGGAGATTTGGGGTAGTAGTATAGTGGTATAGTAGAGTAGTAGGGGTGGATATAGTGCTGGTATAGTGTGGTAGTAGTGGGGGAGTAGTAGTGGGGTATATAGTATAGTGGTGGTAGTGGATTGTGGGGAGTATAGTAGTGGTAGTAATAGTAGTGGTGTAAGTAGCTGGTATAGAAATGGTAGTATAGTAGGGGTGGTATATATCGTAGTATGGTGGTAGTATAGTAGTGGGGGATAGTATGGGGGATATAGTGTAGTATAGTGCGGGTAGTAGTAGTGGTAGTAGAGTAGTGGTGGTGATAAGTGGTATATGGTGGTAGTAGTATTGGTAGTAGTGGTGGTAGTAGTAGTAGTAGATAGATAGTAGTGGTGGGGGTATAGTGGTGGTAGTATAGGGGAATAGTGTGGTGGTAATAGTGGAGTAGTGCGGGAGTAGTATAGGGGTAGTAGTGTAGTAGTAGTAGGGGTAGTAGTATAGTGTTATAGTAGTGGTAGTAGTAGTAGTATGGGGGTTTATAGGGGTAGTATTAGGGGTGGTGGAAAAGTTTTAGCACTGGTACAGCTAAAATATCATTTATGCAGTTGCAGACAACAACACAAAAATAACAGCAGGACTGGGAACAACAGAGCGGGAACAACGGGACTGGAACAACACAGGGCTGGAACAACAGCGGGAGCTAGAACAACACAGGAGCTGGAAAAACAGCAGGACTGAAACAACACGGGACTGGAACAGCAAGACCTGGAACAACAGCGGACTGGAAAAAAGAGGAGCGGGAACAACAGAGCGGGAACAACAGGAGACGGAACAGGAGGACGGAACAACAGCAGGAGCTGGAACAACAGCAGGAGCTGGAACAACAGCAGGAGCTGGAAACAGCAGGACTGGAAAAAACAGCGGGGACTGGAAAAACAGCAGGAGCTGGAACAACAGCGGGAACTAAAAAAACAGGACTGGAACAGCATGACCTGGAAAAAACGCAAACTGGAACAACACGGGAGCTGGAAAAACAGCAGGACGGGGAAAACAGCATGAGCGGGAAAAAAACAGCATAGCTGGAACACGGGACTGGAACAACACGGGAGCTGGAATAACGCAGGAGCGGGAACCCAACAGCATAGCGGAACAAAAAGCAGGAGCGGGAACAACAGCAGAAGCGGAACAACAGCAGGACGAAACAACAGCGACTGGAACAGCAGGACTGGAACAGCAGGAGGGGAACAGCAGATTTGGAACAACAGCGGGGAGCGGGAAAAACAGCAGGAGCGGAAAACACAGGAGGGAACCAGCAGAGGGGGAACAACAGCAGGAGCTGAACAACAGCTGGAGCTGGAACAACAGCAGGAGCGGGAAAAACAGCAAGCGGGAACAACACAGTAGCTGGAACAGCGGGAGCTGGAAAAACACGGACTGGAACAACAGCGGGAGCGGGAACAACAGCGGGAGCTGGAACACAGGATCTGGAACAGCAGGAGCTGAACACAGGACTTGGGGAACAACACAGGAGCTGAACAACACAGGCTGGAAAAAACCAGCATAGCTGGAACAACACAACTGGAACAACGGGGCGGGGAACAAACGGAGCGGGAACAACGGAGCTGGAACAACAGCAAGCGGGAACACCCAGAGCGGGAACAACAGCAGGAGCGGGAACCCCAACAGCAGGCGGGAACAGCGGGACGGGAACAGCAGGACCTGGAAAACAGCAACCGGGGAACAACAGATACTGGAACAACACAGGAGCGGAACAGTAGGAACCCCACAGCAGAGCGGAACAACTTCGGGAGCTGGAACAACGCAGGAGCGGGAACAACAGCGGGATAAACACGGGACCTGTAACGCAGGAGCTGAAACAACAGCGGGTCGGGAACAACAGCAAGCTGGAACAGCAGGCCCGGAACACAGGAGCTGGAACAACAGCAGGAGCTGGAACCAAGCGGAAAAACACAGGAGCGGGAACAACAGCGTAGCTGGAAACAACAGCAGGAGCTGGAACACAGGACGGAACAACAGCAGGAGCGGGGAACAACACAGGAGCTGGAACGGGACTGGAACAACAGCAGGAGTTGGAACAACAGCAGGAGCTGGAACAACAGCAGAGCGGGAACAGCAGGACCTGGAACAACACAGGAGCGGAACAGCGGATTTTGGAACAACGGAGCTTAACAACAGCGGGAGCGGGAATAACAGGAGCTGGAACAAAAACAGACGGGACAACAGCGGGACTGGAAAACAACAGCTGGAGCGGAACAAACGGGGAGCTGGAACAACAGGAGCTTGAAAAACACAGGACGGGAACGCAGGAGCGGGAAAAAACGCAGAGCTGGAACAACGCATAGCGGAACAACACAGGAGCGGGAAACAACAGCAGAGCTGGAAAAACAGCAGGAGGGAACAGCAGGACTGGAACAGCAGACCGGGAACAACAGCTTAGCGGAACAACAGCAGAGCGGGAACAACAAAGGAGCGGGAACAACACAGAGCTGAACAACACAGGACGGGAACAGCGGGGCGGAACAGCAAACCGGGAACAACACAGGCCCGGGAACAACAGCATCGGGAACAACAGCAGAGCTGGAACAACAGCAGGAACGGAACAGCAGGAGCTAAAACATCAGGAGCGGAACAACAGCAGGAGCGGGGAACAACAGCAGGACGGGAAAACACAGGACCGGGAAACGCGGAGCTAAAAAGAGCGGGAGCTGGAACAACACAGTAGCTAAAGCAGGACCTGACAGCAGGAGCGGAACAGCAAGCGGGAACAGCAGGACTGGAATAACAGCAGAGCGGGAACAACAGCATAGCTGAACAATAGCATAGCGGAACAGCGGGACGGGAACAACAGGGGGACGGGAACAACACAAGCTGGAACAACAGCAGGAACGGGAACACAGGATGGAACAACACGGGCTGGAACAACAGCAGGACGGAACAACAGCAGGGCGGGAACAGCAGACGGAATGCAGGACCTGGAAAACAGCGGGAGCGAACAACAGCAGTAGCGGAACAGCAGGACCTGGAACAGCGGGAGCGGAACAAGGGCGGGCTGGAACAACGGCGGGACGGAATAACAGCGAGCTGGGACAACAGCAGTACTGAACAGCGGGAGCTGAACACAGTAGCTGAAAAACGCAGGAGGGGAACAGCATAGCTGGAAAACAGCAGGACGGGAACAACAGCGGGAGCTGGAAAACATGGGGAGCTGGAACAACAGCAGGACGGGGAAAACAACAGGACTGGAACAACAGCGGAACTGGAATAACAGCGGGAGCAGGAACAACAAAGGAGCGGGAAAAACAGCAGGACTGAATAACACAGGACTGGAACAACACGGGACTGAACAACGCAGAGCTGGAACAACAGCGGGACGGGAACAACACAGGAGCGGGAAAACGTAGAAGCGGGAACAACAGCAGTAGCGGGAAACAACAGCAGAGCTGAACAACAGCAGAGCTGGAACAACACACAAAAGCAAAGCAAGATGGGGTATCACCCTTGCCACTCACCACCATTACAAGCATCATTATCATCATCATCACTCCCATCACTACCATAACTATCTCAAAAGAAAAAAACACAAGAAAAAATAATATCTTTTCAATTAAAAAATAAGTAAGGGGGCAAAAAATTCTTTACAAAGGGAATAGGGAGGGGGGAAAGGGCCCAGAGGGAATGACAGTGTGTGAAGGGGGGGAGAGAGACAAGAAGAGAGGGGAGGGGGAAGACTCCTGCTAAGATGTATGGGGAAGGGAATCCTAGTCACTTCAAAAAAACCCCCTTCACCCTATACATAGTGTATGGGGGGAAGGGTGACTCAAACATACTGGCAACAGGATGCAAAGAAACGCTAAAAAAAAAAAATAAGATAAACTGTTAGGGGCTGCCGTCTGGAAGGTAGGGGGAAACAAAACCAAAAAAACCTATGAAAAATGAAAACGGCCCGGGGACAATGGCAGGAAGACCGAAACGTCGTTTATTTTCCCACTCCTGATCGGTTTTTTGGGGGGCCCAAGAAATCTACATTGCAAAGGGGAAAAAAAACCTGGGAGGAACACAGAAATCAATCATTTCCGCAAAGAAAACACGACAAATAAAGAAGGAAGAGCAAGAGAGATGGGGGGAGAAAACCGGGGGGGAAGAGAAGAAAGGTGGGGGCAGGGGGGAGCCCACTCCACACCAAAAACCCCCAATTTTAAGATAGATTATTTTCCTCCAAACCCTTTAACCCAACTTAATACCCACACAACATTTGGGAAGCAGCAGCTATAAAACCCCAAAACAGAAGAACATGAACAAATTTAAACAAAAACTCAAACAGAAGGACAGAACAGAATAAACACAAGCACAAAAATAACATGAACAGAATAAACAGGGCCCCGGGGGCAGTACAAATGTGGATGGAGACCAACAATTTTGGGAAAATGCAAATTAATACAAAAGGGGGACCAGACACCGAGACCTTCACACAGATCAAAAACAACTCCATACTACGATGGTGAGAGAGACAGATTCAACCGCACTGCAAGACGGGGAAACAACCAAAAAAGCACTTGGGGCACCTAGCAGGCCAGTAGGGGACGTGAACATGCCACATGGCCCGTAGGGGACCGGACTTGTCTAGCAGACCATAGGTCTGCTGCAGTCCCTTGCAGCAACCCACTGGCCCCTCAGGCACTAAGAGAAGACCATTAAGGAAACCGCAAAAGGAAAGGGGAAACCCAAAAAACTACTTGGGGGACCAGCAGGACCAGTAGGGGACGTGAACAGCTACGGGCAGTAGGTGACCTGGATTGTCAACATGGACCAGTAGGGCTCTGCAGTCCTTCTGCAGCAGACCTACTGGTCCATGCTAGCACTAAGAAAGACCATTAAAAAAGAAAACCCCAAAAAGGGAAACCACTAAAAAGACCACTAAGAGAAACCACAAAAAGAAAACCCTAAAAGAAACCACAAAGAGAAACCACAAAAATAAACCACTAAGAGAAAACCACAAAAAACCACAAAAAAATCACCGAGACCCAAAAGAAGACCACAAAAAGAAAACACAAGAGGGCACAAAAAGACCACAAAGAGAAAAACCCAAGGAAAGACCACAAAAAACCCCAAAGAGAAGACCACGGTGAGGAATCCAAAAATTCGACAGAAAGTTTTTTAGGGTTTTTGATCAGAAAGAGCGCCGGGTCACACAAAAACAAGATAACCCACACTCAGGGGGGAGAAAAAACAAATTTTTCATATACAAAAAAAAAAAAAAATCATACGAACACTACTGACTCCTGAAAGCAACCCTCTCCCACTAAAAAACTAACGCAATAAAAAAGGGTATTATTTTTTGCTAATTATAAAACGATAAGCAAAGCAAGAAAAAAAAATAAAAAACTCTTTTATTCCCCCGGCCTAGCAGACAACAAGAATCTTGAGGGGAAAAGGAAAAAAAACCAAATTTAAAAAAAACCCAAACCCCTTTAAAAAACCCAAAATCAAAAACGCTTTTCGTATTGAAGTTGATTTTTCAGCGGAGAAGAGCGGGACGACCCCATTACACGAGGATTGTGCAACACCTTCCTACACAGACAATGGTAATGACTCCAACATAAATTTTCATTAACACGAAAAAGTGGGGAAAAAAAATAATAATAATAATAATAATTTTACTAAGATTAAAATGCACTACGACACTACACCAACTACTACCCATCTACACACACTACCCCACCACTTCTACCCCCTACCACCACGACCATTTCACCACTACCACCACACCACTTCTACCACTACCCCTACACCACCACACCATTCTACCACTACAAATACTACCACCCACGACCACTTTTTACCACTACACTACTACCACCCGACCACTTCTACCATACCACTACTACCACCAGACCACTTCTACTACTGCTACTAATTCTACTACTAATTTTATTCAACACTACAATTACAGAATCCACTTTTCTAAGGTTAAAAACAAAAAAATAATAATAATAATAATAAAAATAAAATAAAAATAATAAAGAGGAAGAAGAAAAAAAGAAGGAAGAAAGAAAGAAAGAAAAGAAGGCAAGAAAGGGGGATAAGAGGGGGGTCCATGCAAAAATTTGATTTTCCCAAATAAAAAATTTTTCTTAAGGGTTTAAAAAAAGAAAATATTTTTTTTTCCAGCAAAATAAAGTTTTTTTAATTTTTTATTGATAAGCGTAAAAAAACTTCTGAATCTTTTAAAATTTTAAAATAGCACGTTAATGGGAACCTTTTAAATTATTGAAAAGTAAACGAAAAATTTTCGATTATTTTATTTATTTATTATTTTATTTTTAGACAAAATTTGTCAGGAAAATGACAAGGTTTCCTGACGGGCTTAGTCATATAAGACCAGGGGACTGCGCTTTTTGGGCATCGACGAGGCCTTCCCCTGCTTCCCCCCCACCCCCCTTAAAAACAGAAATAATTTTTCTCCCTCCTATTAAAATTTTGATATTTTTATTTCGTTTTTTATATTATTTTTGTAAAGTAAAAGGGCACAAGTGCAACTAATGTGACATTTATTTTTGGGGAACGTTTTGCTCTCCAGGAGCTTTATCAAGCCATTAAAACAAACATGGCACAGAGGGGAAAAAAAGGCCAGATTAGGGGTTTAAACTGTGAGGGACCCTTTCGATGTTTTCAGTGAGTATAGTAGTAGTAGTAGAGTAGTATAGTATAGTAGAGTAGTGAGTATATAGTAGTACAAAAGTAAAACAATATGGTAGACAAATTTAATTTGTACAAAGTAAAAGGGTATAAAAACTATTTCTTTTGGTAACAAAAAAAATAGTTTGGGCAAATAAAGTTTGGGAAAAGGCAGCTTGTTTCAGTGTTTACTCTCTTGGGTTTGTGTATATAAAAGGAGAGCTATGTAGGCAGGGTTTACTGTTTTCAGAGGATTCTTGCTAAACTTGGAGATGGTGAAGCTGCCGAGTTTTGTTTTAAATTTTATTTGAAAAAGCGACAGTGCGATTCGAGGGACTTGCGTCTGTGGAAAATTTGTTTTTCTTTGATCCCAAATTTTGGGCCTCGAATTTTATGAGATGATTGGTGGGAATTTTGGGTTGTAACAGGGTTGTTCCAATTATCTTTCCTTTCATCGTAAAAGGTCATTGAGGCGGTGTCGGGGTTTTGGCTGTTTCACCACTAAATCTTGTCAAGCCCCCACGGTTTTTAGTGAAACCCTCATTTTACGTTCGTGGGGCTTTTATTTTGTCCCCGGGTTTTATCCTTTATTTAATGCGAACGAGGCGACTCTGGGGTTAGCTTTTAAAGTACTTTTTAACTTCACAACCTGGCGTTGGGGAAAATTATAACTTTGCTGGGGGTGGTTTGATGCTGGAGAAAATTTTGATCAAGAGCTCTTTTTCTTTCATCTTTGATGAAAAAGAAGGAAAAGTAACTCATAATGTTTGGTGAAAGTATTACACTCCTCGTCAAGAACTCAGGGCTACAAATTCGGTATGTCTTAGAAAACCCATGATGATCCTCTTTTGGTCTTGGTATCTTTACTGGGAATGAAGGTTTAGATCATTTTTATTGGGGGGTTTCCATAAACTTGAAATCTAGGTTGTTTCACTTTGTAATGAGGACGTCGAGGAAAGGACTTGTCATTGGACCTTCTTCTATGAAACTGGATCGCCGTTTTAACTGCTTGAGCCTTGCCTGAAGACCCCTACTCAAAAGTTTTTGGGGTTATTTTCGAGGGCTCGTCCACTAACGTAACCAAGTGACCTTGAAGGATTTATGTTGGCGAATGTTTTTGGACCTAGGGTTCCATGTATAAGTTTGGGTAGGACGGCCTTATGGGGACCCCCTTCCCATGCCCTAGGTTTTTTTTGAGAGCTTTTTATGAAAGAAAAACAGTTAAATTAACACAGAGTTTAATTTAAATAACAAAATCCCTGGGGGTAAGGAAATTAATTTTCCCGATACTTTGTCGTAGAACCCGATGGTTTTTTTGGGAGGTACTTTTGGAAAAGGGGAACACAAACCAAAATGCCCTTTGTTCTTGTTACGGAGGAGAGTTTACGGATGCGTTAGAAGGTCACCTGATGTTTAAATACGGGGGTGATGGCCCCAAAGGCAGGAAAGATGTTGGCAAGAACCCGGGTAGTTTGTGTGAGCACTCTATTCCTGACGTGATTGGGCTGAGTGGAAAATTGTGTTTATGGTCTTGGGAAAAACCCAAAATTGTGCTGGTTTAGGGTTCTTGGTAAAATACAGAAATTTCTTCCCTTTTCTAGGCTTTGAGTATTTGTCTGGTTTGTATAGAAAACTTTGTAGCATCTCCCACTGTTTATGCTGAGGGTTCGATGAGATTTATCATTCAAAAGGTCCATCAATTAAAGGGAAAGATAACTTGAACAAAAGCCTGTTACAACCCGAAATTCCCCCAATCTCTCATAAAATTCGAGGGCCCCAATTAGATCAAAGAAACTAATTTCCACAACCAAGTGCCCGAATCACACTGATCGCTGTTTCGAAAACAATAAATAAAAAAAACGGCAGCTTATCATCCCAAGTCTTAGCAAAATCCCCTGAAAACAGTAACCCTGCCATCACATAGTCCTCCCCTTTTACTACACAAAGCACGAGAGTGAACACTGAAACAACTGCCTCATTTCCCTTTATATTTGTCCAACCTATTTTTATGTTACCCAAAATAATACTTTTTTTTATCCTTTTACTCATGTACGAATTAATTGCTCTACTATAGTATACTTTTACCACTCCACAACTACTACTACAAATACTACTTCTACCTAAAACCCCTATGAACATCGAAAGTTACCTCACTATAATTAACCTCACTCTGACCTTTATATACCCTCTGGTCCATGTATTTTTTGTAATGGCTTGAAAAAGCCCTGGAGAGCGAAACTTCCACAAAAATGTCACTAGTTGCACAGTGTCCTTTACTTACATATTGTCGGAAATTCTACCAACTTTATTACATTATTATTAATAGCGCACAGCATCAGCAGCAGCAGCAGCAGCAGCAGCAGCAGCAGCAGCACAACAGCAGCAGCAACAGCAGCAGCAGCAGCAGCAGCAGCAGCAGCAGCAGCAGCAGCAGAAACCAGCAGCACAGCAGCAGCAGCAGCACCAGCACAGCAACAGCGGGCCAGCAACAGCAGCACAGCAGCGGGCACAGGCAGCAGCAGAGCAACAGCACAGCAAAACAGCAGCAGCAGCAGCAGCAGCAGCCAGCAGCAGCAGCAGCAGCAGCAGCAGCAGCAGCAGCAGCAGCAGCATTGTTGTTATTGTTATTTTGATACATTATTACTGTTTATTAGTCTTTATCGAAAATACACTCTCCTCAAGCTATTTTTGGCCAGAAAAAAGAAATAAAAACTGAGATTGAGAGAGAGAGAAAGAGAGAAGACAGAGACACAGACAAGAGAGAATTTCAAATGAGCTGATATAGGTAACAGGTGTTAGCGTGTAAAGTCAGGGACCCTATACCTAGCCTTGTGGAATCCTGTTTAAGAGACAGCGAGACGCTATCCTGACGAAAGATTTTTTTAAGTATGGGGAAGCGCTATTCTTGTCTGGGACGAGAGGATACAGGTAATCAGGTTTGATCCGAGGAAGGGAGGGTAGCAGCTCCATTTCCTAGACATTAATAGCCATTACCCCCTCACTACACCCCCACTGCCAACAGATTGAACTATGACAGCGGGGGATTCGGTTATTGGGGTTTAAAGACTATCTACTGCACGAGGGTTTTGAAGGCTGCATGTCACCTCTTCACCACCAGTCAAAAATACTTGAAATCCCTTGAACAAGGGACTCGAGGAAGCTCTCAGCATATATACACTGAAAGACACACACGCACACCTCTCATTGTGTACCTTATTTTCCGGCATACAAGACGCGCCTTTTTCCCAGCAAGTCTGAAAAACAGCCTGCGCCTTATATGCTCAAGATCGGGTAGAGTGTAGACTTTGGGTTATTTTCTGGCGTAAAGTAAGAGGGTAACTCTTGAATATGATTACTGTTTTGCCGTTATGATACTTCTGTCGTGCGCCTTATATGCCGGAAAATGTGGTATATCCCGAGCGCATCTGTGTGCTGGGATAATTTCAGAGACGCCTGACACTAGATCATGTTAACAAAAGATATATATAACAACTCGGATATCAAATACGCCCTTGTAATTTTGTCCATCGAGTTTTCCAAACTTACTGAAGGAGATGTAATGAGAATTCACGATCGGGATCTTTCAATTTTTTTTTTTTTAAATGTAGTATCCATTAATTGTTTCTCCAGTGAGCTGTGTAGCCTCAGTCTTGATATCTTGCATCTTCCAGTATCATATTATTGGTGTTACACATATAACTTGATGAATAAGACACATATACAACACTTAGGTAACTTCACAAGACACATATACAACACTTAGGTAACTTCACAAGACACATATACAACACTTAGGTAACTTCACAAGACACATATACAACACTTAGGTAACTTCACAGACACAATACAACCTTAGGTAACTTCACAAGACACATATACAAATTAGGTAACTTCACAAACACATATTACAACACTTAGGTAACTTCACAAGACACATTAACAACACTTAGGTAACTCTCACAAGACACATATACAACACTTAGGTAACTTCACAAGCACATATACAAACTTAGTAACTTCACAAGACACATATACAACAAATTAGAACTTCACAAGACACATATAACACTTACGTAAATCACTTTCCGAAAAGCTTCGCCTTCGCTTCCCCAATGGAACACAACGACTACAACACTGCAGACAAAACAGTATTAGTTTTAAAGATGATCTGTCACTCATGGGGTGAACTGGAGAAGACAGTTTTCATTTCCGTAAAGGGCCCTCGGGTCACAATATACACTAACTCTCCATAACGTCCCTCGGGTCACAATATACACTAACTCTCCAAAGTCCCTCGGTCACATAACACTAACCCCATAACGCCCTCGGGTCACAATATCACTAACCTCCATAACGCCTCGGTCACAATAAAACACTAACTCTCCATAAACGTCCCTCGGTCACAATAACCCAACTCTCCATAACGTCCCTCGTCACAATAACACTAACTCTCCATAACGTCCCTCGGGTCACAATATACACTAACTCTCCATAACGTCCCTCGGGTCACAATATACACTAACTCTCCATAACGTCCCTCGGGTCACAATATACACTAACTCTCCATAACGTCCCTCGGGTCACAATATACACTAAATCATAATTCCCTTTGGGTCACAATATACACTAACTCTCCATACGTCCCGGTCACAATATACACTAACCTCCAACATCACTAAACCACGGGCAACAATAAATTGCACATAATTCCTAGGATACAGCAGACACCATGTAAACAATCTGTAATACCGTAATAATAGGGGGAAAAAATCAGGTGTGAGTCAATTCCATCAGGTTCGATTACACCAAAAAGTTACATTAACGCATCAAACAAGATGAAAGATTAGTGGGTTTTGTGTGTGTGTGTGTTGTGTGGTGTGTGTGTTTTGTGTTGTGTTGTGGTGGTGTGTGTGGTGGTGTGGTGTGTGTTGTTCTATGTTTTGTGTTTTCTCCTCCCTCCCTGGCTCATGCCATGTGGCACACCATGGGGAATCGTCAAATGCGTGGTGAGGTGGTGATCCATCAGCAACAACAATTAGGCTGTTGTGTACGTGGACATTAGAATCATTTCCTCTCCTGCATTACCGTATTTCTCCGCGCTCGGGAACGGCGTCCATTACCCGACGTCTCTGTTTTTATGTCGGCATGCCCAGCTCGGCAAACCTCCCCCCTCGACTTTGTTTACAAATCCACCGGAATCCGCGAACTCACGAAGATTACGTTTTCTGTTGTTGTTTTTATTATCTCATGAAGGGAGAGTTGGTTGAGGGGGGACGCAGGGAGAGGGGGGAAAAAGGGTGATGAATTGTCCTCTTAATTGTGAAAGTATCTCCCACTTCCTTCGTAAAATATGGAGCATAATGCATTCTTTACCGCCGAAGTTCCCCGGTGGGGCCTCCCTCCCGCCGACATATAAATGAGACTATTGGGTGAGAGTAATGGAAAGAGGGTGAAGCCCTGGGCGTGGGGTGACAAATGAGTGTAGTGATCACGGGAGGGAGGTGTGGCCCCTCCCTCCGCCACACCTGAAGGAGGGCATACCAAGGCAGGGAAAGAATAAGCATATGATGCAAGGGTAGGGAACAGGAGGGTATATAATAGGTGGTAACGGGTGGGAGGGTACATGGTGGAATGGGAGGGTTCATGACGGGGGAGATATGGAGGGATGGGGGACACATGAAGTACACCCATGCACACTTTTTTCAGTGGCATCATACAAAAGACAACGACGTCGACTAGTGAAAATGATCTATCAATCAAAAGCAACAGAGGATCAGATCCTAAGCAGGAAACCAAACCTCAGGAAGTGGGAAAGGCACAATGGAATATTTATACAGAGATTGAACATACTAGCAGAGAAATGCTGCAAAGTTAAGGTAGGAGGAGAATAAAACACAAGGAGAGGCAATCACTGAAGCACAGGTGAAGGTGCAAGAACCATGGCACACACATTGAAAAACTACCAACCAGGAGTAGACACTGGCACACACCAACCAGGAGTAGACACTGGCACACACCAACCAGGAGTAGACACTGGCACACACCAACCAGGAGTAGACACTGGCACACACCAACCAGGAGTAGACACTGGCACACACCAGCCAGGAGTAGACACTGGCACACACCAACCAGGAGTAGACACTGGCAACCTCCCTTTTCCCTCTCTAATCTGAATGTCACTAATAATCCGGCAAGAAAGACAAAGATGTGTTGACTGCATACTCTTGAGCTGTAGGAAAGCATTTGACACTATTCCATCAGAGATTCACAAATTAGAGCACACAGGGATACCAGGTAGTCCTACAGTGGATCAACGTATACCTAATAAACAGGAGACAGAGCTTGATGGTAAGGGCACAGGAAAATTTAACAAGTGGGGTTCCCAAGGGTTAGTTCTATTTTCCTTATTATTCTTGATATACGTAATTGCCAAAATGGGTTGACTCGTGTATCTCATTGTTTGCTGATAACGTGAAGCTAATGGAAAGAATATAAATTGAAGAGGGCAAAGACTACAAACTAGACAAACTGACTGTAGGTGCCTGTCAAGCGCCTTCTTGAAGACAGCCAGGGGTCTATTGGTAATCCCCCTTATGTATGCTGGGAGGCAGTTGAACAGTCTTGGGCCCCTGACTGTGTTTGGAGAGAATACGTTGAGGATGATGGAAATGGAGGGGAAAGACTGGTATGAAGAAGGAAGGAGGGAATAAATTGGAATGAGGGAAGAAACGAGTTAGGATAGAAGAGGGTGTTAGGAAGCTGTAAAATCTGATGAATGTTATGACCTGGAAGATCACTCAGTGCTCTTGACAGAAAAAAAAACATCATTACAAACACACATGAGGACATCGAAAGTAGAACACAATACACAGGCAAGCACAAACACACAACAATGGCTCCAACCTGTTCCATATGTGTATATTTCATAACACTAAAAAGCGTTTCAAATGAGCTGATATAGGTAACAGCTCTTAGCTTGTAAATAAAGTTAGAAATCCTTAACCTAACCTTGTACAACCCTGTATAAAAAAAAACACAATTACACCAAATTAGAATTCCAGCATCAGTTAAAATTCTCATTAAATTGGTTTCCTGAGAGAGTTCAAAACGTTCTTCGAGGTCTCTACAGGCACACCAGCAATTATAAAAAACAAGATGAGAGTGAAAATGCCGAAACTGTGGGCGGTTTCAATGCGGTGTGCAGTCAGGTGCATGCCACAAGTCACACAGGAGAGAGAGCAGAAGCTATTACAAACAGGTGGCTGTGGGTGAGGCGTGTGGCTGTGATTCTCATAACACATTTCAATAAAATATTTTTAATATGTATGTGTGTGTGTGTGTGTGTATTATATCTCTACATCTTATTAATACAAACTTTAGATGCACGCTCTATAACCTTAGCCTGGGTACAAGTGAAATCGTCCTCTCTCTCTCTCTCTCTCTCTCTCTCTCTCTCGTTATATATTTTACTCCCCCATTAATAACCAGCTGAAGAACATATGTGAACTACACACATAAATTTATTATCATTATTTGTTTATACACATAAATACAGAAATTTATAAGAGGGCAGTACTGGGCTTGATTATATATAATTACTGTCTTTGAACTCGCATTATCGTATTACATCCACTTACAATTATCTTCATCTCTTACTCTAATTATCAGCATAATTGTTTTGTCCCTCATCCATCTGATCGTGGTTATCTAATTCAATTATTCTCGTTCGCTTCCCCTTTGTTTACTATGCAAATATATATATATATATATATATATATAATATATATATATATATATATATATATATAATGCAAAACAAACACAGGGAAAGTTGAATAACAGCTATAGGCCTTTCGTGTTGCAATCATCACGAGCTTGAAAAAGTTGCAGAAATGAGTAAGAAATCTCAGCAGATTTGTTCTCCTGATATCTCTTACCAATTTCTGCAATTTTGCAAGCTCCTGATGATGTGTTGATTGTAACACGAAAGGCCTAGAGCTATTATTCAACTCCCCCTGTGTTTGTTTTATATTATATATAATATATATATATATATATATATATATATATATATATATATAATATATATACATACATATATATATATATATATATATATATATATATATATATATATATATATATATATATATATATATATGCAATAAGATCACAGTAAACAGGTGATTTCAGAATATGCAAAACAACCACTCTGAAAGAATATAGAATTTCCAAGCGCTTTCGTGACTACTCACATTATCAAGGAACATAATGTGAGTAGTCACGAAAGCGCTTGGAATTTCTCTATTCTTTCAGAGTGGTTGGTTTGTATATATAATATATATATATATATATATATATATATATATATATATATATATATATATATATATATATATATATATATATATATACTGATTTTTGTAAGATATAATAGCTTGGAGAAACGTGTAATTGGCTGACGCTGAGAAAAACGTCAAAGCCGTTTTAAAACGTGAATGATATTGCCTGGTTCACCCCTCTCCCACACCACCCCTCTCCAACCCCACCTCAAACCCCCATCCAACCCCCAGGTACTAACAGTCCCAACCCACTTAGCTGGCAAGTCACTTGTTAATAACCACAATTATGGGAGGAACCCATCTCAGGGGCCCCGCTGCTGGTGCTACCCTTGAAGACCAGCTCCTGGGGGTCTCCCCTTCCCCGCCAGGTGAACCGCCCTGGAGAAGCCTGGTCTTATCTGGACCTCTAACTAAACGCCCCAGTCACACGCCGTGTCGGCCCACTCATCGCCCGACTCCGACACTCACACCGACACAACCCACCGACCACTCAGACAACCTTACCTTTACTAAAAGGACATGAGGCGTATTGAACACGCATTTAATCCTTTAGTAAAAGGACAGAGGTCGTATTTTAAACGTATTTAACGCGTATTAAATCCTTTATATTGCCTATTTTTCAAATTTAACCCGTAAACGGTCCAAACGTATATATACGTTTTTTCAACATTTGAAAGTATGTAAAAAAAGTAGATCTTCTTTTTGTTTTTTTACATTTGAAAATGTGTAAAAAACTTTGATCTACTTTTTTTTTTTTATATTTGAAAATATGTAAAAAAAAAACGTAGATCTACTTTTGTAACACTACACATGTGAACGTAGATCTGTTGGACCGTTTACGGGTTAATGCTATCGGAAAACTTATTTCGAAGAAATGACGTCGACATTGTAAAGCTGACACTAATAATAACAATAATAATAATAATAATAATAATAATAATAGTAATAATAATAATAATAAATTAGCATTTAATCCTCTTTATATATATATATATATATATATATATATATATATATATATATATATATATATATATATATATATATATCATGCCGAATAGGTAAAACTTGCGATTCTGGCTTAAATAGCCGAAAAAGGCAATCAAAAATTTGTGTATGCAATAATTTCGTAAAAATTATTCTGAACCTAATGAAAAAAATATATACATTTCATTGTGTTTGTTTATTATTAAATTATTGTAAACTTATCTAAAACATATTTAGTTAGATTAGGCTAAATTAAATTGTGCTAATTATAATAAGGTTAGGTAAGTTTTCTAAGGCTCTTTTGGTACAAAATTATTATTTTTTACAAAAACATAAATGAAAATTTATATCTTTAAAACGTATAAGAGAAAATTTTAGAAAGGACTTAATTTTAAATGAGTTATTACTAATTGACCAGTTTTACCTATTCGGCACGACATTATAATATATATATATATATATATATATATATATATTATATATATATATATATATATATATATATATATATAATTATTCTAAGAGGATTAGATGCTATTATTATCATTATTAGTAGTAGCAGTATTAGTATTAATATTATTATTAGCGTCATCTCTGCTACTGAAGTAACTACTACTACGTAACTACTGTCTGTCTGTCTCTGTGTCTGCCTGTCTCCCTCTACCGTCTGACACACTAACGAAGCTAAACTGGTTACCTTTCTGGTCCTCCCTACGCTAACAGGCCTCGTTACTCGTTCTCCATTAACAACGACTCTTCCAGGTAACGCGGGGAAGGCGGACAACGTGATAACGAAGAGGTGATAGTGGTAGAGCAACCGTGCGTTAGCAGTACGATAACTGTACGATGTAAGAATTGTAACGTAAATGAATGCTATCGAACAATACGATAGCATAATTACGATAAAGACGGAAGCAATATGATAACGAGAAAACGATACCAAAATGCTATACCGAGACCGCGATCCGAAAATAAACGATGAAACAGCGATAAGAAAATACAATAGCGATGAGATATCAATACGAAAATACGATAACGATAAAGAAAAGATAGAGGTAAAAATACGATAGCAATTAAAAGTATGACAGAGATGAGATAGTAGTACAAAAATACGATAGCGATAGAAAATACACGACAGCGATACAATTATACCAATAAAGAATAGATAACGCTAATATATCTGTCTAGTAACGATCACACGGCAAATCGCAGACGACACAACTAATTTATGATAACGGTACATTAGCGCTATCGTCCGTATTAACGGAATGACAAGAAAGTCTTTATCTATGTGATAAATTAACACCAGCATTATCATGTTAAATAATATAACGTAACGATATCTTGATATAAAAAAAATATAACTTGATAGCGATATTTTCATGTATGAAATAGCATATAATCTTATATATCCCCCCCCCCCAAAAAAAAAAAGTCCAGAAAGATATTTTACAGCCCTGATATATATATATATATATATATATATATATATATATATATATATATATATATATATATATATATATATATATTAATATATATATATATATAGTCGTGCCGAATAGGCAGAACTTGCCATCTTGGCTTAAATAGCAACGCTCATCTTGCCATATAGGACAAGTGAAAATTTGTGTATGCAATAATTTCGCCAAAATCATTCTGAACCTAACGAAAAATATATATTTCACTGTGTTTGTTTCGTATTAAATTATTGAAAACGTATCTAAAATATATTTAGTTGGGTTAGGCTAAAATAAATTGTTCTTGTTATAATAAGGTTAGGTAAGTTTTCTAAGATTCTTTTGGTGCAAAATTAAAAATTTTACATTAACATTAATGAAAACAATATATCTTTAAACGTATAAGAGAAAATTTTAGAAAGAACTTAATTTTAAAAGAGTTCTTGCTAATTGACCAGTTTTACATATTCGGCACGACATATATATATATATATATATAATATATATATATATATATATATATATATATATATATATATATATATATATATTACTGAATGTTGTGTCTATAGAATTCCCTGTATACATGATGCAATAAAATTTATTTTGGTCAAATTAAAATATAAAAAATCTTGAGGATTACCGTACCATTAGAACCTGGCGGGTTTAGTGCTCGGATTGTTCACGTGGAAGACTTATCACGCCGCTGATTGGTTAAAAAGTGAGGAAGCTGTAACATGCAAATCAATGGCCGAACGAAATACAATAGAATCGAACTTTAAAAAAAAATAATAGTACTGATTACAAATTGAATATAAGTCCAGGATTACATAAATAACATTAATTCATGACTCGTAATGACTGCAAACAAACCGGGGTGCGGGTGGGACTGAACTCGCGGCAAAACAGGTATATTTATACACCATAGGAAGGTTAGCATGGGCCACCACTGTGACCACAAATACATCAGCTAGAGCTCGTAACGGCCACTCTGGCGGGAGATTCATCTGTAAAAACTTACATTTGTGGTCACAGTGGAGCTCATGCTAACCTTCCTATGGTGTATAAATATACCTAGATGGATGAATCTTAATGTAGCCAGCTGGCCCAGTGGCTTACGTACTGACCCGGAGTTCTACGACTCAATTGCTGCGGGTTCAACCCCAACCCGTATCATGGTTGGACTAAATCATAATACATGAAATTCGTGAGGATTATAATCATTGTTGATAAACTGATTCACCTTTACTTGTCATGTCAGTCTTAACCTGACTGGAAAAACAGCTGATTATTATTATAATCAAGGGGGAAGCGCTAAACCCAGAGGATTATACAGCGCCTGGGGGGGGGGATGTGGAAGGCATTCAGGCTTAATTCGGGAAACTGGAGCACAGATCCAATTCCCTAAATCAAGAGCCCCTCACCAACATCAAGGAACCTTCCTTGAGGGGCAAAAAAAAAAAAAAAAACAGCTGAGAAGCAGGGAAATGTATTACAGTAAAGTTACCAGTATGGTATAAACCTTGGTAACACATATTGGCAAACTGGTTTAGAAAAACACATGAGCAAACATCAGGACATATTTAATAGAAAACGTTTCGGTCCTGGGACCTTGATCAAGGTCCCAGGACCTTTAATATTCTCTAATAAATATGTTGTAGTGTTTGGTGAGGTGTGTTTGTAAAGCAAAGTTGAGTGAGGCAACAAACACTCCACTGAACGTACACTTAAGGTCACATCTCTGCTACATAACACTTGTGTTGTTTTATTATTTTTGCTGTTCCTTGGTTAACCAACAACAACAACAACAGTGTTAGAGCCGCTGACAAGAAGCAGCACACCCATGATAAAACACAGAGTCACCTTAATTCCTGAAGAACTAGCAAAAAACATACACACCAATCCTTACTATGCTTATTAAGAAATCGAAACAAGCATATTACAGCATCCGGTTCCACGAAATAAACCGCGATATCAAGATCCGCAGCTGGAGCTTTAGGTCATCTGGCCGAGGCCTTCCCCTGGCTTACCGGTCCACCCCTTTACAAATTATGGTTATGATTATAACCAGCTTTTTGTATATTAAAGTCCAAAGAAACTCTACCGACCAGACCTAATGAACGTACCATTCGTAATGCCGATACCGTAAATAAATTTATTAACTTTTTTAGCTAAAGGAAGTAACTTTGCCAACAAAGTCCTGAACTCTACTGTTCAGTATCAAGACTCCTACTGCCTGTCCCAATAAATTCTATAAAGGTAACTTCAATAAGAAATGCACTGACAATAAAATAGGGAATAAAGCAAGTATAACACCACTCATACATAAGAAAGTTGCCTTTGGTATCTCCAATCATTACAACGTTGTTTAATATACACTTTGAAACCAATGTTTTTCCTAATATATTTAATTTAGTTCGTATTTCGCCAATCCACAAAGTTATAGATCCAACTGAAATCAATAATTAGACTAGTCTCTAACTTGCAATTATTGTTTTTTTAAAAGATAATACATAAACAATACAGACAAATATTACCAACGAGAATATTCTTAACTGCTGCCAGTTTGGCTTCAGGACCGGAAAAGGTACTAATGACGCTACCATTAAGATGCTAGACCCGGTCTACTCAGCTCTGGAAAATAATGAAGATCCAATGGGCATCTTTATTGATCTAAGAAATGTTTTTGACACTGTAAATCACAATATATTGCTGCTGAATCTAGATCATTATGGTATCAGAAAGAATGATCTTACTTACATAAATCCTACCTCACTAACAGACGTCAGCATGTGACATTAGCTCAGGCTATCAACATAGGAGTGCCTCAGGGTAGCGTCCTTGGCCCACTATTATTCCTCTTTTACATCAGTGACTTACCAAATGCCTCCCAGGAACTAAACCCAGTTCCGTTTCCAGATGACACAACACTCGTTATATCTAATCCAGATGGTGTTATCCTCAACAACTTAGTGAATGAGGAGTTCGTAAAGATTTCTACTTGGATGACAACCAACAAACTTACTCTCACTTCTGACATGACCTTCTTCATGTTGCATGGGAATAAAGCTAAAAATACACATTTAAAAATTGCAATAAATAATTCACACATAGACAAGACGAGGGAAAATTCTTAGACACACGTTGACTGTAACCTGAAATTCAGTACTCATATCCAACATATATCTACGAAAAATTACAGAACTCTGGTCAGTCTATAAAAAATGAGCTGCTTTGGTTCCCAAACAAGATTACTCACTTAGTGTTACTCTCTAATATATTCTTACCTCGCTTATGGTATCTGTGCTTGGGGATCCACTACAGCACATCACCGAAAACCCATTGTTACCCAACAGAGATCAGCTGTTAGAGTAATCAATCATTCAGGTTCCAGATAACACACACACCACAACACACACACACACACACACACACACACACACACACACACACACACACACTTTTCAAAAGCTTAAACTTAGTTTACAGTACATCCGCACTTACTACTGTGCATTTCATATATGCAGGACACCCGGAACGAACTTCACCCCAGTTCTCGACTCTTCCTGGAGAGCTGCAACACAACACACAGACACAATATAAGAAATAAATATCTCAGTGATATACCACATGTTCGAGTCAACCTGTCTAGGAACTCCATACAAATTAAAGGTCCTAAAATTTGGAACTTCTTTCTAGAAATTACAAAATTTTCCTCTTCAGACACCTCATGTTAAAATACTGCCACAAAGCAGTAGCTCGGTTGGTAGCGCATTCAGCTTACACACTGAGGTCCGTGGTTCAACCCCAGGTACGAGTGGAAACATAGGGCGTGTTTCCTTAAGACACCTGTTGACCCTGTTCACTCAGCAGCAAGTAGGCAGCTGGGTGATAGTTGACCAGTGTGGGTCGCGTCCTGGGAACAAAATTTACCTAAGTTGCCAAACATTCTCTTCATAACAAGGGGATTTATTTATAATGTGTAAGTGATGTCAGCTAGGACTGTATAAGTTGTATTATGTATTCGTAGAAATAAAGATTATTATTATTATTATTATTATTTATTATTATTATTATTATTTTTAGACAAACTGTGGTAAAGTCTGATGTAACATAAGCAACCCTGCTGACCCAAATTATATTAACATTCATAGCGATGTTCACACCACCATCAGTCTGTTTCAATATATTTAGTAACCAGATATCTTCCACCTCAGTATTCCCTCGTACAAATGTTGTACCATATTGTTACACAACATCTTAATTACCAGAATTCATATACCACAGTGTTACAGTATTTAAATGTCAAATATGACAAAACTACACCAGTCTAATAAACTACTAGATTTGTGTCTAGCAATTCTAAGCCTAAAAATTTCAGGTTGTCTAAAATTCTCGACATAAGAAGTGACTTTCTATGTAGTAGTTTACACATGTCAATTACTCCAGTGTCAGGTGTATGTTCTACTATACTTTACATAAATAAACTCGTCTTTCTGGTTTGGTTTTGCATATATTATTTCCCATTACGTGAAATACAAGTGAATTGACGAGATTATACCGTCAAGCCTCCTGTCACCTGCACTTTAAGTGCGCCTCGTGACCAGGTTAAAGCTTTGGTCTGCACAAGGCTCCACTTCCTGTTTCCTGTACATATGTTGCTGTTCAATGTGAAATATATTACATGAGTAAGATGCATGTGCAACAGCTGGGTATCTTTGTCGAAGTATTTCGTCTGCTCTGCAGGCTTCTTCACTCAAATACAGAGGTGACAAATATTTTAAACAGCACAAGCAGTGGAGAGGTGAAGCGGTGAAGATGACGTGATCAATCAGACAGCCTTGAAGAAACAGCTTTGAGTTGGTCAGTCCATCAGCCTTGAGAAGTGCTCAGCTTTACAGTGTCGATCCAAGCACGAGAATGGGGCCAAAGTCTGACCAAAACGTCCCCATAAGTTTCAGTCTCCTATGTGTGGGTTGTGTAGTGAGGTGAAGACTTTGGAGACAGCATCACAGGAGGCGGGGCCCAGTAAAAAAACATAATTAAGAAAGAGTGCAACAAGCCTACTGGTTAATGCTAGGCAGGTCCCTCTCAAAACCAACTACTCTCATAACTAGTAGTTGAGCAACTAAGTTGTGGAAGATGACCTCTGCACCAGGATACCTGTGTTGCTGTGTCAGAAAAGTATCATTAATGATACATGTCTCTTATTCATTTACTTCTGGGTATTCTGTACCTTCGTTATAATAATTAAATATCTCACACTATTGATCAACACCGTAAATAAAAGATATTTCCAATGGGAAATTTTGAAAAAAAAAAAGACGTTAATTCATGACATCTTTTAACTAGGATCTCTTAGTCTAATCTGTACAAAATCGAGAGAGAGAGAGAGAGAGAGAGAGAGAGAGAGAGAGAGAGAGAGAGAGAGAGAGAGAGAGAGAGAGAGAGAGAGAGAGAGAGAGAAGAGAGAGAGAGAGAAGAGAAGAGAGAGAAGAGAGAAAAAATTCAAATGAGGTGAGGTATGTAACAGTTCGTAGCTTGTAAGAATAGGAAGGAACTCATAACCTAACCCTGTAAAACCATTGTGTAAATAAAGAGAGAGAGAGAGAGAGAGAGAGGATGGGGGGGGTACCAACCTATGACCATTGGGGACGCCATTACGTCAGCATCAGATGGTTGGGAATCCACAAACATGTACATCTGGAGAGGCGATATATCAGCTGGTCAGCAGACACAGTGAGGCCTTTTCTACACCCGGCACCAGTGTGTGTGTGTGTGTGTGTGTGTGTGTGTGTGTGTGTGTGTGTGTGTGTGTGTGTGTGTGTTTGTCTCTCTTTCTCCCCTCTCCTAAACAAACACATACTTCATCCCTTTAACAAAGGCACACAGCAAATACATCCAAACACGATGCTCAGTTTTATAAACAACCCGAAGTCCCTCTTCGTACGTTTTTTTTTTTTTTTTTGAGAGAGAGAGAGAGTGGAGATGTAAAAATATGCAAGTCTCCTTACCCCTATCACCCATTAAATAGGTACACCCACTTAATCTATCAGTAAATAGGAAAACGTCCATTTCATCTACCTGTAAATAGGCATATGGGAGTTAGCCGACTGTTGTAGGTGGCATGTTATAGAAGGGGGACTGCATACCCTACCTAGGGCTGGGCTTTGCAATCAGCTCCGGGAGGCCTTAAAACACTGTAAACTCCCTAAAACGTCGCAATATGCATTAAAAATAGTGTAAAAAACAAGTGAAGATTCTTAGAAAATACGTAATTTAGAATATGCCTTGCTTAGAAGTTGTCGAACTTAGAACATGTCTAGCTTAGAAAAAAAGCCTAGGTTAAACACACTTCACTCATATGATTATCACTGGAGAAGCCAGATATAGATACTCAAAAATCCAGAAAAAAATCAATGCACAATTATTATGGATTCGATCACACATTGGATTACTCCTTCATGATAAAGTTGATATGTTAGCCAAGAAAAGTACCCTGAAGGAGAATGTAGAATATAGTTTTTGCATTAGGAATAATATTAAGAGAGAAATAAATAATGAGAATGTCATAGGAATGCAGTTAGAAGCCTGAGTATATCTATAACCCAATATAACATGAACGTAGATAAGCACGTTTATGGAGCAACTTGCAATGTGAACAGACTGACTGATGTTGTAGTGGCCAGGCTAAGGCTTGGTTACAAGTACTTCTGGCAGTTTGGCAGACACACAGATGATGATTAAACCAAATGCAAAGTATGCGGCCAACCCTATGGTCACTATCTTGAACACTATGTGCTTAATTGTCCATTTATTGAGGAATACAGAGATAGGCAGTGTAATAACCTATCGCGGGATATGTCAAGCTATCGTATTAGTGAAAATAAGATACTAGATAAATTAAGCAAATTTCCTAAATGTGCTTGCAACAGATAAGTGAACTTAAGATATAAATCCAGATGTGCTCCTGTAGGGCCTTC
>NC_069440.1:16590093-16617593 GCF_026875155.1 Cherax quadricarinatus
GCACATGTGTCTAATTTATCAAGAGTTCAGCTCAAATTATCAACTTGTCGGTATTTTATACCATTTGCAACCCGCCTAAAGTTCTCTGAAGCAGGTAAAGGGCTCTTCATCCAAGGAACTGGAGCTACCGTTCCCATTTCTTAGATCACATCTGATTGCCTCCAATTCTCCTAGTGGTATATGACCCTTCTGGGTTTAGTTTTTCTCCATGACAACACACTGTAGTACCTTCTTACTGTGTGGTTCAACTTCTGGTTCTTCCTTCACCAAAAAAAAAAAAAAAAATTCACGCCTCGCTGCCTCATATAATTCGTGCCTTTGTTTCATCATTAATATTCAGTATCTTCCCAAACTGTTCTTTGTATCTCTCTCATTCTCAGAACACAATAAGGTCCACTGCAGCAGCTTTGTTGAAAATAGTTGAAAATACCGACAAGCTGAAGATTAAAACACATGTGCAACAGCTGGGTATCCGTATTGATGTTTCGTGATGAATGGTTTTGAAAACCGACAAGTTGAAGATTGAGACACTTATGCTAAATATGGGAATCTTTATTCAGGAAACGTATCGGCACACAGTGGCTTCACCAGTCCAATACAAAGTAGAAAATTTTAAGGAGAGGAGGAGTTTGAGGTAATCAGTCCCTCAGCCTGGAGTCGATGTGTTCAGTCCATCAATCTTGTACATTGTACAGCATAGGGCCGTAGACGTGGCTTATATACTGTAGTCTGGTGAGGCGAAGCAGGAGAAGGCGGGGTCATAGTGGTACCATCCACTAGTCGAAGTAGGTCTTTGTCCCTCAGGCTGAGGGACTGATTACCTCAAACTCCTCCTCTCCTTACACCTTTCTGCTTTGTATTGGACTGATGAAGCCACTGTATGGCGAAACTTTTCCTTAATAAACATTCCCATAATTGCATAAGTGTCTCAATCTTCATGAAATGTTTCGTTCCAGACCATGGAGCTCAACTCTTCTCCAGGCTGAGGGACTGACCACCTCAAATACTTTTTCTCCAAGGTTGATGGACTGATTACATCACCTTTATATCATTACTACTGCAAAAATATTTGCCCAGCCCATTTTCAGTGTTTCCCGAGAAATAAGTTTTGATAAACCTATTAACACATGTAAAGTCCCTTTCCCTATCCAGAACCTCCTCACTTTCCTTCATAAACATCTACTCTCTGTTTTCAGGTTTCTGTCACCTTGTTGGTGAAATTCTTTCTGTTAAGGGGCACGAAAGTTCCGCCGTCTTCTAATAACAAGTTAATTTTTCCACTATAATCTACCTTGTCCACAATTACCATCGCATTTGCTTTGTCTGTTTCGTAAGGCGAAGTCCAGGATCTTTCCAGAATCTTTGATGACAATTGTGATGCAGAGGTTTGAGCTGTCATCAGACCTCTACAACACTATTATCATCAAATATTTGTAAAGTTATACCATGAATTCTGGAAAGATCCAAGACTTCACTTGACGAAAAAGACAAAGCAAATGAAATGGTAATTATGTTATTAGAAGAAGGGATAACTTACGTGCCTCTTAAGCCGTCTCTTCTCCGTATACTCCCTCATCCTCGTCATGTTTACATTGTAAATTTTTTCACATGTGACTATTTTCCAGAAGGTTTTATCACATCGTTCCAGCCATCATTCCACGAGTATATTATACTATATTGAAGAATTAGACACTTGTGCAACATATGGGAATCTTTACTGAGGAAACGTTTCGCCACACAGTGGCTTCATCAGTCCAATACAAAGAAGAACGGTGTAAAGTGAGGAGTAGTTTGAGGTAAACAGTCCCTGAGCCTGGAGTCGATGTGTTAAATCCATCAATCTTCAAGATGATGGACTGAACATCAAACGTTTCGCCACTATGTGGCGAAATGGAGGATCAATCCTTCGTTAAGGGGGAGTAGCCATCATTTGCGGGAGGCCTAGTATAAAAATCGAAAAAAAAAATTCGGGATACGAGTTAAGCTTACCAAAACATAGTTCCTAAATCTAGCAACCTTCTGGTGTATGTCTCATCTCTGTACGATAATTCTAACTGGAGTCACAATTATAATAAATGAGGTGAATATCAAAATGGTATACAATACCGACAGGATGATAAAACACATGTGCAACAGTTAGGTTTCTTTATGCCGAAACGTTTTGCCTACATAGCAGGCTTCTTCAGTCGAGTACAGAAGAGTGAGCAGAAGCACTAGAGATGTAAAGGCGATGTCATGAGTCCATGACATCGTCTTTCCGTATAGGCCTATCCTTGGAGACGTAGTCTCCAAAGGTAAGCCTATACGTAAACATCTAACAATTCTTAAATTCACATCACACCTCGCCAACTCTTACGACTTTCACGTAGCCGACGTTTCTTTCCTTAGCCGCTCATATTTCCCACTAACGTCCTCTTCTTTAATTCATTCAGTTCCACTTCTCTTTTACCCACTGACGTCCTCCTCCTACTCTCTCTTCCTCCTTTTCTTACTCAACCAATGATCAACGACCTGACATCACTCCCTCTACTCAGATGTGAAACACATGAGTGCATCTCCGAGGATGTTTTGTGAACTAGCGGCTTTTTCAGTCCAGTGCAGAGATTTTATGCTGGAGACAGTGGAAGAAATGGACTGAAAACAGCCAGTGGATTGGCGAAACATTTTCATAATGAAGACACCCAGGTGTTGCACAGGTGTTGTACATGTCTTACTCATCAAGTTGTGGGTACTGTGTCCCAATGCTGTGCTTGTACTGTTCTGAAGGTGTTGGTCTCCCCTCAGGTACCTGACGGAGAAGCGACGGCAAGACCTGGCCAGAGACCTGGGCCTCAATGAAAGCCAGATCAAAATCTGGTTCCAAAACAAACGGGCCAAGATAAAAAAGGTGAACTCTCGTTTGTGTTTTTTCCCCTCTATCCCAATTTCTTAAGATTCAGCTTATACTCAGAGGCATTGTTTGAAGTGTCAGATTCTCCATTGTGTTGTTTGTATGGAGCTGATGCACATTTCTTCCTTCGGTGATGGTTTATGGGTTAATTTCTCTTCTTTAAGTAACGTTTACGTAGTTTTTCAAACATTCAAGTTGCCACAAACATAAGCATTTCTTAATATGCCAGCCGTAGTTTACCCATACTGGTGTAGTACGGCTGTAATGTATACTATGCCCATACCCCATTACCATTGTCAGTAACGAGTAGGCGACCCATGCCTACCTCTGATCAAGTTTTTGGCCCTATCCCAGCAGGCCAAGGGCCAGGCCAACCCACTGGCGCTGCAGCTGATGGCGCAGGGCCTCTACAACCACTCCACCATACCCATCAGAGAGGAAGATGAAGACAAGCTCCTGCCTCCTGTATGATCATCGCTCCTCGGCGGTGTAGGGGATCCTCTCCGCCACCACCACCAGTTCTTCAGCCGCCATAACCAGGACCGCTGAGGCAGGGAGATGCAACTCTTGCAACTTCTGCTCCTGGGACTTACACGCCGACCTCCTTCCACCACAGCTGGCGAGATCACTAGGGCATCGACACATCCTTGGTACAACTAGCTCTTTGTACCAGAACGACCATTTTGTCGTTACTGACGATTCCCTTTTCAGACTCGATATGAATCGTCTCCGACACTGAGTTCATCCGATTCGAAGAGTAAGATGATCTAACCCCAATCTCGACTTCATTGGCCTCTTAAAGTGATTAGAATTTGTGAGCTCTCACCCCTTGTTCCTTACTGCCAGTTCATGGTTGACTCTCCTACACCACAAATCTATTACCACGTACATACTTCTGATCTTCCAGACTCATTCTTATCCTTTTGTATGTTTACGTTCCTGATGTTGAGCGTAAAATAATGTACACACACACACACACACACACACACACACACACATCTCTTGTGCATTTACGGATACTGTTTTCTAGTCCTGATCAGCACTATCCAACCAGAAATTATTTTGATTAGAGATGTCCTCAGGTACATCCCCCTTATAAATACTTAACTTCGCTTTCCACACAGGGACATGACTTAAATTGACGGACATCACTTACAAGCTTAATCTGCCACTTTCTACTTGTCAGGGCAAGATATGCGACTTTCCAGCCACAGACACCACTCTTCCAGACAGGAACACAAATATCCAGTCACGGATATAGGTTCTCACAACCGACGGCACTTTTTATCCTGCTCACAGACATCCGGAAGGATAATCGGTAGAAGGGGCAGTGAAAAATAGTGATGAAAATCTAGTGCAGTGTAGCAATCAGGGAAAATAAATAACGGTGAAATTTTAATGACACAAAATGCAAAGTATTTTGAAAAAAGTATGAACATAAGGAAAAATAATGAGAATATAAAGTGTTGATGCTAATGCAGTGATTTGAAATAGTGAAGATTAGAGGTTGTGCGACGTACTGGCGTTGACAATGTTAAAACAATTACTGACGTATGAAACTGTAAAGAGAGAGTATCCAGGTGGACTTCACTCTGAGAGCAGAAGACGTAAAGGAAAACAGTGGAAAAGTTTCTGTCTCCTTGCGATACATCGCCTGATGTTAGAGAAAGAGAGAGAGAGAGAGAGAGAGAGAGAGAGAGAGAGAGAGAGAGAGAGAGAGAGAGAGACAGACAGACAGACAGAGAGACAGAGTAGCATCTATAAACTATCCGAGGAGCTTTGGTAAGGTGGAAGTTACTCATTCACTTTCTTTCAAATTTTTAATTTGCCCTCTTTGCTGCCCTTCCTCATTTCCTCTCTTAAAGTCCCTCCTTTCACTTCTTCCTTCACTCCTTTATTCTCTCCTCCACTCCTTTACTCTCCTCCCCGCTTTCCCCCTCCTCCCTCTCTCTGTCTCTGTCTCCCCAGGACACTGGTGTCAGGCAGTGTGAGTGAGCGCGGGTGTTCCACACTAAGTGAACGTGCCGAGAATGCTCCTCTTAACGTTCCACCACTCTCTCTGGGGAATTCTGTGGCTGCGTTCCCGAATATTTTGGAAACGCTGAATGCCACAGCCATTCCCACCACCATGAATTCCTCGTGGCTTTCCGAACGTTTGGGCGAACGCCACAGCCTGTTTCCGAGCGACTCAACAAGAACCATGGTAAGACGAAGACACTGTGATCCAACTTTCGGTCAGTTTGGAAGACAATTGTGACGGTCGAAACAGTGCGCTATAGAGAAAAGTAAACGACGTTTCTTAATATTATTTTTCTTGTCTAAGAAGCGTTAACTACTATTGTAACTACTACTATTACTGCAACTCTCATCACAACCATGTTCAAGATACGAACATGTTGTTCTGTACATTGCCAAGTGTTCTCTCCCCCCCCCTTTTTTTAGAATAATTTATGTTGTATTTATAGAGGAGGGGATCTTTCTCCCTTAATTTATATAGGAAGGGATCTTCTCCTGATACCCCCTCCCCACAGCATTGCAATCTCCTCCTCCCGACCACTCTCCCCCTCTCCTTCCCCACCTCCCTACATACATTATCTCAGGTGCCACTATTCTTCCTCAATTCGATATCCTCTTCATGTCTGTAAAACTCAAAGAAATTATGTAGACACGACGGACGTCATTTTACATACAGGTGAACAGGTGTACATATATCCACGTACATGCTTACAAAATTAAAAATACACTTACACGTACATAATAATATATATAAAAAGTTACTCTGGATTTTCACATAATATATATATATATATATATATATATATATATATATTATATATATATATATATATATATATATATATATATATATATATATATATATATATATATATATATAAATCATTAGACGCGTGTGTGTTTCTACCTTCGTATTCTCCCAAGTATCTGATCCAGATTTCTTCTTATACAGAATATTAGTATATAATACTTATAAATAATACTAATGTGAGACCTTTACATCTGTCCGTATTAATTGCCTTTTTGTATATTCTGGTACCGTGTCTGTATTTCTGGTACCGTGTCCGTATTTCTGGTACCGTGTCCGTATTTCTGGTACCGTGTCCGTATTTCTGACAGCTCCGTAATGTTTCTATAATATTCCGTCTGCGGCTGCAAATACTCTCACGAAATATCATGAATACCGGCAGATATTCCCACTGGATCTATTACTAGAAAATACTTTTATTAGCAGAGGCTTTGTTTACATATTATACCTTAAGAAAGTATTTATCGAAAGATAAGATACCGTGGACGTTGTCTTGAGACGGTGGAAGGTAGTGGCGAGGGAGCACCCGACCTACCGTAGGAAGGACACGTAAATGAGCACTGTGTTCCGAAGTCTGGCGTTGCCCAGCCTGGCGAAGGTGCAAGAGGCTTGTGCTGTTTTCTGATCAGGAGTTGAGCGCTTCTTCGCTACACTTGTTCCATTGTTCCAGTTATCTAGAGCTAACACTTGTTTCATTGTTCCACAGTCGTCCAAAGCTTCAACGTGCTCCACTGTTCCAGTCATCCAGAGGTAACACGTGTTCCAGTCATCTACAGTCAACATTCGTTCCATTGTTCCAGTCATCCGAAGTCAACACTTGTTCCATTGTTCCAGTCATCCAGAGTCAACATTCGTTCCATTGTTCCAATCATCCTAAGCTAACACTTGTTCCATTGTTCCAGTCATCCAGAGTCAACATTCGTTCCATCGTTCCAGGCATCCAAAGTCAACACTTGTTCCACTGTTACAGTCTTCTAGAGTCAACACTTCTGTCACCACAGCCAAAACTACACAATACTACCAGCACTACCACTCCTACTACTATTACAACAAAAACTACTACTGCTACTACAACTACTATTACTACTACTACTAATAATAATAATTCACTACCACTACTACCACAACACACCTGTGCTCTCTCTTCCACCACCAGTACATAACTGACTCCTGGTCTACATAGCCCCTGCTACCCCATCCCACTTCCTAACCCCCTACAACTACCTCCCATTCCAAAATATAACCCTTCCACAGCATACCCTTCCACCCTCAACAATCCACACCCCGTCAGCCACCTACTCCCTACCCCTTAACGACCCTCGTCAACGCCCTACCCCTTCCCCTCAACTCCCCCCTCGAGGGTCTAACCCCTCCCCACAAGGGCGTCGCAACAGAGCCCAAACAACGACAAATAAAATGTAAATATCTGTCATACTGACTTTTCCTCTCCCCCCAAAAAAAGGCAAACAATGATTGTCTTCTTATAATATATATTAAAATGAAAAGTAACAACAGACTCTTGCCTTTTCTTTACCTAAAATTAAAAGTAACAACAGACTCTTGCCTTTTCTTTACCTAAAATGAAAAGTAACAACAGACTCTTGCCTTTTCTTTACCTAAAATGGCTACGCTTGAGTCCAAGAAGCCATTTTTTTGTCATATGAAGCGTTAAACTCGTGAGGGTCGGTATTGGTGAAGGCTCGATCCTCCGTCACCAGGAGAGACTCGTGGTGGTTCAAGGATTATTATATTCAGTGCCTGGGGTTTAATCATGGAAGAGGAGGGAGGACAGCTCCAATTTCCTGGATCAAGAGCGCTTCACCAGCATTAAAACACCCTCCTTGAAGGGACGAAACGTGTGGCCAAGTGCTTTACCATATACACTGTGGGTGAAACCTCGTTTTAACCTGTAAATTAGCTGAGATAAGATAACAGCTCGTAGTAAACGAGCGGAAGTAAGATAACAGCTCTTAGTAAATGAACTGAGGTAAGATAACAGCTCTTGGTCCGTAAATTCAACTGTAGGAAGCAATAGAAGTTACAAAGAGTTTTGACGTGTAATAAGTGCTAAACCCGTACTGGTCATTCAGGATCAGGAGTGAAGGCTCGATCCTCTGTCCAGCGAGTGATCTTTGGCAATAGAGTGAAATACAACGATACTGACACTAAATGTAAAAAAAAAAAAAAAGATAGCGTCAAAAATACAGAAAAAAAGTACAAAAAAGTCAATATAAAAAAAAGATAAAAGTCAAGAAATAGGAAAAAATACAAAAAAAGTTAAGAAAGAAAACAAGATAAAAAAAAAGGGCAATAGAAAGAAAAAGATAAACAAAAAGTCAAGAAATAGAAAAATACAAAAAAAAAATCAATATAAAAAAGATAAAAAAAAAGAATATATTAAAAAGATAAAAAAAAGTATAGAAAGACGAAAAGTTATAAAATCAATGTAAAAAATTAAAAAGTCAAGAAATAGATAAAAAAAAAGTCTAGAAATATAAATATAAAAAAAGTCAAGAAACATAAAATAAGATAAAGTCAAGAAATATAAAAATAAAAAAGGTCAGAAAAATATATAAAAAAGCCAATAAATATAAAAAAGTAAAGAAAATATAAAAAAAGATCAAGAAATATGAAAAAGTAAAAAAAAAAATATATATAAATATAAAGAAGAAAAATCAAGAAATATAAAAATGATAAAAAAAAAAGTCGAGAAATATAGAAAAGATAAAGTCAAGAAATTTCAAAAAGGAAAAAAAAAAAGCCAAGAAATATGAAAAAAAAGAGTTAAACATAAAATAGATAAATAAAAAATCAGAAGATAAAAATCGAGAATCAGTAAAAACAAAAAGTTTAAAAAAAAAAGATAAAAAAAAAAATACTGAAAAGAGATATAGAAAAGTCAATAGAAAAATATTTAGAACAATGTTAAAAAATATAAAAATAAAAGAAAATAAGAAAATGAAAAAAAGGTAAACTAAGATAAACGATAGAAACGCGAACGAATTTTTTTTTTTTGACAAACTCATAAAAAAAAAGTTTAATTTTGAAAAATTTGCTTACAAATTTTAAATCGTAAAAAAAAAAATAGATTTTACCGCTAAAAATAAAATGTCTTATGAAAAAAAAGTTTGAAGCCAATCAGAAGATGCATTATCAAGATATTAACAAAACTTAGAGGAAAAAAAATCAGGAGAGTATTTTAACAGCAAAAAAATGTAACTCCAAAAATGTAACTGCAAAAATGTAACTGCAAAAATGTAACTGCAAAAATGTAACTGCAGACCCTGGAATATAACCACATGAGAATATAATAAGAACCCACTAAACTGGTTAAACTATAAAACTCTCTTAAAACTCGAGTTCTCAAAAGTTCCCAGTTTTATGATAACTACTGAAAATGCTCTACAATCCTATCAGAAAAAAAATATACTTGATTGCAGGGGTGCGGTGGGCACAATAAGGGAACACTGTATCAACATCCATGGCTCCAGATTATTGAACATCTTACCAGAAACACCGACGGGCCAAGTGTACAAGTCAAGAGAAAACTGGACAAATGTCTTCACCAGGTGCCAGATCAACCAGGCTGTGATGGGTATGTGGGTCAGCAGGCCACCAGAAGTAACACCCTGGTTGACCAAGCTAGTACCAGACGAGCCTGGCCCATGGCCGGGCTCCGGATGTAGACTCTCGAAACTTATGAAAGGTAAGGTATAAGTATGTTGTTATTGTGTAGTGGAATGTTCACGGCTTCTCTGAGGTAAGAACATAAGAAAGAAGGAGCACTGCAACAGGCCTACTGACCCATGCGGAGCAGGTCCATGTCCCCCACCGGATTAGCCCAATGACCCACCCAATCTGGTCACCTCCACTCAAGGAAGGAGCACGGCACCAGACCCAGCAGCACAAGCTAGTCAGGTCCAACTCACACCCACCCACACCCACTTATGTATTTATCTAACCTATTTTTAAAACCACACAACGTTTTAGCCTCAATAACTGTACTCGGGAGTTTGTTCCACTCATCCACAACTCTATTACCAAACCAGTGCTTTCCTATATCCTTCAAGGACAAGGACAGCTGGAGGGTAGAACTCAAATCTTGCAAACTGCCACCTGTAACGCCCAGTGTCAACCCAAAAGAAATCGATGAACGCTGACGGTTTCAAATCGATCGCACTAAGCATTCAAGTCACGGAATAGGTGTGGGTGGGTCAAACCCCAAGCGTTCCGTGATTTGCTTGCAATTGTGTTATTACGATTTCGTGGGTTATAAATTAAAAAATTATCGCACGAGAATAAAAAAAAATCAAAATTTCTTAAATAAAAAGGCATTACTAACCCGAAAATGTATCTAATTAACATTAAACGGTGGTGGGCATTTTGCCCATACTGCTGGGCGGCATCGCTCTCTTCAATAATTTATTATTGTCATGTATTAATTTACCGAGGTGCTATTGCCATCTTCGGCACTGAGACACTGCTCCCTACAGCAAGGTTAATGTGCGAGGTGAAACATACCTACAGATTCCTGATGTAATTATCCTGCCACCCATATAGCCACCCACATAGCTGGGTGGCATCGTACTCTGGTAACGCTAGGTGGTACGTGCTCATATCACTGGGTGCCATGGGGTTCCCTGCAATGAGAAGCCTCGGGGATACAAGAAAGCTTCCTGGCTTGAGAACCCTGGAAAAACCACTGTCATTGCAGGGCACTCTAACACGAAGGAAACAATGCACGTGTGCATCTGTCATTCCTGCTGCCTGAGAGCTTCGGTGATGACAGCAGCATCAGCACTGGACAGATGTGTCACGCCGTCGATCAAGTAATCTGTGAGGAGGTCTCCTTCTCGCTTCCAAGGCAGTCTCTGGCCAATGTCCACTGCGATTGAACACTGAACTCTTTTCCCACAGCCCTCATCAAAGAACGTGAGATCTGTTCTGAAAATACATATCGTGAGAATCCCAGTGGCCCTTCCACGCATAGTCTACAATATTCAATACATCTATCGAAAGAGGGAAATTACCTGAGGTATGGAAGACAGCAAATGTAGTCCCAATTTTTAAAAAAGGAGACAGACATGAAGCATTAAACTACAGACCAGTGTCACTGACATGTATAGTGTACAAAGTCATGGAGAGGATTATCAGGAGAAGAGTGGTGGAACATCTAGAAAGAAATGAGTTCATCAACAACAGCCAACACGGTTTCAGGGACGGGAAATCCTGTGTTACAAACCTACTAGAGTTCTATGACATGGTGACAGCAGCAAGATAAGAGAGAGAGAGGGGTGGGTAGACTGCATTTTCTTGGACTGTAAGAAGGCGTTTGGCACAGTTCCACACAAGAGATTAGTACAAAAACTGGAGAACTAGGCAGGGATAACAAGGAAGGCACTACAATGGATCAGGGAATACTTGTCAGGAAGACAACAGGAGTCATGGAACGTGGCGAGGTGTCAGAGTGGGTACCAGTGACGAGTGGGGTTCCAAAGAGGTCAGTCCTAGGACCGATGCTATTTCTGGTATTTGTGAACGACATGATGGAAGGAATAGACTCCGAAGTGTCCCTGGGACCTGGATCTGGACAAGCTGCAGGCCTGGTCCAGCAATTGGCTCCTGGAGTTCAACCCTACCAAGTGCAAAGTCAGACCCCAAAGAAGAGCAAAGAAGACCGCAGACGGAGTGCAGTCTAGGGAGGCAAAATATTTTCATAACAACTGATACTAAAATTCACACCAGAAAGAAAAAAAACTGGGTTACAAAACACGAATAAACATGAAAACAGTGAAGCTTACTTCCACTCTCAAGGAAAAAGATCTTGGGGTGAGTATAACACCAAGCACATCTCCTGAAGCGCACATCAACCAAATAACTGCTGCAGCATATGGGCGCCTAGCAAACCTCAGAACAGCATTCCGACATCTTAATAAGGAATCGTTCAGGACCCTGTACACCGTGTATGTTAGGCCCATATTGGAGTATGCGACACCAGTTTGGAACCCACACCTAGCCAAGCACGTGAAGAAACTAGAGGAAGTGCAAAGATCTGCAACAAGACTAGTCCCAGAGCTAAGAGGTATGTCCTACGAGGAGAGGTTAAGGGAAATCGACCTGACGACACTGGAGGACAGGAGGGATAGGGGAGACATAATAAGGACATATAAAATATTAAGAGAAATTGACAAGGCGGACAAAGACAGGATGTTCCAGAGATGGGACACAGCAACAAGGGGTCACAGTTGGAAGTTGAAGACACAGATGAATCATAGGGATGTTAGGAAGTATTTCTTCAGTCACAGAGTAGTCAGGAAGTGGAATAGTTTGGGAAGCGATGTAGTGGAGGCAGGATCCATTCATAGCTTTAAGAAGAGGTACGATAAAGCTCATGGTGCGGGGAGAGTGACCCAGTAGCGGCCACCCGTGAAGAGTCGACCCCTGCAACCACAACTAGGTTAGTACACACACATGCACACACACACACACACACACACACACACACACACTCGCACACATAAACACACACACACACCCACACACACACACACACACACACACACACACACACACACACACTGAACAGGCGGGGCCAGGAGCTGAGTTTCGACCCCTGCAACTACAATTAGGTAGTACACACATACACACACATAAACAACACAAACACCACACACAAACACACACTAAACACACACACACACACACGCCAGTTCCTGAGCTATGAGAAGAGACAAAGTGAATTGAAACTAGCGACATTAGAGGATGGAAGACCCAGGGCAGACACAATAAGAACATACAGAACACTCTTGGCTACAGACAAGGTATACATGAGTGGATGTTGCAAGACGAAGACAGCTACAGCAAGACCACGAGACTACACACTTAAGTGGGTCACAGGGACCTCGGGAAACATTCCTCCATCTTAAGACAGACCGAGAAACACAACGAGCCCAACAGTGAAATCGAATTCCAATTCCTTACGGAGCCTGATTCCATAAGGCTTTTACCCGTCAGCTGAGAGGCGGGACCAAGATCTGGAGCCCATTCGCCACAAACTCAGGTTAAAAAACAATAGGTAATTACACACACGTACACGATCAGGCAAGCTAAGAAGTATCATTAAAATAATTGTCACCGGACTTGCTAAAACCACAAGGGGCCATTTAAGTCCTAATGCCATATTATTATGTATATTATAAGATGAGAATTATATATTACAGGGCTACGATGATAACAGATACTGATGTATAACTCGTAAATAATAATGCGGTATAGAGAGAGATTTAAGTCAGGTTATAACTTCCATTCTGGTGAAGCATGCTTCAATTAGTGGTGTTGATTCAATCAAATAACCATCGTAGGTAATGTTTTATATATCCGTCTTCTCATCCTCTTCTTCCTGCTCTTCCTTTTCTTTTCACCGTGGCTGTATCAACTCGCAATCAACAATACCATGGCTGTATCAACTCGCAATCAACAATACCGTGGCTGTATCAACTCGCAATCAACAATACCATGGCTGTATCAACTCGCAATCAACAATACCATGGCTGTATCAACTCGCAATCAACAATACCGTGGCTGTATCAACTCGCAATCAACAATACCGTGGCTGTATCAACTCACAATCAACAATACCGTGGCTGCATCACTCACAATCAACATTACCGTGGCTGCATCAACTCACAATCAACAATACCGTGGCTGCATCAACTCACAATCAACAATACCGTGGCTGCATCAACTCACAATCAACAATACCGTGGCTGCATCAACTCGCAATCAACAATACCGTGGCTGCATCAACTCGCAATCAACAATACCGTGGCTGCATCAACTCGCAATCAACAATAGCGTGGCTGTATCAACTCACAATCAACAATACCGTGGCTGCATCAACTCACAATCAACAATACCGTGGCTGCATCAACTCACAATCAACAATACCGTGGCTGCATCAACTCACAATCAACAATACCGTGGCTGCATCAACTCACAATCAACAATACCGTGGCTGCATCAACTCACTATCAACAATACCATGGCTGCATCAACTCACACTCAGCAATAACAATACCGTGGCTGCATCAACTCACAATCAACAATACCGTGGCTGCATCAACTCACAATCAACAATACCGTGGCTGCATCAACTCGCAATCAACAATACCATGGCTGCATCAACTCACAATCAACAATACCGTGGCTGCATCAACTCACAATCAACAATACCGTGGCTGCATCAACTCGCACTCAACAATACCGTGGCTGCATCAACTCGCACTCAACAATACCGTGGCTGCATCAACTCGCACTCAACAATACCGTGGCTGCATCAACTCACAATCAACAATACCGTGGCTGCATCAACTCACAATCAACAATACCTTGGCTGCATCAACTCACAATCAACAATACCGTGGCTGCATCAGCTCACAATCAACAATACCATGGCTGCATCAACTCGCACTCAACAATACCGTGGCTGCATCAACTCGCAATCAACAATTCCGTGGCTGCGTCAACTCACAATCAACAATACCGTGGCTGCATCAACTCGCAATCAACAATACCGTGGTTGCATCAACTCGCAATCAACAATACCGTGGCTGCATCAACTCACAATCAACAATACCGTGGCTGCATCATCAACTATGGGGACAATCAAAAAATACCGTGGCTTGTATCACACACTTCACAATCAAACAATACCGTGGCTGCATCAACTCACAATCAACAATACCGTGGCTGCTATCAACTCACAATCAACAATACCGTGGCTGCATCAACTCACAATCAACAATACCGTGGCTGCATCAACTCACAATCAACAATACCGTGGCTGCATCAACTCACAATCAACAATACCGTGGCTGCATCAACTCAAAAAACAATACCGTGGCTGCATCAACTTGCAATCAACAATACCGTGGCTGCATCAACTCACAATCAACAATACCGTGGCTGAGTCAACTCACAATCAACAATATCGTGGCTGAATCAACTCGCAATCAACAATACCGTGGCTGCATCAACTCACAATCAACAATACCGTGGCTGCATTAACTCGCAATCAACAATACCGTGGCTGCATCAACTCGCAATCAACAATACCGTGGCTGCATCAACTCGCAATCAACAATACCGTGGCTGCAAAAATTCACATAGCACAATACCGTGGTCGGAACGATTCACAACTTATAGTACCGTGGCTGCAACAGCTCACAACTAGATTGGTAAGACACATGGGCAACAGTTAGGTATTTTTATCCCGAAACGTTTCGCCTACACAAGAGGCTTCTTCAGTCTAATCAGTCGACTGAAGAAGGCTACTGTGCAGGCGAGACGTTTCGGAATAAAGTTGCCTGACTGTTGCCCATGTGTCTTACCAACCTATCGTTACTGTATACCATTTTAATAATCAACTCGCAACTAACCCACCCTTCTCATCCTCCCACTCTTCTCTCGTCTACTCCTCTCCCTTTTCTCCCCCTCCTCCTCTCCCTCCTACTCCTGCCCATCATCGTGTTCTTCAATCCTGCAATTATTGATTTTTATTGCCCCCTGGCTTCCTGGTCCAGTACAGAGTTAATCTCCAGTGAATAAGTTGATTGAGAGAGGCAGCCATGGAGTGTAAACATTGACCAGTCATCTCTGGCTACCTCCATGGAGTGTAAACACTGAGACCCAGTCATCTCTGGCTACCTCCATGGAGTGTAAACACTGACCCAGTCATCTCTGGCTACCTCCATGGAGTGTAAACACTGACCCAGTCATCTCTGGCTACCTCCATGGAGTGTAAACACTGACCCGGTCATCTCTGGCTACCTCCATGGAGTGTAAACACAGACCCAGTCATCTCTGGCTACCTCCATGGAGTGTAAACACTGACCCAGTCATCTCTGGCTACCTCCATGGAGTGTAAACACTGACCCGGTCATCTCTGGCTACCTCCATGGAGTGTAAACACTGACCCAGTCATCTCTGGCTACCCTCCCTGGAGTGTAAACACTGACCCAGTCATTTCTGGCTACCTCCATGGAGTGTAAACATTGACCCAGTCATTTCTGGCTACCTCCATGGAGTGTAAACATTGACCCAGTCATTTCTGGCTACCTCCATGGAGTGTAAACACTGACCCAGTCATTTCTGGCTACCTCCATGGAGTGTAAACACTGACCCAGTCATTTCTGGCTACCTCCATGGAGTGTAAACACTGACCCAGTCATTTCTGGCTACCTCCATGGAGTGTAAACATTGACCCAGTCATCTCTGGCTACCTCCATGGATTGTAAACACTGACCCAGTCATCTCTGGCTACCTCCATGGAGTGTAAACACAGACCCAGTCATCTCTGGCTACCTCCATGGAGTGTAAACACTGTCCCAGTCATCTCTGGCTACCTCCATGGAGTGTAAACACTGACCCAGTCATTTCTGGCTACCTCCATGGAGTGTAAACATTGACCCAGTCATCTCTGGCTACCTCCATGGATTGTAAACAATGGCCCAGTCATCTCTGGCTACCTCCACGAAGTGTAAACACTGACCCAGTCATCTCTGGCTACCTCCATGGAGTGTAAACACTGACCCAATCATCTCTGGCTACCTCCATGGAGTGTAAACACTGACCCAGTCATCTCTGTCTACCTCCATGGATTGTAAACACTGATCCAGTCATCTCTGGCTACCTCCATGGAGTGTAAACACTGACCCAATCATCTCTGGCTACCTCCATGGAGTGTAAACACTGACCCAGTCATCTCTGTCTACCTCCATGGAGTGTAAACAATGACCCAGTCATCTCTGGCTACTTCCATGAAGTGTAAACACTGACCCAGTCATCTCTGTCTACCTCTATGGATTGTAAACACTGATCCAGTCATCTCTGGCTACCTCCATGGAGGGTAAACACTGACCCAATCATCTCTGGCTACCTCCATGGAGTGTAAACACTGATCCAGTCATCTCTGGCTACCTCCATGGAGGGTAAACACTGACCCAATCATCTCTGGCTACCTCCATGGAATGTAAACACTGACCCAATCATCTCTGGCTACCTCCATGGATTGTAAACACTGATCCAGTCATCTCTGGCTACCTCCATGGAGGGTAAACACTGACCCAGTCATCTCTGGCTACCTCCATGAAGTGTAAACACTGACCCAGTCATCTCTGGCTACCTCCATGGAGGGTAAACACTGACCCAGTCATCTCTGGCTACCTCCATGAAGTGTAAACACTGACCCGGTCATCTCTGGCTACCCCCCTTTGAAGTGTAAAAACATGACCCGGTCATCTCTGGCTCCCTCCATGAAGTGTAAAACACTGACCCGTCATCTCTGGCTACCTCCATGGAGTGTAAACACTGACCCAGTCATCTCTGGCTACCTCCATGAAGTGTAAACACTGACCCGGTCATCTCTGGCTACCTCCATGAAGTGTAAACACTGACCCAGTCATCTCTGGCTATCTCCATGGAGTGTAAACACTGACCCAGTCATCTCTGGCTACCTCCATGGAGTGTAAACACTGACCCAGTCATCTCTGGCTACCTCCATGGAGGGTAAACACTGACCCAGTCATCTCTGGCTACCTCCATGGAGTGTAAACACTGACCCGGTCATCTCTGGCTACCTTCATGGAGTGTAAACACTGACCCAGTCATCTGTGGCCCTCCCTCCAGGGAAGTGTAACACTGCCCCAGTCATCTGTGGCTACCTCCATGAAGTGTAAACACTGACCCAGTCATCTCTGGCTACCTCCATGAAGTGTAAACACTGACCCGGTCATCTCTGGCTACCTCCATGAAGTGTAAACTTGACCAGTCATCTCTGGCTACCTCCATGAGTGTAAACATCGACCCAGTCATATCTTGGCTACCTCCATGGAGTGTAAACCTGACCCAGTATCTCGGGCTACCTCCATGAAGTGTAACACTGACCAGTCTCTTGGCTACCTCCATGAAGTTTTAAACACTAAACCCAGTCATCTCTGGCTACCTCCTTGGAGTGAAAAACACTGACCCAGTCATCTTTTGGCTACCTCCATGGAGTGTAAACACTGACCCGGTCATCTCTGGCTACCTCCATGAAGTGTAAACACTGACCAGTCATCTCTGGCTACCTCATGGAGGGGTAAACACTAAACCCAGTCATCTCTGGCTACCTCCATGAAGTGTAAACACTGACCAGTCATCTTGGCTACCTCCTTGGGGGGTAACATGACCCAGTCATCTCTGGCTACCTCCATGAAGTGTAAACATGACCCAGTCATCTCTGGCTACCTCCATGGAGTGTAAACACTGACCCAGTCATCTCTGGCTCCTCCATGGAGTGTAAACACTGACCCAGTCATCTCTGGCTACCTCCATGGAGGTGTAAACACTAAACCCGTCATCTCTGGCTACCTCCATGAAGTGTAAAACACTGACCCAGTCATCTCTGGCTCCCTCCATGGAGGGAAAAACACTGACCCAGTCATCTCTGGCTACCTCCATGGGGGTGAAAAACACTGACCCAGTCATCTCTGGCTACCTCCATGGAGTGTAAACACTGACCCAGTCATCTCTGGCTACCTCCATGGAGTGTAAACACTGACCCAGTCATCTCTGGCTACCTCCATGGAGTGTAAACACTGACCCAGTCATCTCTGGCTACCTCCATGGAGTGTAAACACTGACCCAGTCATCTCTGGCTACCTCCATGGAGTGTAAACACTAAACCCAGCCCATCTCTGGCTACCTCCATGGAGTGTAAACACTGACCCAGTCATCTCTGGCTGCCTCCATGGAGTGTAAACACTGACCCAGTCATCTCTGGCTACCTCCATGGAGTGTAAACACTGACCCAGTCATCTCTGGCTGCCTCCATGGAGTGTAAACACTGACCCAGTCATCTCTGGCTGCCTCCATGGAGTGTAAACACTGACCCAGTCATCTCTGGCTGCCTCCATGGAGTGTAAACACTGACCCAGTCATTCTGGCTCCTCCATGGAGTGTAAACACTGACCCAGTCATCTTGGCTGCCTCCATGGAGTGAAAACACTGACCCAGTCATCTCGGGGCTGCCTCCATGGGGGTGTAAACACTGACCCAGTCATCTCTGGCTACACCATGGAGGGGTAAACATGACCCAGTCATCTCGGCTGCCTCCATGGAGTGTAAACACTGACCCAGTCATCTCTGGCTACCACCATGGAGTGTAAACACTGACCCAGTCATCTCTGGCTGCCTCCATGGAGTGTAAACACTGACCCAGTCATCTCTGGCTACCTCCACCCAACCCAACAACGGATTGAGGGAGAAGGAAAAAACTCGATTGATTGTGCTTGCTTTTCCCCTCCTTGTTTCAAACAAAAGAACAAAATACTTGAATAAAAGAATGAAATGTTGGAATATAAACAAAAGAATAAATTTTATATATTATGAAATGACGGAAAAAAACTGATTCCACCTTTTAATTTAAAACAAAAGAAGGAAATACTAGAATAAAAAAAACTTGAATAATAATCAAAAGAATTCATCTATACATTATTATTAAATGAAGAAAAAAATCGATTGATCAAGTGTTTTATTATAAATAAAATAATGAAATACATCAATAAAAGAACAAAAAAATGAACTACTTCTATACGAAAATAATAAATTTTACAACTTACCAATAAGGAAAAACCTCGATAGAATTAGTTTTTTATCCTAAATAAAATGATGAAGCAATAAAGATTCATAAATGTATATTATTATCATGTTAAATCATGGTGGAAAATGTATATATTATCACGTTAAATCATGGTGGAAAATGTATATATTATCATGTTAAATCATGGTGGAAAATGTATATATTATGTTAAATTATGGTGGAAAATGTATATATTATCATGTTAAATCATGGTGGAAAATGTATATATTATCATGTTAAATCATGGTGGAAAATGTATATATTATCATGTTAAATCATGGTGGAAAATGTTTATTATGTTAAATTTTGGTGGAAAATGTATATATTATCAGAAAAAAATGGTGGAAAATGTATATATTATCATGTTAAATCATGGTGGAAAATGTATATATTATCACGTTAAATCATGGTGGAAAATGTATATATTATCATGTTAAATCATGGTGGAAAATGTATATATTATCATGTTAAATCATGGTGGAAAATGTATATATTATCATGTTAAATCATGGTGGAAAATGTATATATTATCATGTTAAATCATGGTGGAAAATGTATATATTATCATGTTAAATCATGGTGGAAAATGTATATATTATCATGTTAAATCATGGTGGAAAATGTATATATTATCATGTTAAATCATGGTGGAAAATGTGGAGAGGGTTAATAATGAGGAAGATAGTGAGAGGGAGGAGGACGAGGAGATAGCAGGAAGGGAGGAGGAAGTGGTAAGAAGGAGTAGGAAGAGGAGTAGCAGGTGGAACTGGTAAGGAGTAGGAGGAGGAAGTGGTAAGGAGTAGGAGGTAGCAGAGGCAGAAGGAGGGAAGAGCAGAAGTAGCAGATAAGTACACAGAGAGTGGGGGAGTAAGAATGAGCTTTGTCACTAAACTCCCCAGCGAGGAAGTTGATGTCCTAGGAGGGAGGAGAGTGAGGGGAAGGAGGTGAAATACGACTCTGAAATGATTGTTAAGAAAGAAAAGAATCACGAGGTAAATCTTGCAAGCAAGGCAGCCAAAATGTTTACCTCTATCAGGCACGTCTCTCATGTCTGCACGACAGCAGAACCTGCAAGAAAGTCAGGTATGAGGCACGAGTTTACTCCTGTCACCCACACACAGCATCCTCCCACTCACACACACAGCATCCTATCACCCACACACACAGCATCCTATCACCCACACACACAGCATCCTCTCACTCACACATAGCATCCTCTCACCCACACACAGCATCCTCTCACTCACACACAGCATCCTCTCACCCACACACAGCATCCTCTCACCCACACACAGCATCCTCTCACCCTGGTATGCTACCGCGCCACCAGCGACTAAAATATTAAGCTCATCACACACTGGTGTAGTCTCTCATACCCTCACTGGGGTAACACGTGCCCAAGGACTTGAAGCACCTGAACATTTATCAAGGGATAAAAACATAAACAAGGGCACTGTTGATCCACTCACAGCCTCCTTTATCAGTAAACATTCTCAAGCCGGCTCCAGCAACGACGGCTATATAATGCAATGCTAGATTTCTGTGCCTGTGGCGCAGATGCAAGCAGTCAACAAGGAAAGAAATTGGACAAAATATAATGACGAACATGGTAGTGATAATATCAATGTAATAATAATAATAATAATAATAATAATAATAATAATAATAATAATAATAATAATTAATTAATAATAATAATTAAAATATTTAAAGTATTTATATTACTCATGCAAATATTATTCTTATCAGGAGAAAATACTAGCTAGATTTGAGTATAAAACTAATTTTAATCATTCAATAGAGCGGACAATATCAGATTTCGGTTTCAAGGATCACAACGATGCCACTATCACAGCCGCGAGGTAAATGATAAGGTGGATAATGAGAATCTTCAAAACAAGAGATGCTAAGCCAATGATGGTCCTCTTTAATTAACTAGTTTTCACTAGACTGAAATACTGATGTACATCTAACAGCTCCTTCTGAGGCAGGCAAAACTGAGGACCTACAGAATGAACACAGAACCTTCACGTACCTGTAAGTTCAGCCAAATACCTTAATTACTGGGAAGGCTTGAAGGCCCTTGACATGCACTCCTTGGAACGAAGGCGAGAAAGATACAGCATAATTTACGCCTGGAAAACCCTACACGGTTTGGCCTTTTGTGTATCCATATGCTCTTTTTTTTTTTTTTTTTTTTTTTTTTTTTACGCTACCCTCCACAAAATGGAGATAGTGCGCACAATAAATTAGCCGCTTGGCAAGCAAAATCTAAATCTAAATCTAAATCTCTCCCCACCGACAATTTGTATGAAAATATTACGGCTCTTGGCACTCAAATGCCATGTCAATGCTCTTGGCACTCAAATGCCATGTCAATGCTTCAGAAAACCTGTAAAAAATATGACTGCAACTATTGTTTAAGGAGAGACGGCCATACTTGTGATAGCTAACCTGGTGAAGACCAGTCTAGCGTTCATTAACACGTACATAGTGCTTATAATATCCACCAGTACACGGTGGCTATAATATCCACCAGTACACGGTGGCTATAATATCCACCAGTACACGGTGGCTATAATATCCACCAGTACACGGTGGCTATAATATCCACCAGTACACGGTGGCTATAATATCCACCAGTACACGGTGGTTATAATATCCACCAGTACACGGTGGTTATATCAACCAGTACACGGTGGTTATAATATCCACCAGTACACGGTGGCTATAATATCCACCAGTACACGGTGGCTATAATATCCACCAGTACACGGTGGCTATAATATCCACCAGTACACGGTGGTTATAATACCCAACCAGTACACGGTGGCTATAATATCCACCAGTACACGGTGGCTATAATATCCACCAGTACACGGTGGTTATAATATCAACCAGTACACGGTGGTTATAATATCCACCAGTACACGGTGGCTATAATATCCACCAGTACACGGTGGCTATAATATCCACCAGTACACGGTGGCTATAATATCCACCAGTACACGGTGGTTATAATACCAACCAGTACACGGTGGCTATAATATCCACCAGTACACGGTGGCTATAATATCCACCAGTACACGGTGGCTATAATATCCACCAGTACACGGTGGCTATAATATCCACCAGTACACGGTGGCTATAATATCCACCAGTACACGGTGGCTATAATATCCACCAGTACACGGTGGCTATAATATCCACCAGTACACGGTGGCTATAATATCCACCAGTACACGTGGGCTTATATCCACCAGTACACGATGGTTATAATATCCACCAGTACACGGTGGCTATAATATCCACCAGTACACGGTGGCTATAATATCCACCAGTACACGGTGGCTATAATATCCACCAGTACACGGTGGCTATAATATCCACCAGTACACGTGGTTATAATATCCACCAGTACACTGGTGGCTATAATATCCACCAGTACACGGTGGCTATAATATCCACCAGTACACGGTGGCTATAATATCCACCAGTACACGGTGGCTATAATATCCACCAGTACACGGTGGCTATAATATCCACCAGTACACGGTGGCTATAATATCCACCAGTACACGGTGGCTATAATATCCACCAATACACGGTGGCTATAATATCCACCAGTACACGGTGGCTATAATATCCACCAGTACACGGTGGCTATAATATCCACCAGTACACGGTGGCTATATCCACCAGTACACGATGGTTATAATATCCACCAGTACACGGTGGCTATAATATCCACCAGTACACGGTGGTTATAATATCCACCGTACCACGGTGGCTATAATATCCACCAGTACACGGTGGCTATAATATCCACCAGTACACGGTGGCTATAATATCCACCAGTAACCACCGATGATTATAATATCCACCAGTACACGGTGGCTTAATATCCACCAGTACACGGTGGCTATAATATCCACAGTACACGGTGGCTATAATATCCACCAGTACACGGTGGCTATATATCACCAGTACCGGTGGCTATATATCCACCAGTCCCACGGTGGCTATAATATCCACCAGTACACGGTGGTTTAAAATATCCACATACACGGTGGTTATAATCATCCACCAGTACACGGTGGCTATATATCCACCAGGTACACGGTTGGCTATATATCCACCAGTACACGGTGGCTATAATATCCACCAGTACACGGTGGCTATAATATCCACCAGTACACGGTGGCTATAATATCCACCAGTACACGGTGGCTATAATATCCACCAGTACACGGCGGTTATAATATCCACCAGTCACGTGGCTAAAATATCCCGAGTACACAGAGGCTATAATATCCACCAGTACAGGTATGATGGTGCACACTACACTAGTAGTTAAGAAATATAACAAGGAAGGTCCTGTTAAACTGAGAGATGTAATAACCCTGAAAACTGACCTCTGAGTCGTACTCACGGTTGTCACATGTACTGAGCACCACCACGCAGGTCACTCAGCGCTCATAGCCTGAGCACCACCACGCAGGTCACTCAGCGTTCATAGCCTGAGCACCACCACGCAGGTCACTCAGCGCTCATAGCCTGAGCACCACCACGCAGGTCACTCAGCGCTCATAGCCTGAGCACCACCACGCAGGTCACTCAGCGTTCATAGCCTGAGCACCACACGCAGGTCACTCAGCGCTCATAGCCTGAGCACCACCACGCAGGTCACTCAGCGCTCATAGCCTGAGCACCACCACGCAGGTCACTCAGCGTTCATAGCCTGAGCACCACCACGCAGGTCACTCAGCGTTTCATAGCCTGAGCACCACCACGCAGGTCACTCAGCGCTCATAGCCTGAGACACACCCCCCGCAGGTCCCCTCAGCCGCTCACAGCCTGAGCACCACCACGCAGGTCACTCAGCGCTCATAGCCTGAGCACCACCTCGCAGGTCACTCAGCGCTCACAGCCTGAGCACCACCACGCAGGTCACTCAGCGCTCATAGCCTGAGCACCACCACGCAGGTCACTCAGCGTTCCTAGCTGAGCACCACCACGCAGGTCACTCAGCGCTCATAGCCTGAGCACCACCACGCAGGTCACTCAGCGCTCACAGCCTGAGCACCACCACGCAGGTCACTCAGCGCTCATAGCCTGAGCACCACCACGCAGGTCACTCAGCGTTCATAGCCTGAGCACCACCACACAGGTCACTCAGCGTTCATAGCCTGAGCACCACCACGCAGGTCACTCAGCGCTCATAGCCTGAGCACCACCACGCAGGTCACTCAGCGCTCATAGCCTGAGCACCACCACGCAGGTCACTCAGCGTTCATAGCCTGAGCACCACCACGCAGGTCACTCAGCGCTCATAGCCTGAGCACCACCTCGCAGGTCACTCAGCGCTCATAGCCTGAGCACCACCACGCAGGTCACTCAGCGCTCATAGCCTGAGCACCCCCCACGCAGGTCACTCAGCGCTCATAGCCTGAGCACCACCACGCAGATCACTCAGCGCTCATAGCCTGAGCACCACCACGCTGGTCACTCAGCGCTCACAGCCTGAGCACCACCTTGCAGGTCACTCAGCGCTCACAGCCTGAGCACCACCACGCAGGTCACTCAGCGCTCACAGCCTGAGCACCACCACGCAGGTCACTCAGCGCTCACAGCCTGAGCACCACCACGCAGGTCACTCAGCGCTCACAGCCTGAGCACCACCACGCAGGTCACTCAGCGCTCACAGCCGTAACAAAATATATAATAACACTAATAATAATAATAATAATAATAATAATAATAATAATAATAATAATAATAATAATAATAATAATAATAATATACAAAAATAAAACGAGGCTAAAATCAAAACAAAGAATGTTAACATTAAACACAAATATTAACATACCAAGATAAAATAAACATCTTAGAAATAAAGTATTAACTTGCTAACTTAACACTGCCAAGTTAGGAGAAATTTAAAACTCTTACTGAGTACAACCGTGCTAATTAAATATCAACTCTTAATTTCCAGATATCTGCCTATTAAATCTGTTAAGGTATTCTAAGAGTCACTCTTGAGGGAAAAATATAATGGATGGATCACATTCATCAAAATTTTAAGAACGAGTTTCCCCAATGAAAGACCAATTCTAGAAACAAGAAGAATAATTAAAAAGAAGTACAACAGATACCACAGGAATAACAGTTGTAAACACGTGGAATTACCGTATTTTCCGGCATATAAGACGCACAAACATATGAGACGTATAAGACGATGTTTGCAAGCAGCTGTAATGTAACGTTAGTAAACAACTGCTAAACCGTAACACAAAGCCTATCCTTGAACCTGACCTTGAGCATATAAGGCGCAGGCTGATTTTCCAAAACTTTCCATGTGAAAAAAAGCGCGCCTTATATACCGAAAAATACGGTACTCGACACAGTGGATGTAGACTTCATACGAAGTTTGTCTGTGAGGGAAATGCAAACAGTAAGCGGAGGACACAATGTCCTAATACGGAAGTGCAACAGTGGGGTGCCATAAAGATCTGTAGTCGCATCCATAACATTAACTATATAAATATATATATATATATATATATATATATATATAAATATATATATATATATATATATATATATATATATATATATATATATTATATATATAATATATATATATATATAATATATATATATATATATATATATATATATATATAAAATATATATATATATATATATATATATATATATATATATATATATATATATATATATATATATATATATATATATATATATTATATATATTATATATTATATATATATATATATATATATATATATTGGCAGAATTAATAGAATTAAAAATTAGTTTGTAGAAATAAGAAATATACAAAATAAGCCAAACAACTCTAGTAAACAACTGCAAGATGATATGGAAAACTGGAATGAAACAGAGATAAAAGATTTTAATGTAGATGAACGTTGAATAATGGATACAGAAAACGGAAAGTCAAGCCACGTTAAGAATATATAGATTGCAATTATATATTGAAAATGTCAGAGAGAGAGACAGACAGTGACAAACAGAGAGTGACAGACAGTGACAAACAGAGAGTGACAGACAGTGACAAACAGAGAGTGACAGACAGTGACAAACGAGATGCAGACAGACAGTACACTACTAGAGCCATTAGCAGACGATAGCTAACCATAAAATCGAAACTGCATGATTATATACTAAACAGGCCTATAAAATGCCTCTCAAATATATGGAAAAAAAAGCAAAAAGGTTTGTTTACAATGTATGATAAACCAAAGTTGGAATATGGAGCCACTATAGTGCTCACACCCCAAAAAATTTTGTTTTGATAATTCCAAAAACGTCCTAAACTGCAAAATACCTATCGGGGCTCAATTTCACTTAGGTAAACGACAGGTTGAAAACGTTAAAAATGTCCGCGCAGGAAAACACGAGACATGATAATGATATATAAGATTACAACAGAGCATAAAATAATATACATATTCCTTAACAGGTTCATCAGGGAGAACAAGAAGTGGAGGCTGTTAATAAAGAATAAATGGAGCAAAATGGATACCAGAAACAATATTATAATAATGGAATAAGAGACAGAAAGTGCAACAACTATTGTAATCTTCATATCTGCGCCTTGCTGCCCCAATTCACACAGAATCTACGTGTATTTGCGGCGAATCGCAAGCAGACCAATACGGTCTACATGGTCTCAACTGTTCCAAAACCAAGGGCTGGCATGCAAGACACAATGAGGTCAACGACATCATTAAGAGAACCCTCGCTACAGCTGGATGCCCAGCCGAGAGGGAGCTCCGATCACTAGCAGCCAACAATACCCACAACCCAGCAAACCGTCCCGACGGGATCACCATCTATCCTTGGAAGAATGGCAAGCTCTTGGCATGGGACTACACCTGTGTGTCCACACTGGCTGACACCTATATCCATCACAGTGTGGGGCGACAGGGAGGAGCTGCTGACCACAGGGAGGAGTACAAGATCAGCAAGTACAGGGACATTAGCCAGCAGTATCAATTTGTCCCATTGGGATCAGAGACCTTGGGATCATGGCTAAAAAATGCCACACGTTTCCTTAAAG
>NC_069440.1:16622593-16632593 GCF_026875155.1 Cherax quadricarinatus
GTACGACTCAGTGTCCAGTAAACCATTAATCAGCCTAAATACTGACCACTCAAATGGGTTCTTCATGAATGAGACGCAAAATGCTGCAGACATCTCTTTAATCTCTGATATAACCCTAACCCCGCTTGTCTTTGAAGGAACCACTGATTGCATGCCCACGCACTCCGTCCAGAACCCTGACTTCTGAACTCCATATTCAAAGACAGTTGCAAGAAACCCTTACCACGTCCGTATAACATTCTATGGAGAAGGAATATGGGCCCAGGAGTAATCCCGCAATCTTTAAAAATCACTGATATAGCCCCACTCAACAAAGGTGGCAGTAAAGCTATTGCAAAAAACTATAGGTTGATAGTGCTGACGTCCCACAATATCAATATTTTTTAAAGGATCTTAGACTGCTAGCCACATGGAATGCCAATAGTTGCACAACCCAGGTCAGCATGGCTTTAGAACAGGTCACTCCCGCCGTTCGCAGTTGCTGGACCACTGCGACATGGTCTTGGATACACTGGAAGTATACACCGACTTTGCAAAAGTCTTTGACAAGTGCAACCATGTGGTGATTCCTCACAAAATGCGAGCAAAAGGAATAAATGGAAAGGTGGGCAGACGGATATTTAACTTCATAGCCATCATAATCCGAAGTGAAATCACAGGCGGCTACAGTGAAGAGCTCTGGTCCTCAAAGCACAGTACTCGCCCCACTTCTCACTCTCATTTTCATATCTGACACAGACAGGAATATAAGCCATAACACTGTATCATCTTTCGGAAATGATACCAGAATCTGTGTGAGAGTGGCATCCCCTGAAGACACAGCGAGCCTCTAAGATGAAATTAACTTAGTCTTCCAATGGGCTACTGACAACAATATGATGTTCAGTGAGGACAAATGTCAGCTATTACGTTACGGAAAGATTGAGAAAATAAAAAAAAATGGAGTGTAAGGTAAACTCAAACCATTCAGTAGAGCTAAGGTCTATTGTGCGAGACCTGAAAGTGATAATGTCAGAAGATCTCACGTTCAATGAGCATAACAAGGGAAATTGCAGGTTGGATAACTGAAACTTTCAAAACCAGACATGCCAAGCCAATGATGACACTCTTCAGGTCCCTTGTTCTCTCTCTAGATTGGAGTATTGCAGCAACAGCCACCTTCAAGGCAGGCGAAATCGCAGAGATGGAAAATGTACAGAGAACCTTCACATTTCGTATAAACTCAAACACCTAATTAATTACTGGAAGTACTTGAAGTCCCTAGAACTGTACTCCTTAGAAAGTAGGCGAGAAAAATACATCATAATCTACACCTGAAAAATTCTGAAGAGACTGGTCCCAAACCTGCACACCGAAATAGCTATTTAAGAATACAAGAGACTTGGCAGATGGTGCAAAGATACCTCCAGTGAAAAGCAGGGGAGCGAGGACACACTGAAAGAATTCAATAAGTGTAACGGGACCACGACTCTTCAACACCTTCCCTTCCTACATAAGAGATTACCAACAAACCTCTGGATATCTTCGAAAGGGAATGCAACAGTTCCTCAATTCACTTTCCGATCAACCAGGCTGTGGTGCGTACGTTGGGCAATGGGGGGCACCAATAGCCTGATCGATAAAGCTAGCAACCAGGAGGCCTGGTCTGGGACCGGCCCGCGGCCCCAGACCAGGTAACAAACTAGTAATCATACAGAATAGTGTAGCAGAGCACTGTCAGCGTATTCCAACTCGTTCAATAATAAAAATAATAAGCACAACTAGCATTATCACCGCTACACTCACCTTCAGCCCAACATGATCATCAACAACACTAAGTTCACCCTTAATACCCTTAACACCACCACCACCATAACCACCATCATCACCACCACCACCATAACCACCACCACCAGGGGCCATGACCCAAGTTGCCTCAAGAGTAGAGTGGTGACGGAGCGAAGGTAATCCTGATGGATGACTCCCCCCTCCGCACCACTGGAGCCACAGATTGACTGGAGGAGGAAGAGGAGCAGGAGGAAGAGGAGGAAGAGAGAGAGAAGAGAGAGAGAGAGAGAGAGAGAGAGAGAGAGAGAGAGAGAGAGAGAGAGAGAGAGAGAGAGAGAGAGGGAAGAAGAGGTTGAGAAGAAGGACGAAGAAAGGAGAGGAAAGGATAACTCATACAATTCACATCAAATTTTAACCCAGATCTGAGAGTGTTGTGCTAAAAGCTCGTCAACATAATCGAGTTACGGCTCCTGGGCCCCTCTGGAAGATATCTTCCACTGCCTCTTCCGAGTGACCTAAACCATTAGCGCTGGTTGACAGAGATGACCTTCAAATCCCTGACCTCTTGACCCTGTTGACCTACAGTCTCGGGGCTCTGCTAATAATGTAATCTATCTTTAGGTATCTTGTAGCTCGATTGCTAGTGCATTCAGTTAACATAATGAGGTCCATGGTTCGATTCCCAGTAAGGTTGGAAACAGGACGTGTTTCCTTAAGACACCTGCTGTCTCTGTTCATTTATCAGTAAAATAGGTACCTGGGTATTAGTCGGCTGGTGTGGGTCGCATCCTGGGAACAAAACTGACCTAATTTGTCCGAAATGCTCCTCATAACAAGGAGCTTTTTATACAGTAGTATGTCACTGATGTCAGCTTAGCTTGTATACCTTGTATATGTATAAAGATTATTATTATATTGTTGTTATATCATTGAATTCAACCTCCTAGAGCAGTAGTTCTTAACCAGGGAGACCTACATCACACTGATCCCGAAGTTACTCTCACCACTGTGAAGGTGCTGTGCCTCAGGGAGGGATACCAAGCCCTGGATTCCATGGATGACAGTGACATAATGAGAGATGATCTTGTTAAACTGAAAGTTAATGAAGGACTCAAGAAACTGTAACAGCAGGACTGCAAACAACCCAGGGAACGGGTGAGGATTGAACCTATGGCGAATAGAGCTGAAATCACTAAGAGCAGTAAACTTGTGATGTTTACAACCCACAACGTTCCCATCACCACCTATTTGTGAGAGACACTTTTCTAAACACTTCTGAACATAAAAACAAAGGCTAGAAACCGTCTCGATGTAAGTGATAACATGCGTGGAGTTATTTCTCAACACAACCTGGTTTCAGTAGCATCACTAATAAAAGTTGACAACAACAGCCATTAAACAAGACAATTTTTTTCCTGTTCATAACTGAGATCATAAAATTTCATACTCAGAACCGTGTCATTGTTCTATTTCAACTTAATATTGCTACAGAAATAACTCGCACATAGGAGAGAGGAGCTTGCGACGACGTTTCGGTCCGACTTGGACCATTTACAAAGTCACTTTGTGACTTTGTAAATGGTCCAAGTCGGACCGAAACGTCGTCGTAAGCTCCTCTTTCCTATGTGCGGGTTATTAGTGTATTGTTGCAGTCACGGTATTGTGCCTTTTTAACATTGGTCTTTACTTTAAAATTAAAGTTAAATTAAAGAAGGACACGGGAAAGACCAAAAATCCTTCAAGCCATATTCAAACGTGATATTTTTTTTAATGTGAAACTCCGTAACAAGAGGGGCAACACAAATGTAAGTAAAAAACAAAAAACAAAAAAAAAAAAACTTTTTCAGAGTTACGGAGCACTGGACATCCACTCTCAGGCTTGAGGCACAATCTTAATTCAGTCTTTAGAGAGTTGGATGTATAAACACTTTGTAAATCCAGGAGATAATTCGAGAGGAAGAGTGATGAGATACAATGTACTGAGTGGATGCTGCCACTGTTAGGGAGACTGGTGAACCACAGACCATACAGAGCACAGTATTTGCTTGTGGTAGTGGTGTCAGCAGTAATAGTAGCAGTAGTAATAACAGTAATAGTGTGTAGTAGTAGTAATAATATCAGCAGTAGAGTAGTAGTAATTGTAGTTGTAATAGTATGTAGTAATAGTAGTACTAACAGAAGCAGTAATAGTAGTAATAGTAGCAGTGGAATAGTACTAGTTGTAAGTGTAGTAGTAGTAGCAATAGTAGCAGTAGAGTAGTAGTAGATGTAGTAGTAGTGTGTAGTAGTAGTAGTAGTAGTAGTAATAGTGTGTAGTAGTAGTAGTAATAGTAGCAGTAGAGTAGTAGTAGTGTGTAGTAGTAGTTGTATTATTAGTAGTAATAGTGTGTAGTAGTAGTAGTAATAGTAGCAGTAGAGTAGTAGTAGTAGTGTAGTAGTAGTAGTAGTAGTAGTAGTAGTAATAGTGTGTAGTAGTAGTAGTAATAGCAGTGGAGTAGTAGTAGTGTGTAGTAGTAGTAGTAGTAGTAATAGTAGCAGTAGAGTAGTAGTAGTGTGTAGTAGTAGTGTAGTAGTAGTAGTAGTAATAGTGTGTGTATAGTAGTAGTAATAGTAGCAGTGAGTAGTAGTAGTTAGTGGTGTAGTAGTAGTAGTGTAGTAGGTAGTTAGTAATAGTAGTAGTAGTAGTAGTAGTAGTAGTAGTAAGTAGAGTGTAGTAGTAGTAGTGTGTAGTAGTATAGTAGTGTAATAGTAAGTAGTAGTAGTAGTAGTGTGTGAGTAGAGTAATATGTGTAGTAGTAAGTAGTAATAGTAGCTAGTGATAGTACGTATTGTCCATTTAAAGGTATATTTGTGTAAATAGTGCCTTTAGTAGTATCATATTTTACGTAGAATGCAGTAGTAGTTAAGTAGAGCTTTTACATATATACATAATTTACATGCTTTACTATACAGGCTTTGAACTAGCCTTTTATTCCTTTCTCTTTTCCTAACAACTGACCGTGCCTCTTTTCGATTACTGCACCATAATTTTTCCTCACTGTGCCTGAAGGAGTGGAGGTGGGGAGAGAGCCTTTAGCAATACTATCGTAAATTCCACAATGCATATGTACTATAAGGTCGTCTGCTGTGTACACCTTTCCCATGCTCTTTCTCATTCTCTCTCTCTCTCTCTCTAATTCTCTCTTACTGAACACTCATAAAAATCCTCGTTCTCCTCTTCCTCATCACACTCACCCTCACCTCCTCGGCCTCCTCCTCCCCCCGTCAAGTGGATGTGGAAAGGGCGCCCACTCATCCCCTACCTCTCAAGCAAGTGTCAGCTTCAGGGGATGGAGGGAGAGAGAGGGGGGGAATGTCTCCCTCGCTCTCACACACCCACACAAGTGTCAGCTTTTCAGGAGAGGGGGAGAGGGAGGGGAAAAAGGGTGGGAAGGGGGCCTGACAGCTCTTGTTAATATTATGACACAAGGATGAGGTTGCCTCACTCTAAATTCCCCACCCCACCCCCACCCTCCTCTTTCCCACCCCTCGCCCACACTATCCTGATTACTTCTTCCCCCACTCACCACATGCCACCCCCCTATCCTCTCTCTGTTTTCCCTCCCTCCTCTTTCTTTCACTCTTTCCCGTTCACACATTCTCTTTCCCTCACCCCCCTCCTTCCCCCTCCCGTCTCTCTCCCTCTCTTCCCCTCCCCTATCCTGCCCTTGCTAAAACTAACATTAGGATGGTGCAGGTTGGAGACATCTGCACTGTAGCGTCAGCACGCTTCTGGCAAGACAGTCATTGAACAAGTGATGGTGAAACTGCTTTCCTCTTTTTCAGATCAACCTCAAAAAGATGAAGGATTAAAGTGAAGGAAGAGTGAAAAATTAAGTGAAGGAAGAGTGAAGGATCAGGCTGACTTGTCTGACATATATTTTTGAATGTGGGTATTTCTAGAAGTGAGTTCTTAGGACAACCTAGGTGACTTGTCTCCAGGAGCAAGGAGAGGAAGGAAGCAAGTGTCATCCTTGTCTCCAGGAGCAAGGAGAGGAAGGAAGTGTCATCCTTGTCTCCAGGAGCAAGGAGAGGAAGCAAGTGTCATCCTTGTCTCCAGGAGCAAGGAGAGGAAGGAAGTGTCATCCTTGTCTCCAGGAGCAAGGAGAGGAAGCAAGTGTCATCCTTGTCTCCAGGAGCAAGGAGAGGAAGGAAGTGTCATCCTTGTCTCCAGGAGCAAGGAGAGGAAGGAAGCAAGTGTCATCCTTGTCTCCAGGAGCAAGGAGAGGAAGGAAGCAAGTGTCATCCTTGTCTCCAGGAGCAAGGAGGAGGAAGGAAGCAACTGTCATCCTTGTCTCCAGGAGCAAGGAGAGGAAGGAAGCAAGTGTCATCCTTGTCTCCAGGAGCAAGGAGAGGAAGGAAGTGTCATCCTTGTCTCCAGGAGCAAGGAGAGGAAGGAAGTGTCATCCTTGTCTCCAGGAGCAAGGAGAGGAAGGAAGTGTCATCCTTGTCTCCAGGAGCAAGGAGAGGAAGGAAGTGTCATCCTTGTCTCCAGGAGCAAGGAGAGGAAGGAAGTGTCATCCTTGTCTCCAGGAGCAAGGAGAGGAAGGAACTGTCATCCTTGTCTCCAGGAGCAAGGAGAGGAAGGAAGTGTCATCCTTGTCTCCAGGAGCAAGGAGTGGAAGGAAGCAAGTGTCATCTTTGTCTCCAGGAGCAAGGAGAGGAAGGAAGCAAGTGTCATCCTTGTCTCCAGGAGCAAGGAGAGGAAGGAAGCAAGTGTCATCTTTGTCTCCAGGAGCAAGGAGAGGAAGGAAGCAAGTGTCATCTTTGTCTCCAGGAGCAAGGAGAGGAAGCAAGTGTCATCCTTGTCTCCAGGAGCAAGGAGAGGAAGGAAGCAAGTGTCATCTTTGTCTCCAGGAGCAAGGAGAGGAAGGAAGCAAGTGTCATCCTTGTTTTCAGGAGCAAGGAGAGGAAGGAAGCAAGTGTCATCTTTGTCTCCAGGAGCAAGGAGAGGAAGCAAGTGTCATCCTTGTCTCCAGGAGCAAGGAGAGGAAGGAAGCAAGTGTCATCTTTGTCTCCAGGAGCAAGGAGAGGAAGCAAGTGTCATCCTTGTCTCCAGGAGCAAGGAGAGGAAGGAAGCAAGTGTCATCCTTGTCTCCAGGAGCAAGGAGAGGAAGCAAGTGTCATCTTTGTCTCCAGGAGCAAGGAGAGGAAGGAAGCAAGTGTCATCCTTGTCTCCAGGAGCAAGGAGAGGAAGGAACTGTCATCCTTGTCTCCAGGAGCAAGGAGAGGAAGCAAGTGTCATCCTTGTCTCCAGGAGCAAGGAGAGGAAGGAAGTGTCATCCTTGTCTCCAGGAGCAAGGAGAGGAAGGAAGTGTCATCCTTGTCTCCAGGAGCAAGGAGAGGAAGGAAGTGTCATCCTTGTCTCCAGGAGCAAGGAGAGGAAGCAAGTGTCATCTTTGTCTCCAGGAGCAAGGAGAGGAAGGAAGTGTCATCTTTGTCTCCAGGAGCAAGGAGAGGAAGGAAGTGTCATCCTTGTCTCCAGGAGCAAGGAGAGGAAGGAAGTGTCATCCTTGTCTCCAGGAGCAAGGAGAGGAAGCAAGTGTCATCCTTGTCTCCAGGAGCAAGGAGAGGAAGGAAGCAAGTGTCATCTTTGTCTCCAGGAGCAAGGAGAGGAAGGAAGTGTCATCCTTGTCTCCAGGAGCAAGGAGAGGAAGGAAGTGTCATCCTTGTCTCCAGGAGCAAGGAGAGGAAGGAAGTGTCATCCTTGTCTCCAGGAGCAAGGAGAGGAAGGAAGTGTCATCCTTGTCTCCAGGAGCAAGGAGAGGAAGGAAGTGTCATCTTTGTCTCCAGGAGCAAGGAGAGGAAGGAAGTGTCATCCTTGTCTCCAGGAGCAAGGAGTGGAAGGAAGCAAGTGTCATCCTTGTCTCCAGGAGCAAGGAGAGGAAGGAAGCAAGTGTCATCTTTGTCTCCAGGAGCAAGGAGTGGAAGGAAGTGTCATCCTTGTCTCCAGGAGCAAGGAGAGGAAGGAAGCAAGTGTCATCCTTGTCTCCAGGAGCAAGGAGAGGAAGGAAGCAAGTGTCATCCTTGTCTCCAGGAGCAAGGAGAGGAAGGAAGCAAGTGTCATCTTTGTCTCCAGGAGCAAGGAGAGGAAGGAAGCAAGTGTCATCCTTGTCTCCAGGAGCAAGGAGAGGAAGGAAGCAAGTGTCATCTTTGTCTCCAGGAGCAAGGAGAGGAAGGAAGCAAGTGTCATCCTTGTCTCCAGGAGCAAGGAGAGGAAGGAAAGCAAGTGTCATCCTTGTCTCCAGGAGCAAGGAGAGGAAGGAAGCAAGTGTCATCCTTGTCTCCAGGAGCAAGGAGAGGAAGGAAGCAAGTGTCATCCTTGTCTCCAGGAGCAAGGAGAGGAAGGAAGCAAGTGTCATCCTTGTCTCCAGGGCAAGGAGAGGAAGGAAGCAAGTGTCATCCTTGTCTCCAGGAGCAAGGAGAGGAAGGAACTGTCATCCTTGTCTCAGGAGCAAGGAGAGGAAGGAAGTGTCATCCTTGTCTCCCGGAGCAAGGAGAGGAAGCAAGTGTCATCCTTGTCTCCAGGAGCAAGGAGAGGAAGGAACTGTCATCCTTGTCTCCAGGAGCAAGGAGAGGAAGGAAGTGTCATCCTTGTCTCCAGGAGCAAGGAGAGGAAGGAAGTGTCATCCTTGTCTCCAGGAGCAAGGAGAGGAAGGAAGTGTCATCCTTGTCTCCAGGAGCAAGGAGAGGAAGGGTCATCCTTGTCTCCAGGAGCAAGGAGAGGAAGGAAGCAAGTGTCATCTTTGTCTCCAGGAGCAAGGAGAGGAAGGAAGTGTCATCCTTGTCTCCAGGAGCAAGGAGTGGAAGGAAGCAAGTGTCATCCTTGTCTCCAGGAGCAAGGAGTGGAAGGAAGCAAGTGTCATCCTTGTCTCCAGGAGCAAGGAGAGGAAGGAAGCAAGTGTCATCCTTGTCTCCAGGAGCAAGGAGAGGAAGGAAGTGTCATCTTTGTCTCCAGGAGCAAGGAGAGGAAGGAAGCAAGTGTCATCCTTATCTCCAGGAGCAAGGAGAGGAAGGAAGCGTGTCATCTTTGTCTCCAGGAGCAAGGAGAGGAAGGAAGCAAGTGTCATCCTTGTCTCCAGGAGCAAGGAGAGGAAGGAAGCAAGTGTCATCCTTGTCTCCAGGAGCAAGGAGAGGAAGGAAGCAAGTGTCATCCTTGTCTCCAGGAGCAAGGAGAGGAAGGAAGCAAGTGTCATCCTTGTCTCCAGGAGCAAGGAGAGGAAGGAAGCAAGTGTCATCCTTGTCTCCAGGAGCAAGGAGAGGAAGGAAGCAAGTGTCATCCTTGTCTCCAGGAGCAAGGAGAGGAAGGAACTGTCATCCTTGTCTCCAGGAGCAAGGAGAGGAAGGAAGTGTCATCCTTGTCTCCAGGAGCAAGGAGAGGAAGCAAGTGTCATCCTTGTCTCCAGGAGCAAGGAGAGGAAGGAACTGTCATCCTTGTCTCCAGGAGCAAGGAGAGGAAGGAAGTGTCATCCTTGTCTCCAGGAGCAAGGAGAGGAAGGAACTGTCATCCTTGTCTCCAGGAGCAAGGAGAGGAAGGAAGTGTCATCCTTGTCTCCAGGAGCAAAGAGAGGAAGGAAGTGTCATCCTTGTCTCCAGGAGCAAGGAGAGGAAGGAAGCAAGTGTCATCCTTGTCTCCAGGAGCAAGGAGTGGAAGGAAGCAAGTGTCCCTCCTTGTCTCCAGGAGCAAGGAGTGGAAGGAAGCAAGTGTCATCCCTTTTCTCCAGGAGCAAGGAGAGGAAGGAACTGTCATCCTTGTCTCCAGGAGCAAGGAGAGGAAGGAAGTGTCATCCTTGTCTCCAGGAGCAAGGAGAGGAAGCAAGTGTCATCCTTGTCTCCAGGAGCAAGGAGTGGAAGGAAGCAAGTGTCATCCTTGTCTCCAGGAGCAAGGAGAGGAAGGAACTGTCATCCTTGTCTCCAGGAGCAAGGAGAGGAAGGAAGTGTCATCCTTGTCTCCAGGAGCAAGGAGTGGAAGGAAGCAAGTGTCATCCTTGTCTCCAGGAGCAAGGAGAGGAAGGAAGTGTCATCCTTGTCTCCAGGAGCAAGGAGAGGAAGGAAGCAAGTGTCATCCTTGTCTCCAGGAGCAAGGAGAGGAAGGAAGCAAGTGTCATCCTTGTCTCCAGGAGCAAGGAGAGGAAGGAAGCAAGTGTCATCCTTGTCTCCAGGAGCAAGGAGAGGAAGGAAGCAAGTGTCATCC
>NC_069440.1:16637593-16915093 GCF_026875155.1 Cherax quadricarinatus
AATACCGACAAGTTGGTAGGTAAGACACATAGGCAACATTTAGGCAACTTTATTCCGAAACGTTTCGCCTACACAGTAGGCTTCTTCAGTCGAGTACAGAAAGTAGGCAGGAGCAGTAGAGATGTGAAGACGATGTAATCAATCCAGGATGTAATCAGTCAGTCCTCAGCCTGGAAACAGAATTCTTCTACAGGCTGAGGGACTGACAACCTCAAATCTACATCTTCAAGGGTGGTGGACTGATTATATTGTCTTCACATCTCGACTAAAGTAGCCTACTGTGTAGATGAAACGTTTCGGAATAAAGTTGCCTAAATGTCGCTTATGTGTCTTGCCAACCATGTGCACACAAAGGTTAAATAACTTAATTAACGTGTACGTCCCAATTTGCTTTTCTGAAAGTGGGAAAAATTGAAGTACCGGTTTTCATGTGACAATTTCTGAGTGTCGCATCTGATTACCTTTAAGCTTTCCGAGTTAATTTGATAATGCAACCTCTGAGCGGCTCCAAACTTAATGTACTCCTGTATTTCAGGATATTGGTCACTTTGATCTCGTTTTAAAATTTGAATTAGATTTCGGTTGTGTCCTTATTGAAGAAATTGAAATATTCGTTTCTATATGATAATTTTTCCAATGCCTCTTCTGATTTCGTTCAAATCTTCAGTGCTAATATTTAAACTCATTATCAAAATATGTTGCACTCTGCACTATTCCAATTACGTGCATCGAGGCACAGAATACGGGGATACCTTTCTCAGATCGCGCAGCGTCCATAATACATCTAGTTTATTGTGAACCCCACGTCCATCCTGTGGAGTGTTGCGCAAGAACATATAGAAACACAAAAGGCCTAGGAACTAGGCCCCAAAAGGGTGAACAGGAGTTCACTCTGCATACGAGTATACGATTATAATTAATTTGTTACAAGCCAATTTGGGATAATTGCTTGAAATGGCTAGAATTATTTTCACTAATAAGATATCTTGAGATATCACATAAGTTATTATGCTTATCTCTATATTCCTTAATAAGTGGAAAATCAAGCACATAAGTGTTCTAGAAAGTGACATAAGGATGACCACATACTTTTCATTTAGTTTGAGCACTAAGCTTGGTACCACAACACAATAAGTCAGTTGAACGTAGTTCTAGATGTTCGGTAAACACGCTCATTTACACGCTCGTATTATCAGAGTGAGTTGCGGATCTACTCGGGCCTCTGTCTGCAGTCTTGTAACATTCAGATTCATTTTCACTTCTCTCTCAGTGCAGTCAGAATCACGGTATATTAATCAACTTTTAAGTTAGATTGTTACGAGGGCTTTGGCAGTGTGTCCAGAAGAGGACTTGAAAGGAGATGCCCATGATGCCCATGTGAGGGAGGAATTCCTGGGAGGAAGAAGCTGCTGGGAGGGACAAGCTACTGGGAGGGACAAGCTACTGGGAGGGACAAGCTACTGGGAGGGAAGAGCGCCTTGTCAAGACAGCTACTGTGAGGAAGTCCCTATAAGGGAAAGGCTCAATTTACTCTAAAAGAGAGGAGAGAGAGAGAGAGAGAGGAGAGAGAGAGAGAGAGAGAGAGAGAGAGAGAGAGAGGAGAGAGAAGAGAGAGAGAGAGAGAGAGAGAGAGAGAAACTTGAGAGAGAGAAGTGTTAAAAAGATAGAGGTAGAGAGAGTAGATGAAGACGGTGAGCAGAGAGAGAAAAGAGAGAACGAGAGAGAAAGAGAGAAGATTACGCAGAAGAGTTAATAAGATAAGGATGCCACCACCTGGCAACCGGAGAGACAAGAGACAGCCAAGCACAACAGAACCAACAAGCAAGCTTAATAAGATAGATGGCCATCACGAGAGCAGATGACAGCCACATACAAGCCATCACCTATATCTGGTGTCTTCTAAACTACTCCACATCTGGAACATTTGCAAAGACTTGAAGTTTAATATTAGGCATGAAAGAATCAGACAGACCCCCTCCCCCTTTTTTCAGAGGTGAAAGTTCTCTAATAGCGAGGCAAACTAGCTACACGTTAATAATATTGCTAGTGTTTCCTACTGACCATTAACAACATCAATACTGATATTACTGGGAGCAGACACTGAGCAGAGGTGGGATACAGATTATTAGTTTAACAAAAATATGCAATTCCGATTATTAGGAGAGTGAATCGTCGAAGCAGCGGGATGGGATTGACTGGTGAGAAACAGTTGGTTGCCAATAGCAGATTGGGGATAGAGCCTCCATCACTTCCTGCACGGCTTTACACTTCAAACACACACAACACGATTATATATATATTATCTATACATTATATATATTATATATATATATATAATAATAATATATATATATATATATAAAAATATATATATTAATGTCGTGCCGAATAAGCAGAATTTGCGATCTTGGCTTAAATAGCAACGTTCATCTTGCCATATAGACAAGTGAAAATTTGTGTATGCAATAATTTCGTCAAAATCATTCTGAACCTAACGAAAAAAATATATTTCACTGTGTTTGTTTAGTATTAAATTACTGCAAACAAATCTAAAATATATTTAGTTGGGTTAGGCTAAAAAAAATTGTTCTTGTTATAATAGGTTAGGTGTTTAAGATCTTTTGGTGCAAAATTTAAAATATCATTAACTAAGAAAAAAATATATATTTAGAAGAATAGCAAAAATTTAGAAAGGACTTAATTAAATGAGTTCTTGTAATTGACAGTTTTACATATTGGCAAATATATATATATATATATATATATATATATATATATATATATATATATATATATATATATATATATATATATATATATATATATATATCAATAAAACGCGTGAGGCTTGAACCTGCACAGTTGGAAACAAAGTAATCTGTTTCAAAGTTCAAGCCTCCTCTGACCTGAGATAAATGTCTGTAAACAATTCCAGTTGTTCTACGAATTACAAACATAGTAATCTCTCTGGTGGACCTGTGCATGACGAAGAGATGAAAAACTAATTACCAGCCTAGTACCACCGGCTCTGAGCAAACGCCTAGTTTAGTTTGTACTGAAATTGTGCGTGGTCTGACTTATAGGTAGTACTGCATACTTTTTTCCAAAGTTTATAGGTCCGAGCCTCTTCTGGCCTGAGGAAAATGTAAATAATTTCGTGTGTTTTGCAGATTATATGGGCAAGCACACATTACAGTGACCGTAACGTGTCACTGTAAACCTTACTTTCAGTATACACAGGGAAGAAATCACTATAAAGCCAATTGCTATATCTTCAGAAAAGTTGTAAAGAAAATTTTATACCTTAAGAATGGTGAAAGCCCACGCTAGGTATGTCTACCTCAAAACCAACTCAATATAACTGTACATTTGTAGACAAATGCTGAGGCGCGTTAGTATTTATTAGTTTGAGATTTTGTTCAATTCCTAATTAACAGCCACTCAGGGTTATACAGCGCTTGGGGGGGGGGATGGGAAGTAACAGGTTTAATCCAAGGTAGAGGAGGGTCGCTCGAATACCTCAAAACAAGAAGCGTTTATCGTATCAAGTGTTAAATGGGTAGGGAGGGGGGTATCAGGTTTATCCAAGAAAGGGGAGAGTAGATGCAACTCCTTGGACCAAGAGCCGCTCACCAGCATCGTTTGAAAAAATATATATAAACAGGAAGCAAGTCACTAAAAATATTTTAGGGTCATAATAAAGGGATTTAGTGTTAGCTTCCACAAACACACAAACAACTGCAACCACAAATCCATTGCCGACTAAAACCACAAAACAAATGAGCTGGCTCTTACCTTGAAGTGTTTGCTTGGACTCTCTGATGTACTCAAATGTAAGTGGTTGTAGGGGTCGGGTCTCAGCACCTATTGCAAAATGCTTGTGGCACGATCACTTGCTGTGAGGGCAGAGATTAATTACCATATCAGTTACACGCTACTAATTACGACACATTTCCACAATAATATCTAGGTTCTTTTAAATCATAAGAAAAACGTAAGTAAACTTTATATACATAGAAATATGCATCTCTTCGTATGTATAAAACAATACTTTTATGTGTACTGAATTGTGTATTCCTATTTATATAGAGAATATATATATATATATATATATATATATATATATATATATATATATATATATATATATATATATATATATATATTATGTCGTGCCGAATATGTAAAACTGGTCAATTAGCAATAACTCATTAAAAATTAAGTCCTTTCTGAAATTTTCTCTTATACGTTTAAAGATATATTTTTGTCATTAACGTTAGTGTAATTTTTTTAATTTTGCACCAAAAGAATCTTAGAAAACTTACCTAACCTTATTATAACAAGAACAATTTAATTTACTACCAATAATATTAATTAATTTGTTTCAGTCATTTAATACTAACAACAGTGAAATTTATTTTATTCGTTAGTTAAATATTTTGGCGAATTATTGATACTATTTTTACTTTGCCAAAAGGCAACGTTAAAAGCTTCCATAAGCCAAAGACGCAATCATGCTATTTCGGCAACCATAATATATTTAATTTTTACTAATAATATAAAAATCCCAGTGAAATATATATTTTTTCGTTAGGTTAAATATTTTGGCGAATTATTGCATATCAAAATTTTCACTTTGTTCCTATATGGCAAGATGACGTTTGATATTTAAGCCAAGATTGCATAGTTCTGCCTATTCGGAACATATATATATATATATATATATATATATATATATATATATATATATATATATATATATATATATATATATATATATATATATATATTATATATATATTAGGACGCTACCCCTCCCAGCCAGTGGAGACGTGGCTAGGAGCTGTGAATCGACCCCTGCAGCCACAACTAGGTGAGTACACACACAGTCTTACACAGTCACATACATACTGTCACAGTCTTACACAATATTAACAAAGCTGCTGCATGAGGGTCGGTAAGAATGAATTTCACCTACACACCACCAGTCAAGAATTCTTCAGTCCCTAAAATGAAGACCAAATTAAAGTAAGCGCAAATATACACCAATGAGTGTATACAAATATATTATATATACATATATATATACACACACATCTGCTATCAGTGCATATACAGAGAGCAATACACTCCTAATATATACAACGTCACTCACAAGAATTTCACTTAATGGCTTCAGCTTCTGCCTCGCTGTTCGTATCATGTTGTTATTGTTGTTGTCTTTCAATGGCTACGACAGCTCATGGAGTGCAAACCTCGTTCCCAAAAAGTCTGTTGATTTCGCGTTAGCGCTCATACGCTAACTAATCTGTCATGGAATACGTGGAGTACGGACATGAATGTCTGGGTCAAAACCAGAGCTGTTGAGAAGGACTGGAAATGTATAATTTCGAATTTCCATGTTGAGCAAAACCCTGGCGAAGTTTTATTACCGGCAGGATGGAGCCTCTCGCTGCGGTTAATGTTTGTATTACAGAGCAAATTCTACATCTTTTGCAATAATTTTTATAAATTTTTAATTGTTGGAATACATTTAGATTATTTTTTTTACGTGCACGTAAAATGGACATATAGAAAAATTATAAGTTTATTTTTGTCTTAAGATTGTTCGTGTATTTTAAAGCCTCGGAGGGAAATCGAATTTTTCGATGCTTCAGCTCTGGCTTCGCCTGTTTTCCGTGTGCTGGCTTCGTCCGTGTTCCGTGTGCTGGCTTCGTCCGTGTTCCGTGTGCTGGCTTCGTCCGTGTTCCGTGTGCTGGCTTCGTCCGTGTTCCGTGTGCTGGCTTCGTCCGTGTTCCGTGTGCTGGCTTCGTCCGTGTTCCGTGTGCTGGCTTCGTCCGTGTTCGTGTGCTGGCTTCGTCCGTGCTGTGTGCTGGCTTCGTCCTGTTCTGTATATTGGTTTCGTCTGTGTTCTATATGCTGGCTTCGTCTGTGTTATGGCTTTGTCTATATTTTGTGTGCTTTGTTGCACTCTGTATGCCGGCTTTGTTGCACTCTGTATGCCGGCTTTGTTGCACTCTGTATGCCGGCTTTGTTGCACTCTGTATGCCGGCTTTGTTGCACTCTGTATGCCGGCTTTGTTGCGCTCTGTATGCTGGCTTTGTTGCACTCTGTATGCCGGCTTTGTTACACTCTGTATGCCGGCTTTGTTGCACTCTGTATGCTGGCTTTGTTGCACTCTGTATCCTAGCTTTGTTGCACTCTGTATGCTGGCTTTGTTGCACTCTGTATCCTAGCTTTGTTGCACTCTGTATGCTGGCGTACAGAACACAAGCCAGCGTATAGAGAACAAGCCAGAGTACAGAGCACAAAAAGCCAGCGTACAGAGCACTACAAAGCTAGGATACAGAACACAAGAAGCCAGAGTACAGAGCACTACAAAGCCAGCATACAGAACACAACAAGCCAGCTTTCAGAGCACAACAAAGCCAGAGTATAGAGAACAAGCCAGAGTACAGAGCACAACAAAGCCAGCGTATAGAGAACAAGCCAGAGTACAGAGCACAACAAGCCAGCGTACAAAGCACAACAAGCCAGCGTATAGACCACAAGCCAGAGTACAGAGCACAACAAGCCAGCGTACAGAGCACAAGAAGCCAGCGTACAGAGCACAACAAGCCAGCCACCCCAGGGCAGAATTAGTTAGCTAGAGATAGAGATATTATCGGCTGGGAGACGCCGTGTGCCGATTCCTCAAAGTAAAGTTACGACTCTTGTTAAAATTCTCCTCCTGCCTGACCGCCCTGTGCATTCCACCGCTGTCTCGAACCCTCGCCGCGGCCCGGCTTCACCCCCAGTTCTGCGCTCAAATCCCGCTTGTTCAGCGACAAAACCGCTATTTATTCAGTTGTCTGGAGAGCCTGCGCTGTCGCCGGGCAATCAGATAGGCATTGTCCGGAGATATGATCGGCGGGACTGAAGTCAAGGCTGCGCGGAGAGGTTCGGGACGAGTTACGGCCTCATGTTCACTTGCTAATTGGGCGGCCCACCCCCACCGAGTCACCAGCTGGCGGCTCCGACTTAGGCTTCACAGTGCCAATTTTCACCCGACCCCTCGCACTTCCAGCTTCCGACATGCCCCGACCACACACGTCAATGTGACATAATATACTCAAGAACCTACCACTGCTAAGGTAACCCAGACACCAGTGAGGCGGAGGTGAACTTTGTGCAGACGATGTCTGATACGTACACATAAGACAGTGTCTGATACATATACAAAGTCTCTGATACATATGCATAACAAAATGTTTTATACATACACATAACACAATGATAAATATAAAAGTTTATTGTGATGATAGTATGTGCCAGGTGTAAACACACACCAATATATATATATATATATATATATATATATATATATATATATATATATATATATATATATATATATGTCGTGCCGAATAGGCAGAACTTGCGATCTTGGCTTAAATAGCAACGTTCATCTTCCCATATAGGACAAGCAAAAATTTGTGTATGCAATAATTTCGCCTAAATCACTCTGAACCTAGCGAAAAAAGTATATTTCACTGTGTTTGTTTAGTATTAAATTATTGTAAACAAATCTAAAATATATTCAGTTGGGTTAGGCTAAAATAAATTGCGCTTGTTATAATAAGGTTAGGTAAGTTTTCTAACATTCTTTTGGTGCAAAATTATAAATTTTTACATCAACATTAATGAAAAAATATATCTTTAAACGTATAAGAGTAAATTTTAGAAAGGACTTAATTTTAAATGAGTTCTTGCTAATTGACCAGTCTTACTTATTCGGCACGACATATATATATATATATATATATATATATATATATATATATATATATATATATATAATATATATATATAAAATATGTCGTGCCGAATAGATAAAACTTGCTATTTTGGCTTTAATAGCAACGCTCTTCTTGCCGAATAAGGCAAGCGAAAATTTGTATATGCAATAATTTTGGAAAAAATATTGTTAACCTAATGAAAAAAAAACTATTTCATTGTGTTTGTTTATTATTAAATTATTGTAAACTTACCTAAAATATATTTAATTGGATTAGGCTAAATTAAATTACGCTTGTTTTAATAAGGTTAGGTAAGTTTTCTAAGGTTCGTTTGGTACAAAATTATTAATTTTTACATTAACATAAATTAAAAAAAAATATTTTTAAAAGTACAACAGAAATTTTAAAAAGGATTAATTAATATATATATATATATATTATATATATATATATATATATATATATATATATATATATATATATATATATATATATATATATAGTTAAACTTATATATTTGCTTGCAATTCACAAACAGGCGAAATTATTTACAAACATTGTCTCTACGTCCACAGCAGGGCTCGAACCTGCAAACTCTGTATCAGAGTCCACAGTACTATACCATGGAGCCATATATATATATGTCGTGCCGAATAGGTAACACTGGTCAATTAGCAAGAACTCATATAAAAGTAAATCCTTTCTAAAATTTTCTCTAATACATTTAAAGATTGTTAGGTAAGACACATATGCAACAGTTAGGTATCTTTATTTCGAAACGTTTCGCCTACACAGTAGGCTTCTTCAGTCGAGTACAGAAAAGTTGATAGAAGCAGAAGAGACTTGAAGACGATGTAATCAGTCCATCACCCTTGAAGTTTTGAGGTGGTCAGTCCCTCAGTCTGGAGAAGAGCATTGTTCCATAGTCTGAAACAATATGGAGTTGAAGTGACAGGATGGAGCCTTATATAGCGCCAGGAGGTGAGACGTAGGTCACTAGTAGAACGCAGATGTTGGGAGGTCAGGTCCCTCTCAAATCCAGCCGTTCTCACTAGTAGAGGTTGTCGAAGTTGATTTCAGGTCTGTACCAAGATACCCTTGTGTTGCAGTGTCTGACAGATTGAACATTAAAATGGTATAAAATACCGACAGGTTGTTAGGTAAGACACATATGCAACAGTTAGGTATCTTTATTTCGAAACTGTTGCACATGTGTCTTACCTAACAACCTGTCGGTATTTTATACCATTTTAATGTTCACATTTAAAGATATATTTTTTTCCATTTATGTTAATAAAAACATTAATGATTTTATACCAAAAACCTTAGAAAACTTGCCTAACCTTATTATAACAAGCGCAATTTAATTTAGCTTAATCCAACTAAATATATTTTATGTAATTTTACAATAATTTAATAATAAACAAACGCAATGAAATATTTTTTTTTCGTTAGGTTCATATTGATTTTTGCGACATTATTGCATACACAAATTTTCGCTTGCCTTATTCGGCAAGAAGAGGGTTACCATTTAAGCCAAAATCACAAGTTTTGCCTATTAGGCACGATATATATATATATATATATATATATATATATATATATATATATATATATATATATATATATATATATATATATATTTTTTCAACAAACCGGCCGTGTCCCACCGAGGCAGGGTGGCCCAAAAAGAAAAACAAAAGTTTCTCTTTTCAAATTTAGTAATTTATACAGGAGAAGAGGTTACTAGCCCCTTGCTCCCGGCATTTTAGTCGCCTCTTACAACACGCATGGCTTACGGAGGAAGAATTCTATTCCACTTCCCCATGGAGATAAGAGGAAATAAACAAGAATAAGAACTAGAAAGAAAATAGAAGAAAACCCAGAGGGGTGTGTATATATGTGCTTGTACATGTATGTGTAGTGTGACCTAAGTGTAAGTAGAAGTAGCAAGACGTACCTGAAATCTTGCATGTTCATGAGACAGGAAAAAGGACACCAGCAATCCTACCATCATGTAAAACAATTACAGGCTTTCATTTCACACTCACTTGGCAGGACGGTAGTACCTCCCTGGGCGGTTGCTGTCTACCAACCTACTACCTAGGTTATATATATATATATATATATATATATATATATATATAGTATATATATATATATGCCTAATCATTTCTAAACGGGCTAAATAATTTACAAAGATTATCTCTCTATCTTCTATCTCACCTTCAACAGTATTTGAGACTCCATTCTCATACTGGAGCATCATATCGTCCCAGACCATGGCGCTGACCTCTCCTCCAGGCTGAGGGACTGACTGCCTCAAATACTATTTCTCCAAGGTTGATGGACTGATTACATCATCTTCATTTCACTACTACACCTGCTGCGTCTGTGTTTGACTGAAGAAGCCAACTGTGTAGGCGAAACGTTTCAACATTAAAGTTACCCAGCTGCTGCACATGTGTCTTAATCGTCAACTAATTAGTATTTTATGCCATTTTCATCATGGCGTCTTAAAGCTGGTGTCTGCGCAAGTGTCAACAGGGTGACAGTCAGGCCATTTTATACTCACTGTATTTTATACTCACTATATTTTATACTCACTGTATTTTATACTCACTGTATTTTATACTCACTATATTTTATACTCACTATATTTTATACTCACTATATTTTATACTCACTATATTTTATACTCACTATATTTTATACTCACTATATTTTATACTCACTATATTTTATACTCACTATATTTTATACTCACTATATTTTATACTCACTATATTTTATACTCACTATATTTTATACTCACTATATTTTATACTCACTATATTTTATACTCACTATATTTTACTCACTGTATTTTATACTCACTATATTTTATACTCACTGTATTTTATACTCACTATATTTTTATACTCACTGTATTTTATACTCACTATATTTTATACTCCTGAACCTGAAGTTTACCTGAAGAGAGTTCCGGGGGCCAACGTCCCCGTGGCCCGGTCTGTGACCAGGCCTCATGGTGGATCAAAGCCTGATCAACCAGGCTGTTACTGCGGCTGCATGCAATCCAACGTACGAGCCACAGCCCGGCTGGTCAGGAACCGACTTTAGGTGCTTGTCAAGTGCCTGCTTAGAGACAGCCAGGGGTCTGTTGGTAATCCCCCTTATGCATGCTGGGAGGCAGTTGAACAGTCTCGGGCCCCTGACACTTATTGTATTGTCTCTTAACGTGCTAGTGACACCCCTGCTTTTCACTGGGGGGATGTTGCCGAGTCTTTTGCTTCCGTTGAGTGATTTTCATGTGCAAGTTCAGTACTAGTACCTCTAGGATTTTCCAGGTGGATATAATTATGTATCTCTCCCGCCTGCGTTCCAGGGAGTACAGGTTCAGGAACTTCAAGCGCTCCCAGTAATTGAGGTGTTTTATCTCCGTTATGCGCGCCGTGAAGGTTCTCTGTACATTTTCTAGGTCAGCAATTTCACCTGCCTTGAAAGGTGCTGTTCTCAGTATACTTTATACTCACTATATTTACTCACTAGCTGTCAAACGAGAGATTTATTCTCTGACATTTGCCTTTTCCATTTAAGAGAGGGAGAGAAATGACGAGAAAGTAGAAGAGATGGAGGGGAAGAAGGAAAAAGTGGAAATAAAATGAGAGAGACTATTGAATAGGAGCTCTGCCAGAGCGAGCCAATAGAAGGCGTATCGAACTGCTGACGCTGGAGAAAGAAACATCTGGGTCCTGGCAGACAACAAGTAAGGGAAAAAGAATCAATGTTTTCCCATGGTAAACGTAAAGAAAACTGTAAAGAATGGAGGAGAAGTCGCAGGGAGGTAGTGAATACAGGTTGTTTAGGAGGAGAGAGAGAGAGAGATAGAGAGAAGGAGAGGGAGGAGAGATGAGATAGAGAGAAGGAGAGAGGAGAGAGAGAAGAGAGAGAGATAGAAAGATAGAGAGAGAGAGAGAGAGAGAGGTGTATACTCACGGTGGAAGCTGTGAGAGTAAGATTTATAAAGGCTTTAAATACAGAAAAACGTATATAAATTTTTTGTCAAACGCGAGTGTGAAATGAGGTAACGCAAATCATATTGCTAATTATTATAATTTTTGGAGACCTTCTTTAACATTTTTTATTTTATTATTTTTGTTTCGCGTTGAGTCACGTGTTAACACTGAGACAGTGTTAACACAGGTATTGTTCGGGGGGTCACCTGGGGTCAGGGGTCAAGGGAACGAGAGGTCACCTGTAAAATGCTGTCAGTCATGGATGTTTTGGGCAGACTAAAAAGGATTCCCCATTGTCAAATTCTTTAACCCGCGGAACGCGAAATGTCTATTGGTGTTTCGGAAAGAATTCCGGTAAATCTGTTTTCGTTGGAATTCGCGTCTTGTAAAATCCTAGAAAATAAGTGAAATCAGTTGCGTATTTATACACTTACCACTACCAAAACTCCGTCTGTTTCTACACTACGGGTTATACAAGGTATCATATTACTGCAAATAAGATAACTGAAATGTTGATCAAGTGCACTTTCTTTTATATATTAATACAGGATTGGGTCGACCTCTGGTGTAAATTGTGGGACCCATAACCTCGGAGAAGTGGATAAAAAGGCTTCAAGGAAGAATATTTGGATTTCTTCATGAAGCCGTTTGAATATTCCACTTCCCACCCCATCTTTTATATATTTTTTTTTTTACCTAATAGGAGTATTTTATTACATAATATGGTACAGAAGATTTAAGAGATACATTGTTGATATAAAGGTGGCATATACGGTACATGTTGTTACGTGTGTATCACCGATTATAAGGCGAAAATCTCATCCAGCTCCTCAGAGCTGGGGCGTGTGCCCAAAATACAGCAGGCATTACCCCTTTGAACAGTCGCACTGAGCCGCTGGAACAGGAAACTAGCTGCCCTGGGATCCCTAGTTACCCTGATGAGTCTTTTTCCCAGCTCCTTAAGGAATTTAGATGCACTCTTTCCCCATGAGCCAAGGGTCTCTGAGCCTATGGGAACAAACATATAATGATGGGCAAGTTCTCCATATTTTCTAGACTTTTGGGACTCCTGAAGCTGGCAGCTGCCCCTCCTTCCTCCCTGGTGTATTGGAGATAGGTATCAGCCAAGGTAGATGCACATGTGATAGTCCCACACCACCTGCTTCCCATCTGTCACAGGCTTGAAGGGTGATACCATTGGACGCTTCTGGAAGTTGCCGTCAGATCTGCATAGTTGGGGTGGCTCCCTTACTGCTGGGCATCCAGCTGTTGTGAGGCTCCTCTTGATAATGTTATTAACCTCCTCAATGTCTTGCAATCTTTCCTCGATTTACGGCACACAAAGACCAATGGTACCCGAATCGGTCTGCTGCTTCACTGCAAAATACACCTGTGTTCGGCGAGAATAGGGGGACAAGTCGAAGGCAACACCGAATATATATATATATATATATATATATATATATATATTATATATATATATATATATATATATATATATATATATATATATATATATAAAGAGAGATGTGTGTGTGAGTGACATCACTGTGGCGCCCTGAATTTGATGACACGAGGGCAAAAAAACACAAGTATTTTTAAATATTACATATTCAAACGTTCTTACGTTAGCGATTTTAGAGCCAAATTCCTAAGCGTTTTATGTATCCAAATGTTCTTGAGCGACCATCCACAACATGGCTGTTGGGCTCGGAGTAAACTAGCCGCTACCATCTACTGGATGGACTCACGAATTCGTTATATCACGACTGGAAACAAACCACAGAACGGGTGGTAATCGAACCTATGGCAAAGTAATCGTGCGGGCCTCTTTGAGGGGAATTTGAGCTAGAGCTACGCTGGTGTGAAATTCGTCTGCCAAAAAAATCTGCGTTTGTGGTCACAGTGGTGGCCCATGCTAACCTTCCTATGGTGAATGGAAATATAGCAAGTTAAATGAATCTTAGTAAAGTCGACCAACGCACTGGCTTGCTAGTTTTAAGACTAGTCTGCCATGAGTTCGAGTCACACCCGTTCTATTATTTACAGGATGGATATGGGGTGCAAAATAAACTAGCCACTAACATCTGTGTGTATGAAGGAAAATGTCGCAAGTCACACTAAAAAAAAAAAATGGTAGAAGCAATCAGAGGTCAACAGTTACAAAGCAGCGTCCCTGCTGTCAGTCACTGCTAAACTTGTTGCAGCAGTGATCTCACTGCAACGTTCCTTTCACCTCTCACTCGCTGCTAAGTGACCCCCAATTTAGATTCGGAAGAGAAAGGTCACTTTATGGAAGATTTGGTCTCCACTATGTGTCACGAGTTACTTAGACGAAACCATGGGTGAATCCAGGGTGCCACAGTGTCCAGAATGGCACCATGGCACTGCTGTTATGAGCCCCTTTCGCCTCTCTACACTTCCTGAGCAACGATATTATCATTTCCTTCTCTGACTAACATACTAAACGTTTAGTAAAGTTACGAAACCTCTACTCACGTCCACTAAATACTCATCTTTAGCCTTCTCTGTTTTTTTAATAGTTATTGTTTTAAGGAATAACTCCTTTCCAGTTTTAGGAGCCTGGTGTGAGACCGGCAACAGGGGCGATGATCCCGTAACTCAATCACAGAGTTTCAACCATATCTGCAACATGTAAACAAAAGGTGAGTACAGACAGGTAGAGTATCGATGCAGCGCTTAGCAAACGGAGGATCGAACCTACACTTTTTGCGCTAAATCTACACGGAATTACCATTATACTGAAAAATATTATGCCAGAGGAAAATTACACCCTGAGAGAAAGGCCAAGGTTGGTGAGTGGGTGGGAGGGTGGGTGGGTGGATTAGTGGGGAGTGGGTGATTAGTGGTGGGAGGGTGGGTGGATGGGTGGGTAGAAGGAATGGTGGTGGTGGGTGTAAGGATGAGATGAGGGGTGAGGAGGAGGGTGGGTGGGTGGTTGGGTGCGAGAATTAAACCTTGAGGAAGAAGGAAGGAAGAAAGAATGAAGTGTAAGATAGGTGCTACAAAGAGTCTTGTTCAGCATCATGGACACAGCTCTCCCTCGCCTTGATGGCTATAACATCTAGAGTAGTGCCACAATGCTGCAGGCAGTGCCACAATGTTGCAGACAGTGCTACAATGTTGCGACAGTGCACAATGTGCAGCAGTGCACATGCTGCAGGCAGTGCCACAATGCTGCAGGCAGTGCCACAATGCTGCAGGCAGTGCCACAATGCTGCAGGCAGTGCCACAATGCTGCAGGCAGTGCCACAATGCTGCAGGCAGTGCCACAATCTGCAGGCAGTGCCACAATGCTGAGGCAGTGCACACAATGTGCAGCAGTGCACAATGCTGCAGGCAGTGCCACAATGTTGCAGGCAGTGCCACAATGCTTACAGTGCACATGCTGGCATGCCACAATGCTGCAGGCAGTGGCACAATGTTGCAGGCAGTGCCACAATGCTGCAGGCAGTGCCACAATGTTGCAGGCAGTGCCACAATGCTGCAGGCAGTGCCACAATGCTGCAGGCAGTGCCACAATGCTGCAGGCAGTGCCACAATGCTGCAGGCAGTGCCACAATGTTGCAGGCAGTGCCACAATGTTGCAGGCAGTGCCACAATGTTGCAGGCAGTGCCACAATGCTGCAGGCAGTGCCACAATGTTGCAGGCAGTGCCACAATGTTGCAGGCAGTGCCACAATGTTGCAGGCAGTGCCACAATGTTGCAGGCAGAAAGAGAGAGAGAGACACACACACAGACAGACAGACAGACAGACATAGGAGAGAGAGAGAGGAGAGGGAAAGTGGGGACCTGGATATAACATCTTCCCTGCAACACCAACCACCCCCACCACACCAACTTAACTCTCCTACCTCCTCCCTTTCCCTCCCTCTTCCCTTCCTCCGGGTGTTGAGAAGTGTTTATTGGTAGTCATGGCAGTTCATGATGGACAAGATCACCCGCCTGTCTGACTGTGTATGTCTGACTGTGTATGTCTGACTGTGTATGTCTGACTGTGTCTGTCTGACAGTGTCGGACTGTGTCTGACTGACTGTGTCTGACTGACTGCGTCTGTCTGACTGTGTCTGTCTAACTGTGTCGGACTGTGTCTGACTGACTGTGACTGACTGTGACTGACTGTGACTGACTGTGACTGGTCATAAGACACATCACTCATTAAATAAACTGAAATTTATTTAACATGATTCAACGGGAATAAGAATTTCACACAATTTCTTCAAAACTGATGGACTGAACATATCGATTCCAGATTGAGGGACTGATTACCTCAAACTCTCCTCTTTTTCCACCGTTCTTATTTGTATTGGACTGAAGAAGCCACTGGCTGGCGAAACGTTTCCTCAGTATAGATTCATAAATATTGCACAAGTATCTCATTGTTCAATTGTTCAATTTCTCGGTTTTCTAAATCATTTAACATACATTAAGTAAGTAAATTTCTATTTCATTCTGAGTTTCACTCTCCACCGTCGACGAACTTATGGCACCTCTGTTTGAACATTGTAAGCTCCACCACCGAGGCTTTTGCAAGTTATCTCAGCCGTTCCAGGATGCTGGGGATGGGATCAACAACTATGATCACAGGACACCTGCACATGCCAGTTGTTCCAAGAATTTAGCCCTGGTTACCGTACGCCAGCGATCAAAAAATTAGAAGCCGATCACATGAGGGATTTTCGAGTCATCTGCGAAAGTAATGCAAAAAAATTAGAGAAAGAAAAATAAAGAAACATCCAACTGCAGTTTGCCATGTGAGCAACACACTGCCAGTGTTAGTAGCCTGTTTGCCATAGTGGAGCAACACACTGCGAGTGTTGCCATAGTGGAGCAACACACTGCGAGTGTTGCCATAGTGGAGCAACACACTGCCAGTGTTGCCATAGTGGAGCAACACACTGCCAGTGTTGCCATAGTGGAGCAACACACTGCGAGTGTTGCCATAGTGATGCAACACACTGCGAGTGTTGCCATAGTGGTGCAACACACTGCCAGTGTTGCCATAGTGGAGCAACACACTGCCAGTGTTGCCATAGTGGAGCAACACACTGCCAGTGTTGCCATAGTGGAGCAACACACTGCGAGTGTTGCCATAGTGGAGCAACACACTGCGAGTGTTGCCATAGTGTGCACTACACTGCGAGTGTTGCCATAGTGGAGCAACACACTGCCAGTGTTGCCATAGTGGAGCAACACACTGCCAGTGTTGCCATAGTGGAGCAAAACACACTGCGAGTGTTGCCATAGTGAGCAACACACTGCGAGTGTTGCCATAGTGGAGCAACACACTGCGAGTGTTGCCATAGTGGAGCACACACTGCGAGTGTTGCCATAGTGGAGCAACACACTGCGAGTGTTGCCATAGTGGAGAAACACACTGCGAGTGTTGCCATAGTGGTGCAACACACTGCGAGTGTTGCCATAGTGGAGCAACACACTGCGAGTGTTGCCATAGTGGAGCAACACACTGCGAGTGTTGCCATAGTGGACCCCAAACACACTGCGAGTGTTGCCATAGTGGTGCAAACACACTGCGAGTGTTGCATAGTGGCGCAACACACTGCGAGTGTTGCCATAGTGGTAGCAACACACTGCGAGTGTTGCCATAGTGGAGCAACACACTGCGAGTGTTGCCATAGTGGTGCAACACACTGCGAGTGTTGCCATAGTGGTGCAACACACTGCGAGTGTTGCCATAGTGGAGCAACACACTGCGAGTGTTGCCATAGTGGTGCAACACACATGCGAGTGTTGCCATAGTGGAGCAACACCACCGAGTGTTGCCTTTAGTGGAGCAACACACTGCGAGTGTTGCATAGTGGAGCAACACACTGCGAGTGTTGCCATAGTGGAGCAACACACTGCGAGTGTTGCCATAGTGGAGCAACACACTGCGAGTGTTGCCATAGTGGAGCAACACATGCCGAGTGTTGCCATAGTGGAGCAACACACTGCGAGTGTTGCCATAGTGGAGCAACACACTGCGAGTGTTGCCATAGTGGTGCAACACACTGCGAGTGTTGCCATAGTGGAGCAACACACTGCGAGTGTATGCCATAGTGGTGCAACACACTGCGAGTGTTGCCATAGTGGTAGCAACACACATGCGAGTGTTGCCATAGTGGAGCAACACACTGCGAGTGTTGCCATAGTGGAGCAACACACTGCGAGTGTTGCCATAGTGGTGCAACACACTGCGAGTGTTGCACTAGTGGAACCAGACAGGCATAAAGCCACCACTGCGAGTGTTGCCATAGTGGAGCAACCACTGCGAGTGTTGCCATAGTGATGCAACACACTGCGAGTGTTGCCATAGTGGAGCAACACACTGCAGTGTTGCCATAGTGGAGCAACACACTGCGAGTGTTTGCCATATGGGAGCAACACACTGCAGTGTTGCCATAGTGGAGCAACACATTCATGTGTGTGTGTTGCGTGGTTGTGTGATGTGTGTACTTTGTGAGTGTGTGTGCTGTTGTGAGAACTGTGAGAGTGGTGTGGTGTGGTGTCAGTGTGTGTGAGCTGAGGTTGGACTGTCGTGTGAGTGTGTGCTGAGTGTGTGTGTGTGTGGTGTTGAGTGTGTGTGTGATGTGTGTGTGTGATGAGTGTGTGCTGTGTCGTGTGTCAGTGTGTGTGATGGTTGTGTAGTGGTGTGTGGTGGTGTGTGAGTAGTCGTGCGGTGTGTGTGAGTTGTGGGTGGACTGTGAGTGTTGATAGTGTGTGTGATTGCGTGTGTGTGTTAGTGTGTTGTGAATGTGAGTGTTGCCTAGTGGTGCCAGGTGTGTGTGTGTGTGAGTGTGTTGATGCTTGGGAGTGTGTGTAGTGGTGTGAGATGTGGTGTGTGTGTAGTTGTGAGTGTGTGAGTGTGTGATGAGTGTGGTTGAGTTGGGTGAGTGTGTGTAGTAGTGTGTGTGATGTGTGTGTGTGTGTTGTGTGTGTGTGTGTGACGTGTGGGAGTGTGTGGAGTGTGTGAGTGGTCGGATGGTGAGTGTGTGAGTGAGATGTGTGAGTGTAGTCGTGCTGAGTGTGTGTGCAGTGTGGGAGTGTGTTGTGTGGTAGTGTGCTGTGTTGGTGTGTGGTGGTGTGGTGTGTGTGTGTGTGTGTGTGGTGTGTGTGTGTGTGTGTGTGTGTGTGAGAGTGTGTGTGATGTGTGTGTGTGTGTGTGTGTGTTGTGGTGGTGGTGTGTGTGTGTGTGTGTGAGTGTGTGTGTGGTGTATGTGTGTGTGTGTGTGTGGTGTGTGTGTGTGTGTGTGTGTGTGTGTGATTGAGAGAGTTATATATATATGCGCTGTCTGCCGTGATTACATTACATGACTTGTGGGATACTATCAGTATAACAGTTTTGGGCAGGCAGGACTTATCCCTTGATTAAAAGTGAATAAAGGTGAGTATGTATCTGAAGCCTTCCAAAGCAGTAACTTAACACGTATGCACACACCAACACACACACACACACACACACACACACATACACACACACACGATTGAAACCATGCTGTACTACAACGTTACCTAGTAGCGATCAGCGAAGAGGCGGGGCCAGGAGCTGTAAATCCACCCTTGCAACCATAAATAGGTGAGTACACACACACAGCCCTTACCCCCAATCTGAAGGAGAACGGAAACTCGAAAATCAGAGGACAATAGCAGAGTGGAAAGTGCAAGTTTGGTATACAAGTGAAGATAGGATAACAAATAAGAGTGATAAATGGCAAGAAGAAATAGAGCAGACATCTCCAGACACTAACAATAACAAAGACCCAGCTGACGGAGGTGATAACAGATGCGATCTTCCCGAAGGATATCAAATAATAAGAAAGGACAGAGGGCTCCAAGGAGGTGGAAAAGTGTCATTGTTGATCAAGTGTATCAGCGGCATTGCTGATCAGTGGACTTTTAAGATGATTGGAATAAACAAAGAGGTGTCGAAAAGGGCACTTGTGTACAGTTCAAGGCGTTTATTTAAGGAAACGTTTCTCCACGAGTAGCGTCTTCAGTCCTAATGTAAGGACTGATGAAGCCGCTCATGGCGAAACGTTTCATATATAAATCTCCTAAACTGTACACAGTTTGTTGGTATCACCAGACCATTTACAACTATAAGATACCAAGGTAATAATGGCACTCTTCAGGTCACTAGTTTTCTCTAGACAGGAATATTACTGTATTCTAAAGAATGTCTTCAAGGCAGATGAACCTACTGAAGTGGAGAATGTACAGAGAACCTTCACAGCTTATATAAACTCAGTCAAACACCTTATAAATTACTAGGAGTGCTTGAAGTCCCTAGAACTGTGCTCCTTAGAAAGTAGGAGAGAAAGGTAAATTATAATTTACACCTGGAAGATACTAGGGAGATTAGTCCCAAACCTGTACACTTATACTACTTGTACTACTTATAAACACCAGAGGCTTGGCAGACGGTGCAGCATACCTCCAATGAAAAAAAACAGTAAGTGTTAAGAGACCACGACTTATCAACACCGTCCCTTCATGTCATAAGGGATATTACCATCAAACCCCTAACTGTCTTTAAAAGAGAACTCGACAGATTCCTCAAAATAGTTCCTGGTCGTCAGGGTTGTGGTGCATACGCTGGATTGCAGGAGGCGGGCACTAACAGCTTGATAGATCAGGGCGACAACCAGGAGGCCTGGTCTGGAACCTGGCCGCGGGGAAGGCGGTGACCATTTACCTGGTAAACTCCATGCAAATGGGAGACTTCAACTATAAAGAAATAAATAGGTAAAATCTGGAATCACTTGGCATACTGAAATACCCAGAGTTAAGTTGTTGAAGGTGACGATGGAACACTTCCTGAACCAGCGTGTCAGGGACACAACTAGAGAGGCTGGGCCTTGTGTTCAACCTATGTGACTTTGATGTAGGGAGCATTAAATATAAGAAACCCTTCATCCCCGTGACCATACATTACTAAGGTTCAAATACAATGTGGAAGAGGACATGGAGAGAAACGCAGAGCATGAAGGGACGAACCTGACTTTAAATGAGGAGGCTAAGCAGACAATGAACGAAATTCGTACCCAGAAGCAGAAGGAGCACAGGGAAAGAACAGAATGAGTTCATGGTTCACCTAGAGGTGCAGGGAGACAAAAGCTGAAAGTGTAAGAGAATGGAAGAAATACAGAATGCAAAAAACGACGGAGACCATGGAAGCAAGCAGAAGAACCAGAGATAAATACTCATGGGTAAAAAGCGAGGTTAAATGGCTTTCGAAAATAACAGCATCGAAAGACAAATCTGAGCCAAAGTTGATGTACAGTCATATAGAAAGAAAACAACTTTGAAGGAGCAGGTAACAAAGATAATGAAGGAAGGAGGGGAGCTCACTGCGAATGACCAGGTTTGCGAAAAGCCGAGCAAATAAGTTAGGAAGGTATTCTTAGTGAAATCATGAACATTGCCAGAGAGTTAAATAGGGAGAGTGCCCGAGCGAGTAATTGGACCAATATTGGACAAATATTGCTGCTTGTTTATATAAACGACATGACAGAAGCAATCTACTCAAAAATGTCCCCGTTCACAAATGACGTGAAACTGAGGAAAATACATATTGGAGCAGACCAGGGAAGACTACGGATCTGGACAAGCTGCTCAATTGGTCTAACGAGTTCCTATTATAATTTATCCCCAGCAAATGCAAAGTTGTGAAAATCGGAGAAGGACAAAGAAGACAGACAACAATGTACAGGCTCTGGTGACGAAGACTACGAACCTCTCTGACAGAGATCCTCGGGGTGACCACGGTTCCAAGTATTTCGTCTGAGACGCACATCAACCGTATAACGGCCGCAGCAAACACGAGACTGGCAGATTTAAGGGCAGCTTTCAGGAACCTTAACAAGAAGGCATTCACCACTCTCTACACTACACACATCAGGCCCTTCCTGGAGAATGCAGCACCGATATAAAACCAACATCTGATTCAGCAAGTAAAGAATTACTTGGAGTTTACCTGGAGAGAGTTCCGGGGGTCAACGCCCCCGCGGCCCGGTCTGTGACCAGGCCTCCTGGTGGATCAGAGCCTGATCAACCAGGCTGTTGCTGCTGGCTGCACGCAAACCAACGTACGAGCCACAGCCCGGCTGGTCAGGAACCGACTTTAGGTGCTTGTCCAGTGCCAGCTTGAAGACTGCCAGGGGTCTGTTGGTAATCCCCCTTATGTATGCTGGGAGGCAACTGAACAGTCTCGGGCCCCTGACACTTATTGTATGGTCTCTTAACGTGCTAGTGACACCCCTGCTTTTCATTGGGGGGATGTTGCATCGTCTGCCAAGTCTTTTGCTTTCGTAGTGAGTGATTTTCGTGTGCAAGTTCGGTACTAGTCCCTCTAGGATTTTCCAGGTGTATATCTGGAGAGTTTATCTGGAGAGAGTTCCGGGGGTCAACGCCCCCGCGGCCCGGTCTGTGACCAGGCCTCCTTAGGTCAGTGTCCCAGGATGCGACCCACACCAGTCGACTAACACCCAGGTACCCATTTTACTGATGGGGAACATAGACAACAGGTGGAAAGAAACACGTCCAATGTTTCTACTCTGGCTGGGAATCGAACCCAGGCCCTCACCGTGTGAAGCGAGAGCGTTAACCACCAGGCCACCAGAGCCTATATAATCATGTATCTCTCCCGAATCTGGAAAAAAGTGCAGAGGTTTGCAACGAGACTAGTTCCAGAGGTAAGGGGTTTAAAGCTGTGAGGAGAGACTAGAGGAGTTAAACCTGGCAGCACTATAGAGGACATGACTGACAGAACGAGTTCATGTGAGAGGCGGGTTACAGGTGCACGAGTTCACAGCTGGAAGTTAAAAAACACCTCTGAGTCACAGGGATGTCAGGAATTTTGTTTTGTTTAGTCTTAGAGTGGTCAGGAAGTGGAACGACCTAAACAGTGAAGTGGTGGAAGCAGGAGCTATACATAGCTTTAAGAGCCGGTATGACAGAGCTCACGAAACCAGGAGAGTGAACCAAGTAACAGCCAGCGAAGAGGCGGGGCCAGGAGCTATGAATCGACCCCTGCAACCACAAATACATGAACACACACACACGCACACACAAACGAGATACCATTACCAGTCCTTAAAATTAAAAAAAAATCCAGACATCAAAAATAAAAGAGAGAAGAAAATATGTGGAGGTTGACTGAGGTAGAAGCTAAGGAGCTTAATGTGAGACAGTTACTGAACCAGTGTCAGCATTGTTCCTTCTTGAACCAGTGTCAGCATTGTTCCTTCTTGTACCAGTGTCAGCATTGTTCCTTCTTGAACCAGTGTCAGCATTGTTCCTTCTTGAACCAGTGTCAGCATTGTTCCTTCTTGAACCAGTGTCAGCATTGTTCCTTCTTGTAACCAGTGTCAGCATTGTTCCTTCTTGTACCAGTGTCAGCATTGTTCCTTCTTGAACCAGTGTCAGCATTGTTCCTTCTTGAACCAGTGTCAGCATTGTTCCTTCTTGAACCAGTGTCAGCATTGTTCCTTCTTGAACCAGTGTCAGCATTGTTCCTTCTTGTACCAGTGTCAGCATTGTTCATTCTTGAACCAGTGTCAGCATTGTTCCTTCTTGAACCAGTGTCAACATTGTTCCTTCTTGAACCAGTGTCAGCATTGTTCCTTCTTGAACCAGTGTCAGCATTGTTCCTTCTTGAACCAGTGTCAGCATTGTTCCTTCTTGTACCAGTGTCAGCATTGTTCCTTCTTGAACCAGTGTCAGCATTGTTCCTTCTTGAACCAGTGTCAACATTGTTCCTTCTTGAACCAGTGTCAGCATTGTTCCTTCTTGTACCAGTGTCAGCATTGTTCCTCTTGAACCAGTGTCAGCATTGTTCCTTCTTGAACCAGTGTCAGCATTGTTCCTTCTTGAACCAGTGTCAGCATTGTTCCTTCTTGAACCAGTGTCAGCATTGTTCCTTCTTGAACCAGTGTCAGCATTGTTCCTTCTTGAACCAGTGTCAGCATTGTTCCTTCTTGAACCAGTGTCAGCATACCTTGTTCCCTTCTTGTACCAGTGTCAGCATTGTTCCTTCTTGAACCAGTGTCAGCATTTGTCCTTCTTGTACCAGTGTCAGCATTGTTTCTTCTTGAACCAGTGTCAGCATTGTTCCTTCTTGAACCAGTGTCAGCATTGTTCCTTCTTGAACCAGTGTCAGCATTGTTTCTTCTTGAACCAGTGTCAGCATTGTTCCTTCTTGAACCAGTGTCAGCATTGTTCCTTCTTGAACCAGTGTCAGCATTGTTCCTTCTTGAACCAGTGTCAGCATTGTTCCTTCTTGAACCAGTGTCAGCATTGTTCCTTCTTGAACCAGTGTCAGCATTGTTCCTTCTTGAACCAGTGTCAGCATTGTTCCTTCTTGAACCAGTGTCAGCATTGTTCCTTCTTGTACCAGTGTCAGCATTGTTTCTTCTTGAACCAGTGTCAGCATTGTTCCTTCTTGAACCAGTGTCAGCATTGTTCCTTCTTGAACCAGTGTCAGCATTGTTTCTTCTTGAACCAGTGTCAGCATTGTTCCTTCTTGAACCAGTGTCAGCATTGTTCCTTCTTGAACCAGTGTCAGCATTGTTCTTCTTGAACCAGTGTCAGCATTGTTTTCTTCTTGAACCAGTGTCAGCATTGTTCCTTCTTGAACCAGTGTCAGCATTGTTCCTTCTTGAACCAGTGTCAGCATTGTTTCTTCTTGAACCAGTGTCAGCATTGTTCCTTCTTGAACCAGTGTCAGCATTGTTCCTTCTTGAACCAGTGTCAGCATTGTTCCTTCTTGTACCAGTGTCAGCATTGTTTCTTCTTGAACCAGTGTCAGCATTGTTCCTTCTTGAATGTCACATTGTTCTTCTGTACCATTGCAGCTTGTTTCTTCTTGAACCAGTGTCAGCATTGTTCCTTCTTGAACCAGTGTCAGCATTGTTCCTTCTTGAACCAGTGTCAGCATTGTTCCTTCTTGAACAGTGTCAGCATTGTTCTTCTGAACCAGTGTCAGCATTGTTTCCTTCTTGAACCAGTGTCAGCATTGTTTCTTCTTGAACCAGTGTCAGCATTGTTCCTTCTTGAACCAGTGTCAGCATTGTTCCTTCTTGAACCAGTGTCAGCATTGTTCCTTCTTGAACCAGTGTCAGCATTGTTCCTTCTTGAACAGTGTCAGCATTGTTCCTTCTTGAACCAGTGTCAGCATTGTTTCCTTCTTGAACCAGTGTCAGCATTGTTCCTTCTTGAACCAGTGTCAGCATTGTTCCTTCTTGAACCAGTGTCAGCATTGTTCCTTCTTGAACCAGTGTCAGCATTGTTCCTTCTTGATACCAGTGTCAGCATTGTTCCTTCTTGTACCAGTGTCAGCATTGTTCCTTCTTGACCAGTGTCAGCATTGTTCCTTCTTGAACCAGTGTCAGCATTGTTCCTTCTTGAACCAGTGTCAGCATTGTTCCTTCTTGAACCAGTGTCAGCATTGTTCCTTCTTGAACCAGTGTCACATTGTTCCTTCTTGAACCAGTGTCACATTGTTCCTTCTTGAACCAGTGTCAGCATTGTTCCTTCTTGAACCAGTGTCAGCATTGTTCCTTCTTGAACCAGTGTCAGCATTGTTCCTTCATGAACCAGTGTCAGCATTGTTCCTTCTTGACAGTGTCAGCATTGTTCCTTCTTGTACAGTGTCAACATTGTTCCTTCTTGACCAGTGTCAACATTGTTCCTTCTTGAACCAGTGTCAGCATTGTTCCTTCTTGAGGCCATTCAGCATTGTCCTTCTTATGTAGTGGTAGGTGGGGGTGTGAGACTGGTAGGTGGGGGTGTGAGGGTGGTAGGTGGGGGTGTGAGACTGGTAGGTGGTAGGTTGGGGTGTGAGACTGGTTGGTGGGGTGTGAGGCTCGTAGGTGGGGGTGTGAGACTGGTTGATGGGGGTGAGAAACTGGGAGGTGGGAGTGTGAGGGTGGTAGGTGGAGATGTGAGGGTGGTGGGTGGAGTATGAGGGTAGTGGGTGGGGAGTGAGAGTCGTGGATGGGGTGTGAGAGTCGTGGATGGGGTGTGAGAGTCGTGGGTGGGGGTGTGAGGGTCGCGGGGGTATGAGGGTCTGGGGGGAGAGTTGAATGATGGGAGGTTGGGGGTTGATGGTGGTGGGTGGGGGAATGAGGGGTGATTGCTTGGGATATGGGAAATCCCAGGGGTGTGGGGTGGTCCTGAGGAGTGTGATGTGGTCCTGAGGGGAGTAGGGTGGTCCTGAGGGGAGTAGGGTGGTCCTGAGGGAGTAGGGTGGTCCTGAGGGGAGTAGGGTGGTCCTGAGGGGAGTAGAGTGGTCCTGAGGGGAGTAGAGTGGTCCTGAGGGGAGTAGAGTGGTCCTGAGGGGAGTAGGGTGGTCCTGAGGGGAGTAGGGTGGTCCTGAGGGGAGTAGGGTGGTCCTGAGGGGAGTAGGGTGGTCCTGAGGGGAGTAGGGTGGTCCTGAGGGGAGTAGGGTGGTCCTGAGGGGAGTAGGGTGGTCCTGAGGGAGTAGAGTGGTCCTGAGGGGTAGTAGGTGGTCCTGAGGGGAGTAGGGTGGTCCTGAGGGGAGTAAGGTGGTCCTGAGGGGAGTAGGGTGGTCCTGAGGGGAGTAGGGTGGTCCTGAGGGGAGTAGGGTGGTCCTGAGGGGAGTAGGGTGGTCCTGAGGGGAGTAGGGTGGTCCTGAGGGGAGTAGAGTGGTCCTGAGGAGAGTAGAGTGGTCCTGAGGGGAGTAGGGTGGTCCTGAGGGGAGTAGAGTGGTCCTGAGGGGAGTAGGGTGGTCCTGAGGGGAGTAGAGTGGTCCTTAGGGGAGTAGGGAGGTCCTGAGGGGAGTAGGGTGGTCCTGAGGGGAGTAGGGTCGGTCCTGAGGGGAGAGTGGGTGGTCCTGAGGGGAGTAGGGTGGTCCTGAGGGGAGTAGGGTGGTCCTGAGGGGAGTAGGGTGGTCCTGAGGGGAGTAGGGTGGTCCTGAGGGGAGTAGGGAGGTCCTGAGGGATGTCACCCATTCAATCTCTACAGCTCCCCTCCCCTTTCACCCGTCGGATGAGAGGGTAGAGAGGGGTTGAGCTGGGAGTGAAGGGGGAGGGGGGTGAGGAAGTGTCAATGGCAGTGCCACTTAAGGGAGTTTAGCTCGCACGTGGTGGCACTAGTGCCATCACTCTCATTCTGATGTGCCAGTGGGTGGTCGCTACTTGTGGGGTAGTGGTGGTGGTAGTGGTGATTGGTGGTAGTGGTGACTGGTGGTAGTGGTGACTGGTGGTAGTGGTGGTTGGTGGTAGTGGTGTTTGGTGGTAGTGGTGGTTGGTGGTAGTGGTGACTGGTGGTGGTTGGTGGTAATGGTGACTGGTGGTAGCGGTGGGTAATGGTAGTCGTGTTTCGTGCTAGTGTTAGACGGTAGTGGTGATTGGTGGTAGTGGTGGTGGTAGTAGTGGTAGTGGTGGTTGGTGGTAGTGGTGGCTGGTAGTAGTGGTGGTTGGTGGTAGTGGTGGCTGGTAGTAGTGGTGGTTGGTAGTATGGTGGTTGGTTAGTAGTGGTGGTTGGTGGTAGTGGTGACTGGTGGCAGTAGTGGTTGTTGGTAGTAGTGGTGGTGGTTGGTGATAGTGCTGGTTGGCGGTAGTGGTGGTTGGTGGTAGTGGTGGTGGTGGTAGTGATGACTGGTGGTGGTGGTGGTGGTGGTTGGTGGTATTGGTGGTGGTGGTGGTGGTGGTAATGGTGACTGGAGGCAATTGTGGCTGGTGGTAGTGGTGATTGGCGGAAGTGATGGTGGTTGGTGGTAGTGGCGGCTGGTGGTAGTGGTGGTGGTGGTATGTGGTGGTGGTGGTGGTAGTGATGGACTGGTGGTGGTGGCGGCTGGTGGTAGTGGTGGTTGGTAGTGTTGGTGATGGTAGTGGTGACTTGTGGTAGTGGTGGTTGGTAGTAGTGATGGTTGGTGGTAGTGGTGGCTGGTGGCAGTGGTGGTTGGTGGTGGTAGTGATGACTGGTGGTGGTCGTGGTTGGTGGTAGTGGTGGTTGGTGATATTGGTGGTTGTGGTAGTGGTGACTGGTGGTGGATGTGGCTGGTGGAAGTGGTGGTTGGTGGTAGTGGTGGTTGGTGGTAGTGGTGGCTGGTGGTAGTGGTGGCTGGTGGTAGTGGTGGGCTGGTGGTAGTGATGGTGGTAGTGGTGGCTGGTGGTAGTGGTGGTGGCTGGTGGTACTGGTGGCTGGTGGTAGTGGTGGTGGCTGGTGGTAGTGGTGGCTGGTGGTAGTGATGGTGGTAGTGGTGGCTGGTGGTAGTGGTAGTGGTGGCTGGTGGTGGTTGGTAGTAGTGGTGGTTGGAGGTAGTGGTGGCTGGTTGTAGTGGTGGTTGGTGGTGGTAGTTGTGGTTGGTGGTAGTGGTGGTTGGTGGTAGTGGTGGTTGGTGGTAGTGGTGGCTGGTGGTAGTGGTGGCTGGTGACAGTGGTGGTTGGTGGTAGTGGTGGCTGGTGGTAGTGGTGGCTGGTGGCAGTGGTGGTTGGTGGCGGTAGTGGTGGCTGGTGGTGGTGGTGGTGGTGGTTGGTGGTAGTGGTGGCTGGTGGTAATAGTAGCTAGTGGTAGTGGTGGTTGGTGGTAGTGGTTGTTGGTGATAGTGTTGGTTGGTGATAGTGGTTGTTGGTGATAGTGATGGTTGTGATAGTGGTGGTTGGTGGTAGTGGTGGTTAGTGGTAGTGGTGGCTGGTGGTAGTGGCTGTGGTAGAGGTGGTTGGCAGTAGTGGTGGTTGGCAGTAGTGGTGGTTGGCAGTAGTGGTGGTTGGCAGTAGTAGTGGCTGGTGGTAGTGGTGATTGATGGCAGTGGTGGCTGGTGGTAATGGTGGCTGGTGGTAATGGTGGCTGGTGGTAGTGGTGGCTGGTGGTAGTGGTGGCTGGTGGTAGTGGTGATGCTTGTGGTGATGCTTGTAACATTCTTTTATAACAATAGTGGTTGTTGGGCAGTAGTTGTGGTTGTGCAGTAGCTATGGTTGTTGGACAGTAATTGTGGCGGTTGTTGGACAGTAGTTGTGGTGGTTGTTGAGCTGTAGTTGTTTGTAGTGGTTGTTGTGTAGCAGAGGTAGTTGTTGCTACGCAGTGGCTGGGGTTAAAAGTAGTTTTCTGTATACCTGGAGTATACCTTGAGAGGGTTTCAGGACCCAACACCCCCGCGGCCCGGTCTGAGACCAGGTCTCTGGAAGTTGCTGCACAGCGTCAATAGTGGTACTTCCACACAGCGTCAGTAGTGGTACTTCCACACAGCGTCAGTAGTGGTACTTCCACACAGCGTCAGTAGTGGTACTTCACCACGCGTCAGTAGTGGTACTTCCACACAGCATCAGTAGTGGTACTTCCACACAGCGTCAGTAGTGGTACTTCCACACAGCGTCAGTAATGGTACTTCCACACAGCGTCAGTAGTGGTACTTCCACACAGCGTCAGTAGTGGTACTTCCACACAGCGTCAGTAATGGTACTTCCACACAGCGTCAGTAGTGGTACTTCCACACAGCGTCAGTAGTGGTACTTCCACACAGCGTCAGTAATGGTACTTCCACACAGTGGTAGCAGTGGTTATGAGGGATGAGTAGATATAAATACCAGCGTATCATCAATCACAGAGCGGCTCACTCACCCACCGGCTCATCAAGAACATTTTAAAAATCGTGAATACACAAAATGTTGAGAAAGCCATTAAAGGTGTACAAGTGATCGATCTGGTAGACCTTCAAGCAGCACTCACTCACCTGATAGATCGTGGCCACACATTCTATCTATTAGTAATAGCACTACAGTATAAGTACTATTAGCAATAGCACAATTAGAAACAGCACCATAGTAATATCACTAAATGTAATAGCACTGTGGTAGTATTACTATAGTAATAGCACTCTAGTAGTAACTTTACAGTAGTAGTAGCACTCTAGTAGTAACTTTACAGTAGTAGTAGCACTATTGTAGCACCAATATAGTAAGAGCATTGAGGGACTGACCATCTCAAATTCTATTTTCACAGCGTTGACGACCGATTACATTTTCTTTATTTTATTACTACACCTGCTGTCTCTGTATTTGACTTAAGAAGCCTACCGTGTAGGCGAAACGTTTCAATAAAAAAGATACCCAACTGTTGCACATATGTCTTAATCATCAACTTGTCAGTTTTTATTCCATTTCCAATACAGATCTGGAGGGAGGTGGGGCACCCTGGTAGCTCTGGCATTACCACAACAACAATACTACGATCTCGTAACCAGACTCAGATCTCGGCAACTGCTCCTCAATTCTTAACATGCCCTCCTAATTAGTACATTAAATTAACCATCCTTTCTAATTGTCTTATTAACTTAGTACGACCACCAACCTTGCTGGGAACTGCCTACTAACAGCCCAACTACTAACTACCAGCACTACCACCACCTCCAACAACAACACTGCTAACTAAAATCACTACCAATCACTAGTATCACTACCTCACACCACATAGCTGTGAGATGTTTACAGTGCATCACATATGGGAGCTGTCTTTTATGTAATGTTCTCGACGATGCTCCTGAGGGCCCATTCAGGCTCCTCGAGACCATAATCATAAGCAGCAGCACAAGTAACAGCAACATTAAGAATAGAACAGCAGGGTGTGTATAGTACTCCATACTTTGTCCCAAAACTCGTGAGTTCGAACCTTCTCCGGCCTGAGATAAATGTTTATATATATATATATATATATATATATATATATATATATATATATATATATATATATATATATATATATATATATGTCCATGGTAGTAGGTTGGTAGACAGCAACCGCCCAGGGAAGTACTACCGTCCTGCCAAGTGAGTGTAAAACAGAAGCCTGTAATTGTTTTACATGATGGTAGGATTGCTGGTGTCTTTTTTCTGTCTCATAAACACGCAAGATTTCAGGTACGTCTTGCTACTTCTACTTAGGTCACACTACACATACCTGTACAAGCATATATATACACACCCCTCTGGGTTCTCTTCTATTTTCTTTCTAGTTCTTGTTCTTGTTTATTTCCTCTTATCTCCGTGGGGAAATGGAACAGAATTCTTCCTCCGTAAGCCATGCGTGTTGTAAGAAGCGACTAAAATGCCTGGAGCAAGGGGCTAGTAACCCCTTCTCCTGTATACATTACTAAAGTTAAAAAGAGAAACTATCGTTTGTCTTTTTGGGTCACCCTGCCTGGGTGGGATACGGCCGACGCGTCGAAAGAATGAAGAAGATTTTCGTTCACCATAAGGCGGGCTAAAACAACACGGGTTCGAATCCTTGACTAGTTGCAGTGTTGTTATTGATTAAATACCACTTATTCGTGGTTACACTATATATATATATATATATATATATATATATATATATATATATATATATGCAATAAGATCACAGTAAACAGGTGATTTCACAATATGCAAAACAACCACTGTGAAAGAATAGAAACGTTCCAAGCGATTTCGTGACTACTCACATTATCAAGGAACATTGTTCCTTGATAATGTGAGTAGTCACGAAAGCGCTTGGAACTTTTCTATTCTTTCACAGTGGTTGTTTTGCATTATATATTAATATATATATATATATATATATATATATATATATATATATATTATATATATATATATATATATATATTACAGGAACGAAATTTACAATTTTCAAATTTTGTGGCAGCTGTCCTGACTGGATGGAGCAGTTGAATACTGTTAACGTTGAGTCATATAGTTGGTTTGCTCCTCCTCTCAGCGCCATGGAGATATGTTACCTGGTCCCGTTGCTTTTGTTACGTCCAGTTCTTGTAGGATTCTCATCACTTCCTTCTGTTATGCTGATACGCTCTAGTATCTGTTGGACTGTTTTGACGACAGTGTCTTCCAGTAATTCTCTACCTCCTATGAAGATGTCTTTGTATCTTTTGCTAAGCACTTTACAATGTGTGTGCGTGTGCGTGTGCTTGTGCGTGAGGCTGTGTATGTACGTGTACGTACGTAGTTAATATTGTGTAGGGGCGCGTGAGCGGACGTGGGTGGTTGAAGTGAGGAATGGGTGGTGGGAATGGGTGACGAATGGACACTGTGAAAGGGGCGGATGTGCTGCTAATCTAGTGGGTGTGGTCTGTGCTCCTGTTTGTTGGTGTGTGTTGTTGTTGTTGGTGTGTGTGTTTGTTGGTGGTGGTGGTAGTGAGTGGTGGTGGTGTGTGGTGTTGTTGTTGGTGGGTGGTGAGTGGTGGTTGTGTGTGGTGTTGTTATTGGTGGTGGTGGTGAGTGGTGGTGGTGGTGAGTGGTGGTGAGTGGTGGTGGTGGTGGTGAGTGGTGATGGTGGTATGAGGGTGGGGGGGTTGAGGGGTGGTAGTGATTTGGTAGTGGGTTTTTGGGGGTTGGTGTGTGGTGTGTGTGACACCTTGCATCCCTACAATCTAACACAGGGGACAAAATTTTTTCACGGGTGTAAACAGAAAACAAACACTTTTCAAGCTCCCCCCGGGGGTAACTCTCCATCTCTTCTCTTTTGAGTAAACCTTCTCATGGTAATAATGTATAATTAAATGACAGAGAATGTATAATGAATGGTGGAGAAATGTCTAAGCATGGTAAAATAATAAATGATAGAAATTTTATAATAATAAAAATAAAAATAATAATAATATAAAATAATAATAAAATAATCTTTTTTTTTCCGGTACATCAAACAATAATTATTTACATTATTAAAACCCTTCATGGAAAGCACCGCTTTGCTGAGAAACAGAAGTGGTAATGCGGTAGAGGAACTACGATAGAAGCAACAGTGTGTGATATCCTTCAACGGTTTCAGTTTTTAATAGCTATGCATCTTACATCAGGGTTAGTCCCCAGTCAGTTCAGCTGTGTGGGGAAAGTTTTCAGTGCAATAAAATTTAAAAAAAAAATGCAGTCAAGAAATTTTTATAAAATTTAAAAACTATTTTAAAAAAAACCCCAAAAAATACTTTGACCAAGAGAACTGAAGAAACTTTAACTGAATCTCCCAGTGTTTTCATTCCCGTTAAAGGTCTTGTTCCACTTCAAAAACCCCAATCAAATCCCTTCAAATTTTAAATCCTTGTCAACAATTACCAGTGAAATTCTACAGCAATTGACATGTGCAGTCGCTTTCTACCGACTTTTTTTAAAAATTTTTTCCCCAAAATCTTTTTCCCACAAATTTCTTTAAGACCCTCTTCTTGCGGCTTCAAAATAAAAGGTTCACCGAGGTGATTTAATTGCGTTGCGACGCTAAATTTGCGACACAAACCTCGCTGCGTCTACTTACGACTGGCAAACTTAAGGAAAGGTGGTAGAAGACTTTATTTCCTCCCAATAACTCTAGACTAATTTCAAGCTAGTTCTGTATTCCCCCAAAATTTCTTACAAAAATCAAAACGTATCTCCATATTAATTTTCACAGAATTTCCCCCGCAAATTTTCCAAAATTTAGGCATTTAATGGAGAGTAATTTGGGGGGGAGTGTTTCGTCGGGGGGGTGGGCGGGAGATTTGTCTCCACAAAACCCGGTATAACATTGATACCCGGGGGGGTGGAGCGGCAGATTGTAGTCTCCACAACCTGGTATAACATGACTACCCTGGGGGGGGAGCGGCAGTTGTAGTTCCACAACACTGGTAAAATCGACTACCTGGGAGGTGGGCGGCCCGATCGTATCTCCAAAACGGTATACATCGACCACCTCGGGAGGGGAGGGTAGTTTGTGTCTCACCCCGAAATTATCCCGACGGGTTTTTTTCCCCCCTGGGGTTTTTATTTGCAAATGATTCTCAGGAATCCTGTTTTTTCTTTTCTACGATGAATTATGAAGATTTCAAAATCTTTTTCTACAATGAAAATAATGTTCCAAAAATCTTTTTTTCAGTTGTAAAAGGAATATTTCTCATGGATCGTTTACAGGAATCAGTCAAGAAATATTTCTCATGCATCTCTTCCCCTGAAATTGGTTGTGATATTTTTAAAACCAATTAAAATATGAATGACTGAATGTAATAAGCGTTAATCAAGGGCAGGATAAAAATCGGCACAAAACAAAAACAAGAAATCTTAAAATTTCGCCCCCCAGTTGAGTCCTCTTCGGCAGTTACAAAAGAACAGGTGATATGTTTAAGAGATCTTTGGAAGAATCAGCCAACCTAAGGTCAGGCAACAGAACAAAGAGTCCTTCCAAATTACATCACCTTTGACCCAATTGTGCGGGGATGATTGCCAAAAAGTGTAGTGGGGAGGACCCTTCTCTCTCTCTCTCTCTCCCCGGAGAGGGACCCACAACATTTTAAAATTCTTCCCCCATCTCCTTTGTTCATTTAGTTCGTTGCTTATATAGTTTTTTTTTTTGGGGGGGTGTGTGTGTTGTGTTTGTGTGTGTGTGTGTGTGGTTGTGTGTGTGTTGTGTGTTGGTGTTTTTGTGTGTGCGTGGTGTGTGGTGTATTGTGTGTCGATGGGGTTGTATGTGGTGTGCGTTTTGGGGTTGTGTGTGTGTGTGTGTGTACTCACTATTGTACTGCCTAGTTGAGGTTGGGGGGGTCGAGTCCGACTCCGGCCCCCCCTCTAACTGATCGTTTACTAGGTCACTCCCCCCTGAGCCGTGAGCTTATCAAAAACCCCTGTTTAAAAAGCTATGTAGGACCCGCCTCCATACACACTTCCCAAACTTTTCCCATTACTGACTACTCTTGGCTGAAGAAAAACTTCCTAACACCCGTGATTCATCTGTGTCTTCAGCTTCCAACTGTGCCCCCTTTGTTACTGTGCCAATCTCTGGAACACCCGTCTTTGCCCACCTTGTTTTTGTGTGTGGTGTGTGTGTGTGTTGTGTGTGTGGGGTGGGTGTGTGTGTGTGTCGGTGTGTGTGCGGTGTGGGTGTGTGTACACAGGTGAGAGACTTTCACGTCTGGCATCTTCGTCTCCCCAAAATGATTTTTTGTGATAAATGTGCACGGGCCACCGCTGCTAGAGGGGCCCAGGGGGGCTCAGTCCCCAGAAAAGTGCCAGCTTTAAAAAAAAGGGTACTAAAAAATTAATAAAAAGGATTCACAATCCCCAAAATGTCCAAAATCCCCAAAGAAGAGTGTCACAAAACACTAAAAAAGTGCCACGTCATTAAAAAAGGCTACAATCAGTAAAAGAGTACCACAAACATTAAAATGGAACCCAAACCCCAAAAAAAAGGAAGCCACAATCACCTCCGATGCCACCAAGCTACTACAGCTCCCACAAACACCCTTCCACCACCACCCAAAAGCTGTAAAACCCCAAACCCTAAAGCTTGACAAACACTACCCCCCACAACTACAAACCCCTGCACAGCAGCCCCACCCCCACAGCAACACCACCACAACTACTTCCACCATAGTGGGCCCGGTGTTTCAATTTGCCCCGATGCCCCCCCCACCGCCAACACATCTTCATGGTCACCGCATAACAAGTGTTGACACTTTAAGATAACAAGGGGACACTTAAGATAACAAATGTTAGACACTTTAAGATAACAAGTGTTAGACACTTTAAGATAAGTGTGAGACACTTAAGATAACAAATGTTAGACACTTAAGATAACAAGTGTTAGACACTTTAAGATAACAAGTGTGAGACACTTAAGATAACAAATGTTAGACACTTAAGATAACAAGTGTTAGACACTTAAGACAACAAGTGTTAGACATTTAAGATAAGTGTGCGACATCTAAGATAACAAGTGTGAACCGTAAGACAATGTTTAGAGCTGTATCAAGCTCTACACAGAGCGAAACGTTGCCACTGCAAAGGCTGGTTGTGCTCAGTGTGTCCTCTCTTCACCATTGTCCTCAGAACGACGCACAAAGTTCCCACGAGAAACAGATCCCCGAACTGTGTGAATTTTGACGGTCGCGGACTAAGACTCGAGAGTGAGGAAGCGATGGCTCTGAATTGTGTGCTCTTCGCCTGGATGAGCAGGATCCCACAGAGGGAAAGATAACCTCGTGGCAAGAGAGTCCACACACAACAGCAAGATCTTAAGATGAGAAGGGCAGATGTGTAAGAGAGAGTATCAACAAGTTTCTTCTCCAGACATTCCTCACTCAAGACCTCCAGCATCAGTGGTCCCAGATGTCATCAATCAAGAAAACCCGCTTCCCCCCAGCCTCTTTCTCATCACTTACCTACCTTCAGAAAATTGAAGGATATCCATAATCCTGTGGTATATGTGGATACAAGCCTGGAGCTACAGGAGGAAGGTTCAGAAGTCCTACATCAGGGACTTCTGTCCAAAGATCAAGACTGCCCTCTTGGGCTGTGTTGTAAAGTTGCAGCTAAGATAATCCATCACAGGGAAGCACTTCATGAGCTCCTCAAATCATTATAGATAACCTCCAAGCTATTGTAGAAGGTCAGTGTAAGCCTGCATCAAGTGACGTAAGCTGCTCAGCTGATGGTGACACTATTGACAAAGACTGGAAGTCCCACACTGAGCTTAACTCAGGGGTAAACATCTGGTGGAATTCTGTCATCGCTAAGGTCCCACAGACTGACAGAGTTCAAAACACTACCTTTGGGAATTCTAACACAATTCCTCTGACCACCACAGAGGGAACAAATCCTCTTCCCAGCAACGAGGGAAGCCTTGGATCTATTAATTCTCCTACACCTGACATCTCTGCTTCAGCCACTGCCAGTCCACTTGACAGTGCACATACCATCTCTGATCCTACACCTGTCAGCACACCTGCCGACACTATTCCAGAATCTGGCAGCAGTGCTTCATCAGCAAGTTCTGAATCAGGAGTTTCCCCACCAGTTAATAATCACCTACTGCGCCAAAGTACGAACAGCAGGGACACATCTGTCAGCACTGGTAGAGGACGGGGGCAGATGACGTGGAAGAGGACGTGGAGGAGGAAGACATCTACAGCCGTCTCACCCTCCACTAACACAGTTCCAGCGGCAGAACCTGAGGACAAATCTGCAAAACACAGGAGGTGCAACAAATCATAGTCCACCCTCCCAGGCACCTAGGCTGTGCTCTCGCTGTCACCGGAAGGGGCACACTGCCAACAACTGCCTGCGAGATACCAGGTGTAATTACTGCTACAAGAAAGGACATAAGGAGGCCCGTGTGGGAAAGAAAAAAAAAACTTGACGACGGGCCCACCTGTTTAGAGCCTGTTCTCAGAAAAAACCCGCGGATTCGAATTGGGAAACTCTCACACGTCACCCCTCAGCTATCCTATCCAGCCCAGCAGGGTTTTGTCCCTTTATACAAGACCACAGACTACATCCCTGCAGCTGCCTCAGTCCCCTACCTTTTCAAGGGCGGCACCTTACATGCCCTAACACCCACCCCCTCAAGTGCCACTTCATCAGAGGAGCAGTCTTCAGCATCCTGTGGGCCCAAACATTGAGGTTTCATTACAAATGTTGGAGCTCACACATTTTTGTGAACACTCGCGTCCCGACTAATGCTGTTGGTAAAACATTTTTGGATGACGGGATCGAAATTTTGCAAGAATTGCTGGCTACCCCTCATGGATGAAAAGGACAGGAAAGGGAAAGGGGGGTGTTGCTGTGTGCTTCTCTAAAAGTGTCCATCCCCAGCAATGTTGTTCCCCACCCCTAACCCATCTTAAAATGTGTTCTTCAAGCTCTGCATAAACCAGTCCCCTCTGTACGATGGCAATGTAAAACCTCAATGGCAACAGAGACCCCATCAATTTTTCCATTGGAAAATATTGACTCCTTCTGCTAAACACAACTGTCAACATTTTAAATTGTTGGTGACCTCAACCAGATTATACAGGGGATTTTGATGCCTTCTTGAGTTTTTTGACTTGAGAAACTTTTTTGATTTCCCTACTAAATCTCTGGTTTCCCCTTTGGGCCCCAGTAGTGGTGATTGGGCAAAAGGCATAGTCACTTGTAAACCCCCTCGGTATGGGGGATCGTCTGCCCCAAAAGGCTGTTTTTAGCATTTAAAGATCTCAACAGAACGATGTGAGGGTCCACACGAAAAAACCTGTATGGGAAAGAGGTTTAATTGGCCACCCCTTTGCTTGACCCGCCCCCACCGATTGGAATGCTCTCTCCAAGGGGATGTTGACAAAAAAGTGAAACCCTTCATGGACACACCCTTAATCTACAAAAAGAACACATTCCTCCCCCGGCAAATTGACGAAGCCTACAATCAGCCTTGGTTTGGCTTTCGTTGAGAGAGGTGCAAATGCAAAGTAAAAAGCATGACGAAGGTTGGGGAGAATCCTCCCCACTTTAACAGGAACTTGCAAGGAAAGCCTGTAGGCTTTATGGGTGACGTTCAAAAGTGGGCCTTGCTAAATGGGGGTGGACACTAAAAGAAAGTGCATCAGGTGGGGAGGCTCCCAAAAAGTGGTGGCCGGACAAGGACGAAAGGTTATCGCTGTTTAACTCATTCCATTTTAAATCCGGTGGGACCACCCCCTATAGTAATCAAGGAAGGGGGCCCCTTTTTCCCCGAACCTTTGCTCAAAATGAAGTTCCTGTCCCGCAAGGGCCCTTTGGTAGCTGCAAGAAAGTGTAAAAAAATGTCGTGGTGACTAAGGGAGGAGGGGGTTTCCCTTTTTAAGCACCAAGGGGAAAAGGCTGTGGGCCCAGCAAATTGACCCCCAAAATTGTGAGAGTGCAGACCAGCTGTAGCACCTCAACTGCACTTTCGCACTGCCTGTTTCAGTGTAAAAAGGGCCCCCTTAGGAAAGAGGCAAATGTAGTCCCTGTTCACAAAAAAAAAGAGCAGAGCAGAAATCAGCAACTACAGACCCATGTCATCTGCAATATGGTAAAATGATTGGACAATAAACTCAAGACAAAAGACAGAGTTTTTTGACTACCACTACTATTTTGGGTCGTCAATATGGTTTTTGGAAAAAGGTTACTCTGTGCTGATCGTTGTTAAAAACCCCTCCACTAAAATGGCACCAGTCCCCCTGGACGAATCCAAAAATAGCTGTGTGGGAGCCTGGGCTTGCTGGCGCTTTCGCCGGGTGTGGCCCAGGGCCTTTAGCAAAAATTCAAAACACTGGGGGAAATTTCAGTCTCGCTCGTCTCCTCGGATTCCTTCATGGTAGATTCTAATTTTAGTTTTTCAATGGAACGGAAAACGCAAGCTTTTTTTGGGGCAAGTGTTCCACAAGGAAGGTGTGGGTATTTTTTGGAATGTCTACTTCAAACGCTTCTTTACTCATCCCAGAAACATGATATGAGAGACTGTACCTGACATTCCTATCCAAGAGAAGAAATGCCCGTGCTCTAAGTAATCAATCACCAGCTGAGAGCTAATCAGCTTGGGGAAATAGATGGCAAAGTAAAATTTGCACCCGAGAAAAAGCAAATGATGATGTCTCAGGCACCTGTTGGTAATGTGGTGCAGTAGTAAGGTGAAGGGAGGGTGTTGGCACCCGGAGAAAAATTTTTTACCTTGGGGTGAAATTTGACTCCCCAAATAACATGAAGAACAAAGTTGTAAAATTTTTCAAAAGGGAAGGCAGCCGGAAAATTACGGCTTCGCCGTATCTCGCATTGCTTGACAGTAGGGGTTGCAAGTTCTGTCGAGGCACAAGTACGTAACCTTGAGTTGCTCCTTCTTGGTTTGCGCCCCCTTCCCTCTCACCTGCGACTGCTTGCGAGGTAGAGAACAGAGCAAGACGTCTCATCTCTGCCCGGACCCATCCCGGATAGATCGTCTTTCAGCAGAGCCCCTTAAATAGGAAGGTTGGGTGGCCTTACTGCTATGTACAAGGCCAAAATTTTCAAAGTACCCCACTTGGATCCCTTCGAGGACGCGTGAAACCCAAAATTTTTTGCACAAGACGGGCGAAAGCAGAATTTACTTTGGCTGTACCCTTTCCAGGGCTCATCCATCTGAGATCATATATACCCAGGATGCCCGGGAGGAACAATTCGTACGGATAAGATGTCAACGAGATAAAGTCAGTTGATCAAATGAAAATGCTGGCCCACAGATGGCTCCAACTTCATCCTGTTCCCTACTTGTATGTCTCATAACAATAAAAATGCTTTCAAATGGCGATGTGGGAACAGCTCTTGCTTGTCAATAAAAATTTGGGGGTCCTTAACCCTTTCAAACCCTGTGTAAAAAAAAAAAAAAAACTCCCATCCCTCTTCTCCTTCTTATTCTTCTTTCTCCTACTCTGTTTCTCCCTCCTTGCAAGAACCCAGGTAAACCTTCAACGAATAACAAACCATGGGAGGGGAGGTGGACTTGTAACAAGACCATGGGAGGGGAGGTGGACTTGTAACAAGACCATGGGAGGGGAGGTGGACTTGTAACAAGACCATGGGAGGGGAGGTGGACTTGTAACAAGACCATGGGAGGGGAGGTGGACTTGTAACAAGACATGGGAGGGAGGTGGACTTGTAACAAGACCATGGGAGGGGAGGTGGACTTGTAACAAGACCATGGGAGGGGAGGTGGACTTGTAACAAGACCATGGGAGGGGAGGTGGACTTGTAACAAGACCATGGGAGGGGAGGTGGACTTGTAACAAGACCATGGGAGGGGAGGTGGACTTGTTACAAGACCATGGGAGGGGAGGTGGACTTGTTACAAGACCATGGGAGGGGAGGTGGACTTGTAACAAGACCATGGGAGGGGAGGTGGACTTGTTACAAGACCATGGGAGGGGAGGTGGACTTGTTACAAGACCATGGTGGAAGAGGGGAGGGGGAGGACAGGTGAGAAAAGAGAAAGGGTGTGGGGGGAGACACTAGGAGAAATGGAACGAACAATTGGAAAGGAAGAACGGAGGAGGAAGAAAGTGAAAAGAACACTGAACATGTTGCAGAATTACCGAGGTCGCGGGGGGGGGGGGCTGACCCCCGGACCACCCTCCTGGTATACAACTCTCGGTGTATATACACCGAGAGACATACAACTCAGTGTACATACACACAGAGACATACAACTCAGTGTACATACACACAGAGACATACAACTCAGTGTACATACACACAGAGACATACAACTCTCAGTGTATACACATCAGTAGAGAGTTATTGAGTTGTTCAGAATATAATCTATATTGTGTCTTAATGGGAGACAGAAAATATAAAGGAACGCTGGAGAGAGTGGCACACCTTGGCACTGACACTATGTCAGTGTCTAACCCTCCCTATCATCCTCCTCCCTTGTTCTGGCACCAATTATAGCGGATAGTCCCCTCAAGGGAGGTTCCTTGATGCTGGTGAGGGCCTCTTGATCTAAGGAATTGGATCTGTGCCCGAGTTCCCTGAATTGAGCCTGACTGCCTTCCATCCCCCCCCCCACATGCGCTGCATAATCTTATGGGTTTAGCGCTCCCCAATGATTATAATGATAACATAGCAGATAGTCAAGTGATTTTAGTGGAAGGATAACCATGTTATGAGCTTCATGTGTGTGTGTGTGTGTGGTTGGGGTTTGTGTGTGTGTGCATGTGTGTGTGTGTGTGTGTGTGTGTGGTGTGTGTGTGTGTGTGTGTGTGTGTGTGTGTGTATGTGTGTGTGTGTATGTGTGTGTGTGTGTGTAGTGTGTGTGTGTGTGTGTTTTTGTGTGTGTGCATGTGTGTGTGTGTGATTGTGTTTTTGTTTGTGTGTGTGTTTTTGTTTGTGTGTGTGTGTATATATACTCATCTATACATGATGTTAAAGGGGTCTCGTCTCGTCTTTTGGCCCCACCGGTTAGTTGGCCTCTACTGGGTTCGAGGAACCTTATCGTACCTTTTCTTAAAGCCACGTATAGATCCTGCCACTATCACTCCACTTTCCAGGTCGTTCCATGTCCTGACTACTCTTAAGTGTGTAGGAGAGAGGGAGAGAGAGAGAGACATGAGTAAGACATGCAGAAGCCGACCACTATTGTTACAGTGGTGGCAACAAACACACTACAACAAGACTACAAAGTGGCAAAGCAGTGCAAGTGTGACAATTACATAATGGCCCGAGCTTCCTAAACCCACAACAGACGGAAATTATATTACTTACCAGATAAAGAACTTAAAACAAGGTCGAGGTTGTGGTTGGTGTTGAGGAGGTTGGAAGGGAGGGATGTAGGGAGGGATGTAGGGAGGGAGGTAGGGAGGGAGGTAGGGAGGGAGGTAGGGAGGGAGGTAGGCAGGGATGTATGGAGGGAGGGAAGTAGGTACGAAGGAAGAGAGGGAGGTAAGGAGGTAGGCAGGGAGGAAGAAGTGGGAGAGGAGTGGGAGGTGGTGAAGATGTTGGAGAAGTGAAAGGTGACGATGATGTTGAAGTTCGGAAGAAAGTGAAGAAGTTGAAGGAGGTGGCTTGACGAAGGTTGAAGACGGAGAAGAGGCGAAAAAAAATGTAGAATAATAACAATAAAAGGTGGAAATATGGAGAAGATGGTGAAAAAAAGGCGAGATGAGTTAGAGAAGACGGGAGAGGTGGGATAGAGGTAAAAATGGTGCAAAAGAGGAAGAAGAGAAGTTGGAGGAAGTAGAGAAGAGGGTAGAGATCGTGGGAAGAAATTGAAAGAGATGGGAAATGGAAAAAGAGGCTGACTTGACGATGAGGCTGTAGGAGGTAGTGGATAATTCGATAATTTATGTTTAAAGCTTGTTAAACAGCCACCCATTTGACTGTCTTAGTAGCAGTGAATTGCTATATGTTAATAAGAGGATGGTCTGGGAAGCTGGGGTCAGTCTCTCCTGCCTTAGCATTTACCCCAGAACACCAGCTGGCTGTCACTCATATAGAGCACAAGACAAACACACCAGCTGGCTGTCATTCACACAGAGCACAAGATACACACCAGCTGGCTGGCACTCATACAGAACACAAGACAAACACACCAGCTACCCAACACTCACACAGAACACAAGACAAACACACCAGCTGGCTGGCACTCATACAAGACACAAGACATACACACCAGCTGGCTGGCACTCATACAGAGCACAAGACAAACACACTAGCTGCCCAACACTCACCCAGAACACAAGACAAGCACACCAGCTGCCCAACACTCACACAGAACACAAGCCAAACACACCAGCTACCCAACACTCACACAGAACACAAGGCAAGCACACCAGCTACCCAACACTCACACAGAACACAAGACAAACACACCAGCTGCCAACACTCACACAGAACACAAGACAAACACACCCAGTGCCCAACACTCACACAGAACACAAGACAAACACACCAGCTACCCAACACTCACACAGAACACAAGACAAAACACCAGCTGGCTGGCACTCATACAAGACACAAGACATACACACCAGCTGGCTGGCACTCATACAGAGCACAAGACAAACACACTAGCTGCCCAACACTCACCCAGAACACAAGACAAGCACACCAGCTGCCCAACACTCACACAGAACACAAGCCAAACACACAGCTACCCAACACTCACACAGAACACAAGACAAACACACCAGCTACCCATCACTCACACAGAACACAAGACAAACACACAGTTGCCCAACACTCACACAGAACACAAGACAAACACACCAGCTACCCATCACTCACACAGAACACAAGACAAACACACCAGTTGCCCAACACTCACACAGAACACGAGACAAACACACCAGCTGCCAACACTCACACAGAACACAAGACAAACACACCAGCTGCCCAACACTCGCACAGAACACGAGACAAACACACCAGCTGCCCAACACTCACACAGAACACAAGACAAACACACCAGCTGCCCAACACTCACACAGAAACACAAGACAAACACACCAGCTGCCCAACACTCACACAGAACACAAGACAAACACACCAGCTACCCATCACTCACACAGAACACAAGACAAACACACCAGTTGCCCAACACTCACACAGAACACAAGACAAACACACCAGCTACCCATCACTCACACAGAACACAAGACAAACACACCAGTTGCCCAACACTCACACAGAACACGAGACAAACACACCAGCTGCCCAACACTCACACAGAACACAAGACAAACACACCAGCTGCCCAACACTCGCACAGAACACGAGACAAACACACAGCTGCCCAACACTCACACAGAACACAAGACAAACACACCAGCTACCCATCCTCACACAGAACAAGACAAACACACCAGTTGCCCAACACTCACACAGAACACGAGACAAACACACCAGCTGCCCAACACTCACACAGAACACAAGACAAACACACAGCTACCCATCACTCACACAGAACACAAGACAAACACACCAGTTGCCCAACACTCACACAGAACACGAGACAAACACACCAGCTGCCCAACACTCACACAGAACACAAGACAAACACACCAGTTGCCCAACACTCGCATAGAACACAAGACAAACACACCAGCTGCCCAACACTCACACAGAACACAAGACAAACACACCAGCTACCCATCACTCACACAGAACACAAGACAAACACACCAGTTGCCCAACACTCACACAGAACACGAGACAAACACACCAGCTGCCCAACACTCACACAGAACACAAGACAACACACAGTTGCCCAACACTCGCATAGAACACAAGACAACACACCAGCTGCCCAACACTCACACAGAACACAAGACAAACACACCAGCTGCCCAACACTCACACAGAACACAAGACAAACACACCAGCTGCCAACACTCGCACAGAACACAAGACAAACACACCAGCTGCCCAACACTCACACAGAACACAAGACAAACACACCAGCTGCCCAACACTCACACAGAACACAAGACAAACACACCAGCTGCCCAACACTCACACAGAACACAAGACAAACACACCAGCTGCCCAACACTCACACAGAACACGAGACAAACACACCAGCTACCCATCACTCACACAGAACACAAGACAAACCACCAGCTGCCCAACACTCACACAGAAACACAAGACAAACACACCAGCTGCCAACACTCACACAGAACACGAGACAAACACACCAGCTGCCCAACACTCACACAGAACACAAGACAAACACACAGCTGCCCAACACTCACACGAACACGAGACAAACACACCAGCTACCCATCACTCACACAGAACACAAGACAAACACACCAGCTGCCCAACACTCACACAGAACACAAGACAAACACACCAGCTGCCCAACACTCACACAGAACACGAGACAAACACACCAGCTGCCCAACACTCATACTCTCCTCAACAATGTTGATGGTTCATGTAGGTTGGCAACATTTCACTCATGCTTCTGAAACTCCTTGACAATGCAGAGCTCATTATTTTCTCCTCCTTTACTAGTCATCTTTGTCACCATCAATACTTAATTTTCGATGAAGAAGAAAACGAATAATAATAATAATAATAATAATAATAATAATAATAATAATAATAATAATAATAATAATAATAATAATAATAATAATAATAATAATAATAATGTACATGGTAAGTTGGTGCAGCATCGACCAGGTCGACCGGAGTCAGTCTTCCCTGTGGTTCCTCACAGTTTGTCATGGACACGAGCGATGTTGTGCCCTCGCTGCCACACCCGCTGCCAACACCCATCCTTCAACGCACCACAAACCAGGTGGGGGAGGTTAGGTAGGGTATGGGGGAGGAGGAGACGGGGGGGGAAGGGAGGAAAGGGTCGTTCTCCGCTCCCTCCGAGAAATTCAGTGTCGACTAAGTACTAATTATCATATTATTGTGGTATTTATGTATAGCGCTAAACCCGTTTAGGTTATTTGGCATGAGGAGGGGGCGGAGGCTCGAACCTCCGTCTGTTTATTACGAGAGACGCGATAATTAACAGGCGGAGTTGGCCCCCCCAATTTCCTGTTGGGTGTCTGCGCGCTGTCAGAGTGCTACTTAGCGGGTCTTTGATGTGAAGGATAGAGATAGTTTCACGATTTATTTGCCGGTAATTTGAAGGTGTTGCCTGAGATTTTAATTGGCTGAAGTGGAGTTTTTAGGTAGAGTTTTGCTTCGATGTAGTGAAGTGAAATGTTGGTAAATAGGAAGGTTTCTCCCTGAGATTATAATCGGATGGTCGACAGATGCAATGAGTTCCCCCACAGGTTAAAATGATGAGGCTAATATACTCTAGTTTATTTAAAAATTCAAATCTTGAAGATTAAGTAAGTTAGTATTTTCAAGTAAAGGCACACATAAATACAGTTATGTAAATTATCTTACATAGCAGCATGTGTGTAAATTACCTACAATAACACCCCAAAAAAGTCAGACAAAGTGACTTACTGCCATTGAAATTCTTGTAAGACAAGGTTAAAGTTACCACGATTCTTCTTATTTAACTAACCTGGAGACTTACCTAACACTGAGTTAAAATATACGTTAATGATAATTTTAAAAGTTAATTGTAAATATAAATCCAAGTGTACTCCTGTTAACCCTTCTGAGGCCTAGTTACTAGTTGTTAAATGTATCCACATGTTCTTGCCCTACCCTCCACATTATGGGTATGTTCTTGCCCTACCCTCCACATTATGGGTATGTTCTTGCCCTACCCTCCACATTATGGGTATGTTCTTGCCCTACCCTCCACATTATGGTATGTTCTTCCCTAACCCCTCCACATTATGGGTAGGTTCTTCCCTACCCTCCACATTTGGGTGGTCTTGTTACTAGGGTATGTTTTTGGGTATTCACATTATGGGTATGGTTTGGAAACCCAATTAGGGTTTATTCTTTATCAAATTTAAAATTTGGAGGTTCTTGCCCTACCCTCCACATTATGGGTAGGTTCTTGCCCTACCCTCCACATTATGGGTATGTTCTTGCCCTACCCTCCACATTATGGGTATGTTCTTGCCCTACCCTCCACATTATGGGTAGGTTCTTGCCCTACCCTCCACATTATGGGTAGGTTCTTGCCCAAACCCCCCACATTTTGGGTAGTTCTTGCCCTACCCTCCACATTAAAGGTATGTACTTGCCCTACCCCACATTATGGGTAGTTCTTGCCCTACCCTCCACATTATGGGGAGTTCTTTGCCCTACCCTCCACAATATGGGGAGGGTTTTTTGCCCTACCCTCCACATTATGGTGGTTCTTGCCCTACCCTCCACATTATGGGTAGGGTTTTTGCCCTACCCCACATTATGGGTATGTTCTTGCCCTACCCTCCACATTATGGGTAGGTTCTTGCCCTACCCTCCACATTATGGGTAGGTTCTTGCCCTACCCTCCACATTATGGGTAGGTTCTCCCCTCCACATTATGGGTAGGTTCTTGCCCCACCCTCCACATTATGGGTATGTTCTTGCCCTACCCTCCACATTATGGGTATGTTCTTGCCCTACCCTCCACATTAAAGGGTAGGTTTTTTTCCCTACCCCCACATTATGGGGAGGTTTCTTGCCCCACCCTCCACATTATGGGTATTTTTTGCCCTACCCTCCACATTTTGGGTAGTTCTTGCCCTACCCTCCACATTATGGTATGTCTTGCCCTACCCTCCACATTATGGGTAGTTCTTTGCCCCTACCCTCCACATTAGGGTAGTTTTTTCTTTCCCCTACATTGGGAGCTGCCTCCTCCACAATAGGATTCCCACCCTCCACATATGAAGTTCTTTACCCCCTTATGGGTATCTTGCCCTACCTCCACAATTATGGTTAAATGTTCTTGCCCTACCCTCCACAATTAGGGTAGTTTGCCCCTACCCTCCACATTATGGGTATGTTCTTGCCCTACCCTCCACATTATGGGTATGTTCTTGCCCTACCCTCCACATTATGGGTAGGTTCTTGCCCTACCCTCCACATTATGGGTAGGTTCTTGCCCTACCCTCCACATTATGGGTATGTTCTTGCCCTACCCTCCACATTATGGGTATGTTCTTGCCCTACCCTCCACATTATGGGTAGGTTCTTGCCCTACCCTCCACATTATGGGTATGTTCTTGCCCTACCCTCCACATTAATGGGTCTGCCCAACCCTCCACATTAGGGTAGCTTTCCCACCCTCCCCCATTATGGGGTATGTTCTTGCCCTACCCTCCACATTAAGGGTATGTTCTTCCCTACCCTCCACATTAGGGTAGTTCTTGCCCTACCCTCCACATTATGGTAGTTTTTGCCCTACCCCCACTAAGGTATGTTTTTTGCCTACCCTCCACATTATGGGTATGTTCTTGCCCTACCCTCCACATTATGGGTAGGTTCTTGCCCTACCCTCCACATTATGGGTATGTTCTTGCCCTACCCTCCACATTATGGGTATGTTCTTGCCCTACCCCCCACATTATGGAGTTCCCTTCCCCACCCTCCACATTATGGGTAAAGTTCTTGCCCTACCCCCCAAAATTATGGTAGGTTCTTGCCCACCCTCCACATTATGGGGATGTTCTTGCCCTACCCTCCCCCATTATGGGTAGTTCTCTTGCCCTACCCTCCACATTAGGGTATGTTCTTGCCCACCCTCCACATTATGGTAGTTTCTTGCCTAAACCCCCCACATTTTGGGTATGTTCTTGCCCTACCCTCCACATTATGGTATGTTCTTGCCCACCCTCCACATTATGTAGTCTTCCCTACCCTCCACATTATGGGTATGTTCTTGCCCTAACCTCCACATTATGGGTGTTTCTTGCCCTACCCTCCACATTATGGGATGTTTTTTGCCCTACCCTCCACATTATGGGTAGGGTTTTTTGCCTACCCCCCCACATTATGGGTAGGTTCTTGCCCTACCCTCCACATTATGGGTATGTTCTTGCCCTACCCTCCAAAATTATGGGTATTCTTGCCCCACCCCAAAATTCTACTTTAGGGGTATATTCTTGCCCATATTCCACATTATGGGGTAGTTTTTGGGCCCTACCCCCACGGGATGGGAGGGGCCCCTTCCCTTACCCCCCAACCCCTCCACAGGAAGGGTAAGTTCTTGCTCAAAAAACCCCCTCCACGGGAAGGGGTATGTTCTTCCCCTACCCCCCACAGGATGAGTATGTTCTTCCCCTTCCCTACCCCCACAAGGAAAGTATGTTCTGCTCAAACCCTCCACGGAAGAGAAAAGTTTTTTTGCTCAAAAAAACCCTCCACGGGAAGGGAAAATTTTCTTGCTCTACCCCCACGGAAGAGTATTTTCTTGCTAAAACCCCTCCACGGGAAGAGTTGTTCTTGCTCTACCCCTCCACAGGAAGAGTATGTTTTGCTCTAACCCTCCACAGGAAGGTATTTTTCTTGCTCAAAACCCCCACGGGAAAGGGGAGTTTTCTTTGCCTACCCTCCACAGAAGGGTAGTTCTTCTCACCCTCCACAGAAGGGTATTTCTTGCTCTACCCTCCACGGGAAAGGGGATTTCTTGCTCAAAAAACCCTCCACGGGAAGGGTATTTCTTGCTCTACCCTCCACGGAAGGGTTTTTTTCTTGCTCAAAAAAACCCCCACAGAAGGGGTATGTTTTTTTCCTACCCCCACGGGAAGGGGGTATGTTTTTCTTTAAACCCTCCACGGGAAGGGTATTTCGCTCTAAACCCCCACAGGAAGGGTATGTTTTTTTGCTAAAACCCTCCACGGGAAGGGTAGTTCTTGCTCAACCCCCTCCACGGAAGGGGTAGTTCTTGCTCTACCCTCCACAGGAAGGGTATGTTCTTGCTCTACCCTCCACAGGAAGGGTATGTTCTTGCTCTACCCTCCACAGGAAGGGTATGTTCTTGCTCTACCCTCCACAGGAAGGGTATGTTCTTGCTCTACCCTCCACAGGAAGAGTATTTTCTTGCTCAAAACCCTCCACAGGAAAGTATTTCTTGCTCTACCCTCCACAAAAGGGGTATTTTTCTTGCCTACCCTCCCGGGAAGAGTATTTTCTTGCCTACCCTCCACAGGAAGGGATTTTTTGTCAAAACCCTCCACAGGAAGGGTATTTTTCTTGCTCTACCCTCCACGGAAGGGTAGTTCTTCTCAAAAACCCCTCCACGGGAAGAGTATGTTCTTGCTCTCCCCTCCACAGGAAGGGATTTTCTTGCTCAAAAACCCTCCACGGGAAGGGTATGTTTTTTTGCTCAAAACCCTCCACAGGAAGAGTAGTTTTTGCTCTAAAACCCTCCACAGGAAGGTATTTTCTTCTCTACCCCCACGGGAAAGGGTATTTTCTTGCTCAAAACCCCCCACAGAAGAGTATGTTCTTGCTCTCCCTCCACGGGAAGGGTATGTTTGCTCTCCCCCACGGGAAGGTATTTCTTGCTCACCCTCCACAGGAAGGGTATGTTCTTGCCACCCTCCACAGGAAGGGTATGTTCTTCTTTTAAACCCTACTAGTAAATTTTGTTTAGCAAATTCTCTATGTTTATCATAGTCATTTTAAATATAGAAATAAAACTCATTCTGCTAATTGGGCCCAAACTCGTCCGGGGCGGGTTTAAAAGGCCGATGTTTTTAATTTTATTTCTTCTTACTTATTTTTTAAAAAGGATTTATTAAACATCATCCCTATAGGGATTTCAGTCAAACGTCCCGACGACAAAGCGAATTTTGGAAGAAATTTTCTGTAGCAAATGATGTAAACGGAAAATGAAAGTGCCAAGAATTTTAAAAAAAAAATAATTTTTAATGGTTCAAAAAAAACATTTTCAATACATAGAGAGGAATAAAAGAGTTGGGAAAAATGGGCACTTTCGTATGGACAGGTTATACTTTTGTTGATGGAAAAATACTTTATGAAGACCATTGCCTGTAAAAAGGCTCGAAGGCCAATAATAACAAAGTACGCTAAACTTTAATTAAACGCTTAAAATACACAAATTAGGAATTATAAGTGCTAAACATTTGCCAACGTCGAACAACAACCAATACCAACAGACTCAAGTTAAACCTCTGGGAAAATATAAAAGGTCCTTCCATGTCCGGAATTTTCAAACACCGACTTATTAGTGTCATTGTGGGAACGATAAACTCGGCCTTCGTCATAAACAAACCACCCGTTTAATGACAACTCTCAGAGAATATGAAAGTAAAGGAAACAAGTGCAACTAATTGACATTTATTGGGCAAAACTTTCGCCTCAGAGCTTTATCAAGCCATAACCCTAAATGGCTTGAAAAGCTCCTGGAGAGCGAAACGTTTCAACAATTCACATTAGTTGCACTTGTCTTTAACTTTCATATTGCGGTATCACACCAAACTTTATTACAAATCTGAGCGAGGAAAGTCTCAAGGAAAAGCAACAAATAACTAATTGTGACGATTACACTACGTCTTCGTGTTTTGGACAACCGGAGTTATAAGCCTGGGTAAAGTCACTTAAATATCCCTGGCATGTTTTACGAAGGGTGAGTTATGGGGAGACAAGCAGGCGAAGGAGCACAGAGGCAAGTGGAGAGAGAAATAGATGACAGGTAAAGATAGATTAGAGTGAGAGACAGCAGAGTTTAGGTAGAAAATATGGAAGGTATGCATGTGAGTTACTTTTGGAGAAAGGTTAAATGAAACGGGGAAAAAATATAGAAATAGAAAGGTTAGGTAATGTTTGTCTCCTGACGCAGGTCTTAGTCATGTGATTACCCGCAACTGGAGACTTAGGTCCTATGACCAATGCCTTCCGCTGGCTTACCTTTGTATAATCATAGCTAAAGTTATAATTATACAAGGAGAAGATAAAGTAAAATCCCGAGAAAGACAAAAAGCAGAAAAAAGAGACCAGGAAAAACGAGGGACGATACTGGCAACTCGACGAAAAAAAATTCTGAGATAAAGCCCATTTTTACTACCCCCCCCCCTTTATTTGTCCCCCTACCCCCGCCTACCCCTCCTTCCCCACTCCCCCCACAAAAGCAAGGGGGGGGGGCACCTGGCAAGCTCAAACTCTCTTCGGAAATCCCCCCAACCCTCCGTTGTCGCACGCAAGTAATTGGCACTTCGTGGCACCATGGCACTCTAATAGGGAAAAGAAATTCCCCAAGCACAGCTACTCCCTACCAGTCTTATCTCTTACAAAAACCTCCCCCCCCCTCCCTGCAGTCCCCGCGCGTACACCTTTTTTAGTGCTTAACTTAAAATAATAAAATAATAAAAATAATAATAATAATAATAATAATAATAATAATAAGACATAAAAATTAGGAAGAGAGAAGAAAGAGAGAGTTTAAAAGAGGTAAAAAACCCTCCGAGGAAGGAAAAAAAACGATGAAAAAAACGAAGAGAAGAGATAGGGGCGACAAAGACAAGGAGGTTGTGAAGGTGATAATGGAGTCAGCCTTGAACCCTAAGATACCAAGAAGCGAAGACACGCCGGGGCCACGACCCCCCGGGGAAAAAGATAACATACAGACATAACAAACAGTTTCCCCGCGTCCCTGAGGACGCGGCCGCACACGGGAAAACTGCACGCGAGGGGCAGGGGCGACAGAGCAATTTTTAAAACCAAAGGAGAGAGGGGGAAGAGGAAGGAGGAGGGAAAAATGATAAACACAAACGTAGCCCCTGGGGGGTAATAAAAAGAGTTGGAGCGGGGGGGCAATAATCGTATAAACTGCTTTAAAACATGTAAATCGATGGTGAGGGAAATATCACTCGCGTTTAGTCAGATTGTAACACAGAAACAATAATTGTAGTTACGTTTAAAAACGAAGTGGCTCCTACTCCATTATTCACGGGGAAAAACGTAGGAATTTCCTCTCTTTCTTTCCCCTTCTCTCTCTCTTCTCTCTCTCTCTCTCTCTCCTCTCTCTCTCTCTCTCTCTCTCTCTTTCTTTTTTGTAACAAAAATAGAAAAAAAAATAATGTTAAATATTCTAAAAAAAAGGTCAAAGATAAAATGAGAAAACTTAACAAAGGCCCCCCAAAAAGCAAATTAATCAAACCCCAAAAAACATAACAAATTTTAAAAAAACAATTTTTGAAAAAATTTATAAAAAAAAAAAAGTACATGTCAGGGGGGGCCCCGGGGCCAGGGACTAGGACCAGGGGCCAGGGACTAAGACCGGGGGCCCGGGACCCAGGACCCGGGGGGCCCGGGGGTAGGGTTTGGGGCCAGGTAGCCAGGGGCTAGGGTTTTTAGGGGGTTTTAGGGAAAACCCGGGGCCATGAACTAGAGCCCCTGGACCAGGGGGCCGGGAAATAGAGCCCAGGAACCCTGGGTCAGGGGGCCGGGGCTAGAGGCCCGGGGGCTAAAGGGGCCCGGGGCCCGGGACTTGGGGGAGCAGGGAAACCCTGGGGGCCCGGGAATAGAGGCAGGGACCAGGGGCCAAAGGGGCAGGGACCAGGGGGGCCCGGGGTCAAAGGGCCCGGGACCAGGGGTCAAAGGGGCCAGGGGCCCGGGGGGGCAGGGGCCCCGGGGTCAGGGGGCCCGGGGTCCCGGGCCCGGGGCCAAAGGGGGTCATGGCCGGGGGCCCGGGGCCAGGGGGCAAGGGGCCCGGGGCCAGGGGTAGGGACCCGGGGGGCCCGGAAAAAAAATAAATTTTTTTTTGACAAAATGGTTTAGGGAAAACCCTTTTTAACAGATGATTAGAAAATTTTCCCCCCTTTAAGCAAAAATATTTCAGAGTTTTTTTAACACAAACAGCTTTAAAAAAAACAAAAAAAAAAAAAAACGTTTTATTGGTAAACAACACCATTTTTAATCCGTCAGTTAAAAAAATTTAAGGGATCATTACGATCAAACATTAAAAAATCACGTCAGATTAAATTTAAGGGTTTATTACCCATCAATCATTAACAAACACGTCAGGGTTAACATTTAAGGGGGTTTATTACGATCAAAACATTTAAAACCCAAACAAAGTCGGTTTTAAAATTTAAGGGATCATTACGATCAATCATTAACAATCACGTCAGATTAACATTTAAGGGATCATTACGATCAATCATTAACAATCACGTCAGAAATTAAAATTTTTAAGGGGTCATTACGATCAATTTATTAAAAAAAAAACACGTCAGATTAAAATTTAAGGGATCATTACGGGTTCCAAACATTAAAATCACGTCAGATTAACATTTTTTAAAGGGGTCATTTTCGATCAAAACATTAACAATCACGTCAGATTAACATTTAAGGGATCATTACGATCAATCATTAACAATCACGTCAGATTAACATTTAAGGGATCATTACGATCAATCATTAACAATCACGTTTAGATTTAAAAATTTTTAAAGGGGTCATTACCCTTTAAAAACATTAAACCCAAACACGTCAGGGTTAACATTTAAGGGGTCATTACGATTTAATCATTAACAAAACACGTCAGGTTTTAAAAAATTTTAAAGGGGTCATTACGATTTAATCATTTAAAAATCACGTCAGATTAACATTTAAGGGATCATTACGATCAATCATTAACAATCACGTCAGATTAACATTTAAGGGATCATTACGATCAATCATTAACAATCACGTCAGATTAACATTTAAGGGATCATTACGATCAATCATTAACAATACGTTTAGATTAACATTTAAGGGGGATCATTTTCGATTTAATCATTAAAACCCAAACACGTCAGATTAACATTTAAGGGATCATTACGATCAATCATTAACAATCACGTCAGATTAACATTTAAGGGATCATTACGATCAATCATTAACAATCACGTCAGATTAACATTTAAAGGGATATTACCCATCAATCCCTTAACAATCACGTAAAAAATTTAAAAATTTAAGGGATCTTTTTCGATCAATCATTAACAATCCCCGTAGATTAACATTTTAAGGGGTTTATTTTCGATCAATATTAACAATCACGTCAGATTAACATTTTAAGGGTTTTTTACGATCCCAAACCTTAAAAAATCACGTCAGATTAACATTTTTAAAGGGTCATTTTCGATCAATCATTAACAATCACGTCAGATTAACATTTAAGGGATCATTACGATCAATCATTAACAATCACGTCAGATTAACATTTAAGGGATCATTACGATCAATCATTAACAATCAAAAGTCGATTAACATTTAAAGGGAAAAATTACGATTTTAAACATTAAAAATCCCCGTCAGATTAAAATTTAAGGGATAAAATTTCGATCCCAAACTTAACAATTCCCTCAAAATTAAAATTTAAGGGTCATTTAAAGATTTTAATTTATTAACAATCACCTTTTTTTGATAAACAATTAAAAGGGGTTCCCTTACATCAAACATTAACAAACACGTCAGATTAGCATTTAAGGGATCATTGCGATCAATTTATTAAAAATTTGCGGGCAAATTAAAAAAAATTTTGGGATCATTACGATCAATAATTTTTACTGGGGTTATCAGTAACGATGGAATAATTAAAACGGAAAAAAAATTTGATGGGCTAATTTCCCATAACGAAGATGGAAACATAATTTAGATTTTTTCGGAGAAGTGACATCCCCACACGCGTCCCGTGGACGGTTTGCACAAGGGAAAATACCCCTCCCGTGGACGGTTTTTTGCGGGAAGAAAATACCCTCCCGTGGACCCCGGGGCAAGAAAAAACCCCTCCCGTGGGGCGGTTAAACGCAAAAACATGCCCAAACCCCCTGGACGGGGGAGGCAAAAAACATACCCCTCCCCCTGGACCGGGCCCCCAAGAACATACCCCCCCCTGGACGGTTTTGCGCAAAAACCTACAAATCCCATGGACGGTTAGGGGCAAGAACAATCCATCCCGTGGACGGTTTTGGCAAGAACATCCATCCCGTGGAAAGGGTTTTTTTTGCAAAAAACATGCCCATCCGTGGACCCGGTTTTTTTGCCCAAAAAAAAAAACCCATCCCGTGGACAGGTTTTTTGCGCAAGAAAATACCCCCTCCCGTGGGCGGAAGCGCAAAAAGGAAAATGCCCCTCCCTTGGACGGTTTTGCGCAAAAAAACCCTACCCCTCCCCTGGACCCGGGAGCACAAGAAAAATCCCATCCCGTTGATGGTTTGCGAAAAGAACCAAAACCCATCCCGTGAACGGGTTTTTTGGGACAAGAAAATTTCCCATCCCGTTGATGGTTTTCGGAAAAAAAAAATACCCAAACCCGTTTAACGGTTTTGCACAAGAAAAAATACCCACCCCTGGACGGTAGCGGGAAGAACATTACCCATCCAGTGGACGGTAAACACAAGAAAAAATACCCCTTTCCCCTGGGACGGTTTTAGGCAAAATCTTACCCATCCGTGGAGGTAGCGCAAAAAAAAAATGCCCATCCCCTTGGGGGCGGTTTGCGCAAGAACTACCCATTCCCCTGGACGGTTTTTCGCAAGAACTAAAAATCCCGTGGACGGTAGCGCAAAGAACATACCCACCCCTGGACGGTTTGGGACAAGAACTAAACCAAACCCGTTGATGGTTTGCGAAAAAAAAAATACCCTCCCGTGAATGGGAAACACAAAAAACTTTCCCCTCCCCTGGAAACCCGGAAAAGAGCATAAACCCTTCCGTGGACGGTTTGCACAAGAAAATAACCCCTTTCCCCTGGACGGTTTTTTGCGCAAGAACATACCCATCCCCTGGACGGTAGCCAAGAAAATTTCCCCTTTCCCTTTATGGTTTTCCCCAAGAACATACCCCTCCGGGTTTTGGGCCGGGGCAAGAGCATTCCCCTCCCCTGGGGGTGGTTTTGCAAAAAAGAACAACCCATCCCCTGGACCGGTTTTCAAGGGGCATACCCAAACTGTTTGACAGCCTGTACTGTCAGAGCACAACCCTAGCCGGGCTGCTTGACTAGTTCATATTTGCAGCATTCGGTGCTTTCCCTCTGTAAAGGGTTTACCCAGGGCATTTGGGGTGCACCCGCCCCCCCTTCTCAATCCTAGGCCCCACCGACTTTATAAAACACAAGTGCCCCTTTCCCCGGACTGGGGTAACCCGGGCACTCCCCCACACTTTCCGTTGTTGTACTCATTCCTATCCAATTAAAGCCAAAATAGTCCACGGCCGTATCATTGCTACCTACGCTACCTTCATCGGCACTAAACCGTTGTTCAGCAGTAAGAACAGTTATAACAGTGGTGACAGCGGAGTCAACGGCATTGTGAGCCTCTTCAGGGTGGAGGGGTCAACACCATCGGTCGACGCCAGTCAACATCATCCGTCGTCATCCAACGCCCCTGCTGGCCTAAAGAGTTATCTGTTACTCCCAGCATCTTGACGGGACCTGAGATAGATCTTCGTCCTAGATTTTTTCCACAAAATCTGGACATAGGCGTCACGGCGTCACCTCCAGCCTTAGCAGTCACGTGTTCACCTCATCACCCTCTCTACAGCCCTTTCAACACTCTCCAGCACCATTCTCCTGCCTCCTACAGCGTCGCTACGCCCTTCTCAGCTACAAGAAGTAGAGGTGAGATCGTTTAGTGTGTTGGCTTCGTGTGGCTTCCCGCGTGACCACGAGGCAGCTCTGGGGTTGGTCCATACCCTAGACAGCTTGTACACATACCAGCCTTCTCTACAGCCTTCTCTGCTACGCAACGACGTCCATCTCGTCGTCCATGCGTGTTGCACAGCTGGTGGACCCCGGCAGAACCATATACCAACTGGTGATACCAGAGTCCATGATACCAGCTACTCTTAGGTTGATCCACGATGTCCCAGGTGTAGCGCACCCCGGGAAGGACCGCAGTATCAAACAGGCACGAATGAAATATTTCTGGCCTAAGATGGCAGCGGACATTGCCAAGCATGTGCACCAGTGTGTTTGCCTACAGCACAAGGGTACCATTACAGGTCCTAACCCCATTCTAAAGTATCCCATTACAAAGGAGCCCTGGGAGAGAACTTCTGTCGACCTGTTGACGAACTTCTCGACCTCGGAGAAGGGAAATAAGCACCTGCTTGTAATGGTAGATAACTTGACGCGGTACAGTGAATTAGTACCCATTCCTGATAAAACCGCCGAAACGGTCGCTAGTGCTTTCCGTGAGCATGTTGTTCTTCGTCATACTTGCCCGCGTGTCCTTCTGTCAGACAATGGGTCTGAGTTTATAAATGGCATAATGCAGGATCTTTGCTCCAGATTTAATATTCACCAAGCGCCAGTAGCTCCACGCCACCCTGCGAGTAATGGTCTTGCTGAAACGTACAAAATCGCAAAGTCCTGGAGGTGCTCAGGGTAACCGTTAACCCAAGTTGTACTACATGGGATGAGGCTATCCCAGATGTTCAATGTACATTAAATTCCTCTCTCAACAGCTCGATCGGTGAGACACCTCATTTTGCTTTGTATGGCTATGACAAGCGCTTACCATATGAAATTCTGTTTGCTCCACCTAGACCTACTTACGCTACTGATAACCCCAGTGTAGTAAAGATGCGGACAATGCAGCTTGTCTTCCAGCGGGTACGAGAGAACCTTATGAAAGCTACTGATAGGTTCACGTCTGAGCGCAATGCCCGTGCCAAGGAAAGCAAAGTGGAACCAGGTTGCAAAGTTATGTTGCTCAACCCAGCGCAGACCCCAGGTATGCACAAACTTGTCCCAAAATTCGTGGGTCCTTACCGTGTCCTACGACAGCTCCGTGGCAATAAGTTCGAGGTAAGGGAGATTGCTACGGGAACTATTAAGGAAGCCCACCTTGATCACATGAAGTATGTGGACCATGTGCAGGCCGAAGCAGAGCTGGAGTCGCGTGCGTCGCAACGCCACAATCAGACCAATGCTAGGGACAACCCGTCTATCCCTTCTCCCACTACTACTGTTACGGAAGACGGCCCAGTAAGGCTCCATACCTATGGCCTGCGACCCAGGACAACAGTACATTTCTGTGACATTGACGTACCTACTGACTTGCCTGACTCCTACGCTAGTTATGCTAATTGTTTGCTTGCAGAAATGGGTATAAATGCGCACACATTGTATAGCTAGTCGATAATGGAGTCAGGGTGGACAACATCATGTAATTATGTAAATACTTTTAGAAGGGTACCCAGAGCGTAATGAATTCCATGGATATAGTATTATTGTAGTTATGTGCACCCAGTGTTTTTATACAAAAAAAAAAAGCCGTATTACGGTCAGAACAGTGCTGCCCTCTGAGTTACATGTCACACCTTAGGAAATGCTACTGTCAGTCATTGTTTGCAGATGTGAGGGTGCAACAACGTTAGTAGACGAGTGGTCAACTGATGTTCAGCCCTGCGGACAACCTGTATATAGAAGATTTTAGTTCCAGTGCTGACGTCTCCTGGCTCTCTACTCGATGAAACAGCGCGGGCAAACCAGTTCTCTTCCCCTGGATGGGAGAGTTTTTTTTTGCCTGTTGCATTTTTATGTCCATTTTTGATTTACTAGTGAGCGAAAGCCAGTCCCTCTCTGGGGTAGCTAGTGTAATTCCTTTATACCTATGGGCCCACCAGTATTGTCGCGTCGGGACGACGCGAGGTGCGTGGCCGAGCAAATGTAGACAGCCTGTACTGATAAATTAGACACATGTGCAACTCTTGGGTATCTTTATTGAGGAAACGTTTCGCCACACAGTGGCTTCATCAGTCCATACAAAGGAGAATCATGAAGAACAGGAGGAGAATGAGGTAATCAGTCCCTCAACCTTGAGTCGATGTGGTCAGTCCATCAATCTTGAATAGAATACGGCATACGTGCTGAGAAGGAGCTTATAAACCGTTGGCAGGAGAGGTGAAGCAGTCATAGGTCGTGTAACATTGGTTCAATGTTGAAGTAGGTCGTGCCCAAGTTTCCTCAATAAAGATACCCAAGAGTTGCACATGTGTCTAATTTATCAACATGTCGGTTCTCTGAACCATTCATCTACAAACCTGTCAGACACTGCAACTTCTTGGGATCTTATTACTTGGGAATTCTTCGCTTGCCTAATTCTTGGGCACGACCTACTTCAACATTGAACCAATGTTACACGACCTATGACTGCTGCACCTCTCCTGCCAACGGTTTATAAGCTCCTTCTCAGCACGTATGTCGTATTCTATTCAAGATTGATGGACTGACCACATCGACTCAAGGTTGAGGGACTGATTACCTCATTCTCCTCCTGTTCTTCATGATTCTCCTTTGTATGGACTGATGAAGCCACTGTGTGGCGAAACGTTTCCTCAATAAAGATACCCAAGAGTTGCACATGTGTCTAATTTATCAACATGTCGGTTCTCTGAACCATTCATCTACAAACAGCCTGTACTGTCAGAGCACACAGCCTAGCCGTCTGCTCTGACTAGTTCATATTTCGCAGCATTCAGGTGCTGCCCTCTGTAGGCTCACCTAGGTCAGTGGGAGGCACAGCCCACCCTCTCTCACTCCTAGGCCGACCGACTTGATAGACACAAGTGCCCCTCCACGGACTGGCTAACGGTCACTCCCTCACACTGCCCGTTGTGTACTCACTCCTATCCAATTAAAGCCAAACTAGTCCACGGCCGTATCATTGCTACCTACGCTACCTTCATGGGCACTAAACCGTTGTTCAGCAGTAAGAACAGTTATAACACATCCTGTGGACGGTAGCACAAGAACATACCCATCCCATGGACGGTAGCGCAAGAACATACCCATCCCGTGGACGGTAGCGCAAGAACATACCCATCCCGCAGACGGTAGCGCAAGAACATACCCATCCCATGGAGGGTAGCGCAAGAACATACCCATCCCGCAGACGGTAGCGCAAGAACATACCCATCCCATGGAGGGTAGCGCAAGAACATACCCATCCCGCAGACGGTAGCGCAAGAACATACCCATCCCGCGGACGGTAGCGCAAGAACATACCCATCCCGCAGACGGTAGCGCAAGAACATACCCATCCCATGGACGGTAGCGCAAGAACATACCCATCCCGTGAACGGTAGCGCAAAAACATGCCCATCCCGCGGACGGTAGCGCAAGAACATATCCATCTCATGGACGGTAGCGCAAGAACATACCCATCTCATGGACGGTAGCGCAAGAACATACCCATCTCATGGACGGTAGCGCAAGAACATACCCATCCCGCGGACGGTAACGCAAGAGCATACCCATTCCGCAGACGGTAGGGCAAAAACATACCCATCCCGTGAACGGTAATGCAAGAACATACCCATCCCGCGGCGGGAGCGCAAGAACATACCCATCCCGCGGACGGTAACGCAAGAACATACCCATCCCGCAGACGGTAACGCAAGAACATACTCATCCCGCGGACGGTAACGCAAGAACATACCCATCCCGCAGACGGTAGCGCAAGAACATACCCATCCCATGGACGGTAGCGCAAGAACATACCCATCCCGGAGACGGTAAGGCAAAAACATACCCATCCCGCGGACGGTAACGCAAGAACATACCCATCCCGTGGACGGTAGCGCAAAAACATACCCATCCCACGGACGGTAACGCAAGAACATACCCATCCCGCAGACGGTAGCGCAAGAACATACCCATCCCATGGACGGTAGCGCAAGAACATACCCATCCCGCAGACGGTAGCGCAAGAACATACCCATCCCATGGACGGTAGCGCAAGAACATACCCATCCTGCAGACGGTAGCGCAAGAACATACCCATCCCGCAGACGGTAGCGCAAGAACATACCCATCCCGCAGACGGTAGCGCAAGAACATACCCATCCCGCAGACGGTAGCGCAAGAACATACCCATCCCGCAGACGGTAACGCAAGAACATACCCATCCCGCAGACGGTAACGCAAGAACATACCCATCCCGCAGACGGTAGCGCAAGAACATACCCATCCCGCAGACGGTAACGCAAGAACATACCCATCCCGCAGACGGTAACGCAAGAACATACCCATCCCGCAGACGGTAGCGCAAGAACATACCCATCCCGCAGACGGTAACGCAAGAACATACCCATCCCGCAGACGGTAGCGCAAGAACATACCCATCCCGCAGACGGTAACGCAAGAACATACCCATCCCGCAGACGGTAGCGCAAGAACATACCCATCCGCAGACGGTAACGCAAGAACATACCCATCCCGCAGACGGTAGCGCAAGAACATACCCATCCCGCAGACGGTAGCGCAAGAACATACCCATCCCGCAGACGGTAACGCAAGAACATACCCATCCCGCAGACGGTAACGCAAGAACATACCCATCCCGCAGACGGTAGCGCAAGAACATACCCATCCCGCAGACGGTAACGCAAGAACATACCCATCCCGCAGACGGTAACGCAAGAACATACCCATCCCGCAGACGGTTAGCGCAAGAACATACCCATCCCGCAGACGGTAACGCAAGACATACCCATCCCGCAGACGGTAGCGCAAGAACATACCCATCCCGCAGACGGTAACGCAAGAACATACCCATCCCGCAGACGGTAACGCAAGAACATACCCATCCCGCAGACGGTAGCGCAAGAACATACCCATCCCGCAGACGGTAACGCAAGAACATACCCATCCCCCAGACGGTAGCGCAAGAACATACCCATCCCGCAGACGGTAACGCAAGAACATACCCATCCCGCAGACGGTAGCGCAAGAACATACCCATCCGCAGACGGTAACGCAAGAACATACCCATCCCGCAGACGGTAGCGCAAGAACATACCCATCCCGCAGACGGTAGCGCAAGAACATACCCATCCCGCAGACGGTACGCAAGAACATACCCATCCCGCAGACGGTAACGCAAGAACATACCCATCCCGCAGACGGTAGCGCAAGAACATACCCATCCCGCAGACGGTAACGCAAGAACATACCCATCCCGCAGACGGTAGCGCAAGAACATACCCATCCCGCAGACGGTAGCGCAAGAACATACCCATCCCGCAGACGGTAACGCAAGAACATACCCATCCCGCAGACGGTAACGCAAGAACATACCATCCCGCAGACGGTAGCGCAAGAACATACCCATCCGCAGACGGTAACGCAAGAACATACCCATCCCGCAGACGGTAACGCAAGAACATGTAGACACACGTACGGCCCTGAAGTCAAAAAACAAATCACATGCCAGAAAAAAAGTAAACAGAAATCTAAATTAACCATAGAAGAAAATACTGTGTACTTAAGAACATAAGAAAGAAGGAACACTGCATCAGGCCTACTGGCCCATGCAAGGCAGGTCCAAGTCTCCTACCTGCTGAAGCCAATGCCCCAACCTAGTCAGGTCGGGTCACATTCACTTAAGGAAAGATCACGGCAACTGACCTAGTAGCACAAGCTAATCAATTCCAACTCACACCCACCCACACCCACTCATGTATTTATCTAACCTAATTTTAAAACTACACAACATTTTAGCCTCTATAACTATACTCGGGAGTTTGTTCCACTCATCCATAACTCTATTACCAAACCAGTGCTTTCCTATGTCCTTCCTGAATCTGAATTTTTCTAACATAAAGTCATTGCTACGAGTCCTGTCTACTCTAGATATTTTCAGCACGTTATTTACATCCCCTTTATTTATTCCTGTCTTCCATTTATACACCTCAGTCATATATCCCCTAATTCTACGCCTTTCTAGAGAGTGCAGATTCAGGGCCCTCAGTCTATCCTCATAGGGAAGATTTCTGATACATGGGATCAACTTTGTCATCCTCCTTTGTATGCTTATGAGACTAAACACAGACTGGGGGACTGATTACCTCAATGTGCTCTTCATCTTCCACTTTTCTCTCCACTGGACTGAAGACGACACTGGCTGGCAAAACGTTTCCAGAATAAAGATACCTAAATTCCCTACAAGTATCTCATTTATCAGCTTGCCGATTTTCTAAACTATTTATTCAAGTTGATGAGACACTTTTCGCCCACCTGGTAAGCGAAACGTCTCTCAATACGATACCCGGATGGTGTTTAAGTGTTTACCTCATCCACTAGTCTATAGTTCCTTTGGGAAATAAAAGCCACGATCTTTTAATGGTAAATCTACTCAATAATGAAAAAAAAATAGATGGACAAAAAACACGTTTAACAATTTACTGTCTTTACTGATACTTAACGTTGAATCAATAAAGACATCAAACTGTCTGTTAATAAGACACAATATGTAATTTATAGCCCCTTTTATTGAGACGTTTCGCCCACCAGGAACTCTATCCATTCTTCCTGGTGGACGAAATGTCTTTTCAATACAATACCAAAAACCGCATGTGGTGCCTTAACACACTTGTCGGTCTATAATAACACACCTGTCGGTCTATAACAACACACCTGTCGGTCTATAATAACACACCTGTCGGTCTATAATAACACACCTGTCGGTCTGTAACAACACACCTATCGGTCTATAATAACACACCTGTCGGTCTATAACAACACACCTGTCGGTCTATAACAACACACTTGTCGGTCTATAATAACATACCTGTCGGTATGTAATTCCATATATGAAAGAGGAGGATGTCGGGGGCCAGTGCCTCCACTCTCAGACCTGGAACTGAATCACTTGTTACACATCTGACTTAACCTGTCAAGCAATGGCTCTCTCTCTCTCTCTCTCTTACCCCATGTCTAACACACTTGGTGGGTGTTTATATCATATGTTTTAAATACATGTATATTACGCAATACCTTTAATTGTGTTAAAGTCTCCACAGCAGTAGAGGTATCTTACAGGCGTAGCATAGATATCTTAGAGATATCTTACAGGTGTCTGAAATGTATCTTACAAGTATATTACAGGTGTCCTACAGGTATATTACAGGTATCTGAATGCTATCTTACAAGGCACCTAAAGTCAGTACCTGACCAGCCGGGCTGTGGTTCGTACGTCAGTTTGCGTGCTGCCAGCAGTAACAGCCTGGTTGGTCAGACCTTGATCCACCATGAGGCCTGGTCTCAGACCGGGCCGCGGGGGCGTTGACCCCGAAACCCTCTCCAGGTAAACTCCAGGTAAGGTATCTTACAGGTACCTCGTAAGTTATCTTACAGGCATCTTAAAGGTAACTTAAAGTTAACTTACAGGCATCTCATTCACAGTCTCCAGAGAGAAACCTTTTCCTCGAGGTTCAACATTTGGACACAATCATCTACAAGACTGTGTCCAAATTTCTCCAACTTATGTCCACGTTTGGACAAGTTATCAGCCAGAATATATGACATAATTCGAATATCATGACAGAACAATTTCGAATCCATATTTTTTTTCGGATTAAATTATCATGGAGTCAATTTCTTCTGCCTTAGGTAATATTTCTTGATATTATTTATTATCATTTAATAATTTTTACGTGAAAATAAAGCGTAATTATAGGGTCATAAAAGGTTATTGTTGCATAAGATAATATCATGTGCAACATTCTGAAAATATACAAAGCAACATTAGACAAGGATATGCATTTAAAAGAATTATTATATGTTTTTGTTATTATTATTGTTATGGGTTGCGATTTAAGGAATAGAATTATTACAATAACGGGGGAAAATGCTAAAACTGAAAGGATCATACAGCACTTGGGGAATGGTGGGTAATCAGGGTTGATCCGAGGGAATGGCAGGTCCAGTTCCTTGGATCGAGAGCCCGTCGCCAGCAAAAGAGGAGGGAAAAGTTGAAAATCTATGTAGCAGTTGAGAAGTGTTTCCACAGCCTCGAGGGGGTAAACACACTGGTCTTTGTTTACATCTGCAGTTTGTGTCAGCCAGACTAGTCCGAGCTGATAGGAAGGTGACAGTAACTCAACCACGCTTGACAAGAGTGGTATGCAGAAAAGCATCTCTGAACACACAGTACGTGGAACCTCGAAGTGGATTGGCTACAGCAGCAGCAGACCACACCGGGTTCCACTACTGTCACTAAGAACAGGAAACTGAGGCTACAGTGGACACAGGCTCACCAAAACTGGACAGTTGAAAATTAGAAAAACGTCGCCTGGTTTGACGAATCGGGATTTCTGCTGTGACAGGCAAATGGTAGGGTCAGCATTCGGCGTAAACCTTTGGGATGTGATGGAACGGGAGTTTAGCAGTTTGAGTGTGCAGCCGACAGTTCTGCAGCAAGTGCATGATGCTCTCATGTCAACATGAACCAGGATCTCTTAGGAATGACTCACGAAATCGTAATGACACGATTGCAAACAAACCATGGTACGAGCGGGAATTGAACTCGCGGTTAATGAGTCGTAAAACTCCAGACCGGCGAGTTAGCCACTGGGCCAGCTGGCTACAGTAAATTTTATCCATCTACCTATATTTATACACAATAGGAAGATTAGAATTGGCACCATTGTGACCACAAATGCAAGTTTTTTACAGACGAATCTCCCGCCGACGTGGCCTTGACAAACTCTAGCCCAAGTCCCTTCAAAGCCATCAACATGACTCACGAAATCGTAATGCACGATTGCAAACGACTCACTAGCCTTGAGTTCAATTCCCGCCCGTACCATGGTTTATCTCTTAGGAATGTTTTCAACACCTTGATGAATCCATGCCACCAAGAATTCAGTACTAGAAGAGTGTACCTAGTCATAGTAAAGCAGTCACTTTATATATATATAATATATATATATATATATATATACTATATATATATATATATATATATATATAATTAATATATATATATATTATATATATATATATATATTAATTATATATTTATATAATATATTATATATAATATATATTATATAATATATATATATTATATATTTATATATATATAATATTATATATATATATATATATTATATTATATTAATATATATATTTATATTAATATATATATTATATATATATATATATATTAATATATATATTATATATATATTATATATATATATATATTATATATTATATATATATATATATAGCGAAGGGACGTATAACCTCTTGCGTTAATTAAGGACCCTCGTCCTCAGAGATAGATAGATAGATAGATAGATAGATAGATAGATAGAGAGAGAGAGAGAGAGAGAGACAATATATTGCTGTAAGACTGAATAAAGTGTTGTATCCGACTGTACTGCCGTGAAGGCCACAGTAATGCTGTAAGACACACAACGTACTTAAATTACTGTAACAAACACTAACAGATACGATATTCTTGTAACAGACAGTGAAACATTATAGTACTTTAACAGACAATGGAACACTGTGGTAGACACTATAGCAATGTGGGTGGCACAGTACTCCCATACCTCCTGGCGTATATTAGCCAGAGTGCTGCGTATAATGTTGCATTTTAATACCAGTATGACCGCAGTATAAAAATGTTGATGGTTTCCATTTGACTGGTGACGCTTGTTAACACTGGGAGTAAAACTCTAATGATTTACATATGACTGTGTCTTCTGCTTGTTATGGCAGCTCTGTGTATGACGGAAACTCGTGTACACACACACACACATATACATCACACAACCACACACAAACATCACACGTACACACACACACACATATATATATATATATATATATATATATATATATATATATATATATATATATGCGTGTACATGCAAGTAGAAGTAGCAAGATATACCTGGAATCCTGTGTGTTTGTGAGACAAAAGAAGACACCAGCCATTCTACCATCATGTATAAACAATTACAGGCTTCCGTTTCACACTCACTTGGCAGGACGGTAGTACCTCCCTGGGTGGTTGCTGTCTACCAACCTACTGATCCTCATGACTGGGTCTGTCGCTGTATCTCCCTCATGGATCTTGTTTCAACTTCCACCTGCAGTAACATAGTGTCGGAAGTCCTGTCCCCCTCGCCTATATATACTAGTTCCCTCCCTCCCTTCCTCCCTCCCTCACGACGACGTTTCGGCTCAATTCGGACCGAAACGTCGTCGTGAGCTTCTCTCTCCTACGTGCCGGCTATTTGTCTATTGTGGCAATTTAGGGATTCCCAGCTGTAAGATCGTGGAGACATTCTTGGCCACACTGGACTCTGAGATTTTAGTAAATCTGCTGTGAAATGGGTCGACTTTTATTTTATTTTTCTGGGGGGGGGGGGGGGAGAATACTCTGTGCTGTATGTTTACAATCATAAATGAAGTAGTGGACGAAAGGTCAGTTTTGTGAAAGATGATCGTATATAGTTACATTCCTCTTTGAGATAAACAGGACTATAAATCCTTAAATATCTTATGAATAACCGGATGTTCACCTTAAGAATCGTTCTCCTCTCATGGTCCGGGTAACAAGCACTGGATCGTCCTCGATGGTATACAGTTTAAAGGTTAGTGAGTCTCCACACCTTCAAGGTATGTTGAAGTGTGCAACATGAGCCGTCCGCTGTATCATGTGTCACTGAATGTGAGGATGGCTTTGCATGTACCACTTTTGTAGAGAAGATATTGTTAAGCGTGATCAAGAGGCATGGTACTAAGCATAAGAGGAAGCTATTGGTACAAGCAGATTTTTTTTTTCAATAATTTTTGTCGATAATTTTATCTTTAGAACCTAGTGATACACTAACGCGAATTAACAAAGAATTATTTTTTTCTTCTGCCTACATTCACACGAGGAAGCTAAAAATTAGCTAACCTTCCCTAAACTGGAATTATATATTACATACAACATATCTGAAATTAACATATTTTTATTTACTATTGTTAAACAACAATGAAATTCCTTAATTTGGTGAAATTCCAACTGATTTTCGGGAAGGGGGGTACGCAAAAAAGTTATACGTTCGGATTAATTGGCAAAAAGATCCTTGCCGAAGCAGCCAAGTCGGTAAATTCTCTTTAAGAAGCATAGTGAAGGAGATGGTGGAGGTATTGGAGAAGATGCGCACATAAAGTGAAGTTAGGACAGGTAAATTTCGTCCAGCAGCGGGTCATGTAATGACTCGCCGCTGGAGTTTTTGGTCATCTGACCGACGCCTTACCCATCCATCCCTTTAAAAATTAAGGTTATAATTATAACCATTTACGCTGGGGGTGTTAAACTGTTCTTGACGTCTCCAGAGTGATGTCAGCACCAGCAAGAAGGTGGAGTGTCTAACAAGACTCTTTGGTCTCCCATTGTCCACACATCACCTTCCTCGTGATGGTTAGTCTATGATGACCTGGCAATATATTCTGGCTGGTATTATATAACCTGATTTTATAACTCCTGGCTGGTATTATATAACCTGGTATTATACTCCTGGGTAGTATTATATAACCTGGTATTATACTCCTGGGTATTATTGTATAACCTGGTATTATATAACCTGGTATCATACTCCTGGGTAGTATTATATAGCCTGGTATTATATAACCAGGTATCATACTGCTGGGTAGTATTATATAACCTGGTATTATCACTCCTGGCTGGTATTATACGACCTTAACGCTCCCTGGCTCTGACCTTTTCTTTATCTCCTTTATTTGTAATAAATTAAATTGGATTTTTTTTAGTATCTTGCTTGTATATATAGTTTATTAACATTTGTTTAGCACTGTCTATCTTTTCCTTATTTTTCTGGTTTATACGTAACTTGTCACATTAAAAGTCCTCCGCTGCCTTCCAAATTATATTCATATAAAAGGTTAATAAATTTACCGGTTTCTTCCTTTAGAATAAGTCACCAGAGAGTCATTAATGGGCACTGTTCATTATTAATTGTATTATGTATATTTTATTCTTCTTCTTCTTGATTCGCCGGTACTTTCCCGGCCCGGGCCTTTTCCAAGTGGTGGCCCGGCCTTGGGCCCCTATCTCGGGAGACTAATGTCTGCCGTGGGAGGAGGTACAAATACCTCCTCATCTTTGGGACCAACTGTCCCCAGGCCTAGCCACATTCCCCGCCCTCACGGGGCTCGTAGGGAGAAGCTAGGCCTCTCTGGTCTGTCATCCCCGCCTCAAGGGGGCTAATGGGAATGAGAGTGTTGTGTGCTGCAAGCTCTGGCTCAGCCACCGACCCTGCCCTACAAGAGCTGGGCTTGGTGTCCATCTTTTATTGTGTTATTTTTTCATTTTATTATTATTATTATTATTATTATTATTATTTATTTTATAGTTATATTATTGTTAATTATATTGTGTATATATTGTTACCTAATTACATTATTTTTATTATGTTAATATTATTGTTACTTAATTACATTATTATTTTTATAATTATTATTTTCATTGGAAAGCTCTTAACCCGTAGGAGTTATTCAGTGCCTAAGGCATGGGAGGTAATTAGCTTTAATTCTAGAAAGGAGAAAGCAGCTCCAGTTCTGTGGATCAAGAGCCCTTCACCAGCATCGAGGCACCTACTCCTCACGAGCCAGCCCTCAAGGGAGGTTCCTTGACCCTGGTGAGGGGCTCTTGATCTAGGGAATTGGATCTGTGCTCCAGTTCCCTGAATTGAGTCTGAATACCTTCCATCCCCCCCCCACAGGCGCTGCATAGTCCCTACGGGTTTAGCTCTTCTTCTAATATAATAATAATAATAATATAATTAAAAATAATAATAATATAATTAAAAATAATATAATTAAAAAAATAATAATAACAATAATATAATTAAAATAATAATAAATATAAAATAATATAATAATTAACAATAATATAATTAATAAAATTAAAAATAATAATAATAATAATAATAATAATAATAATAATCCTCACGAGCCAATGAAAAATCTCTTTCAATTTAATTCACAAAATTTTTGTACATTAAATTTATAATTACCAGAGTTTTTTATATTTTGTTTCTCTTAGCAAATGTTTCAACTTGTAATTTTGGGAAGAAAACTCAGCAGGGGAGTCAAGTTACAGACTCGTGCACTAAACATTGTTAAAGTGTCATTTCAACATGAGTAACTGCTTGTTAACTGTTTGTTAACTGCTTGTTAAGAGTCGTGGGCAAGCAGTCACCTCGCCTCCTGTCCCTTCCCACTGCTTTTGTTATGTTTTTTTTAAGATTAGTTGCTTTTAGCAGTGATTGTAAAATGTTGCTGACCAGCTATACCACACAGACGAGGAACATGAGTGTGTGACTGGCTGAACACTAGCACTAGCTTTGAACATACAAACAAATACACACACAACACACACACACACACACACACACACACACACACACACACACACACACAGAAAGAGCTGTGAATCGACCCCTACACACACACACACACACACACACACACACACACACCACACACACACACACACAACACACACACACACACACACACACACACACGCACATACACACACACACACACATACCACATTCAACACACTGCTTCTCGCCCGATCAGTGAAGTTTAGCAACGTTGGGTTTGGTTAGTACTTGAATGGGTGACCGCTTGAGAACACCAAATGCTGTTGGCTGTAGGTACGACGCGGCTCTTAGAGAGTGAACCTAGTGTGGCGACGAAACGTTTCCACAATAAAGATACATGTATCTATCAAAATGGTATACAATACCGACAGGTTGTTAGGTAAGACACATATGCAACAGTTAGACATCTTTATTCCGAAACGTTTCGCCTACACAGTAGGCTTCTTCAGTCGAATACAGAAAGTAGGCAGGAGCAGTAGAGATGTGAAGACGATGTAATCAGTCCATCACCCTTAAAGTCGTAGAATTTGAGGTTGTCAGTCCCTCGGCCTGGAGAAGTTCAGTTCCATAGTCAGGAACTATCTGAAGATCAAGCGACAGTGCGGAGACTTAAATACTGTCGGAAGGAGAGGTGCAGGGTAGTTGTAGTAGTAGTAGTAATAGTAGTAGTAGTAGTGAGAGGCAACTGAGAGGTCATGTCCCCTCAGATCCAACCCTTCTCACTTGAAAAGCTTGTCAAAGGTGTTTTCTGTACCAAGATGCCACGTGTTGCAGTGTCTGACAAGATGAACATCAAAATGGTATACAATACCGACAGGTTGTTAGGTAAGACACATATGCAACAGTTAGACATCTTTATTCCGAAACGTTTCGCCTACACAGTAGGCTTCTTCAGTCGAATACAGAAAGTAGGCAGGAGCAGTAGAGATGTGAAGACGATGTAATCAGTCCATCACCCTTAAAGTCGTAGAATTTGAGGTTGTCAGTCCCTCGGCCTGGAGAAGTTCAGTTCCATAGTCAGGAACTATCTGAAGATCAAGCGACAGTGCGGAGACTTAAATACTGTCGGAAGGAGAGGTGCAGGGTAGTTGTAGTAGTAGTAGTAATAGTAGTAGTAGTAGTGAGAGGCAACTGAGAGGTCATGTCCCTCTCAGATCCAACCCTTCTCACTTGAAAAGCTTGTCAAAGGTGTTTTCTGTACCAAGATGCCACGTGTTGCAGTGTCTGACAGATGAACATCAAAATGGTATACAATACGACAGGTTGTTAGGTAAGACACATATGCAACAGTTAGACATCTTTATTCCGAAACGTTTCGCCTACACAGTAGGTTCTTCAGTCGAATACAGAAAGTAGGCAGGAGCAGTAGAGATGTGAAGACGATGTTATCAGTCCATCACCTTAAAGTCGTAGAATTTGAGGTTGTCAGTCCCTCGGCCTGGAGAAGTTCAGTTCCATAGTCAGGAACTATCTGAAGATCAAGCGACAGTGCGGAGACTTAAATACTGTCGGAAGGAGAGGTGCAGGGTAGTTGTAGTAGTAGTAGTAATAGTAGTAGTAGTAGTGAGAGGCAACTGAGAGGTCATGTCCCTCTCAGATCCAACCCTTCACTTGAAAAGCTTGTCAAAGGTGTTTTCTGTACCAAGATGCCACGTGTTGCAGTGTCTGACAAGATGAACATCAAAATGGTATACAATACCGACAGGTTGTTAGGTAAGACACATATGCAACAGTTAGACATCTTTATTCCGAAACGTTTCGCCTACACAGTAGGCTTCTTCAGTCGAATACAGAAAGTAGGCAGGAGCAGTAGAGATGTGAAGACGATGTAATCAGTCCATCACCCTTAAAGTCGTAGAATTTGAGGTTGTCAGTCCCTCGGCCTGGAGAAGTTCAGTTCCATAGTCAGGAACTATCTGAAGATCAAGCGACAGTGCGGAGACTTAAATACTGTCGGAAGGAGAGGTGCAGGGTAGTTGTAGTAGTAGTAGTAATAGTAGTAGTAGTAGTGAGAGGCAACTGAGAGGTCATGTCCCTCTCAGATCCAACCCTTCTCACTTGAAAAGCTTGTCAAAGGTGTTTTCTGTACCAAGATGCCACGTGTTGCAGTGTCTGACAAGATGAACATCAAAATGGTATACAATACCGACAGGTTGTTAGGTAAGACACATATGCAACAGTTAGACATCTTTATTCCGAAACGTTTCGCCTACACAGTAGGCTTCTTCAGTCGAATACAGAAAGTAGGCAGGAGCAGTAGAGATGTGAAGACTGAAGAAGCCTACTGTGTAGGCGAAACGTTTCGGAATAAAGATGTCTAACTGTTGCATATGTGTCTTACCTAACAACCTGTCGGTATTGTATACCATTTTGATGTTCATCTTGTCAGACACTGCAACACGTGGCATCTTGGTACAGAAAACACCTTTGACAAGCTTTTCAAGTGAGAAGGGTTGGATCTGAGAGGGACATGACCTCTCAGTTGCCTCTCACTACTACTACTACTATTACTACTACTACTACAACTACCCTGCACCTCTCCTTCCGACAGTATTTAAGTCTCCGCACTGTCGCTTGATCTTCAGATAGTTCCTGACTATGGAACTGAACTTCTCCAGGCCGAGGGACTGACAACCTCAAATTCTACGACTTTAAGGGTGATGGACTGATTACATCGTCTTCACATCTCTACTGCTCCTGCCTACTTTCTGTATTCGACTGAAGAAGCCTACTGTGTAGGCGAAACGTTTCGGAATAAAGATGTCTAACTGTTGCATATGTGTCTTACCTAACAACCTGTCGGTATTGTATACCATTTGATGTTCATCTTGTCAGACACTGCAACACGTGGCATCTTGGTACAGAAAACACTTTGACAAGCTTTTCAAGTGAGAAGGGTTGGATCTGAGAGGGACATGACCTCTCAGTTGCTCTCACTACTACTACTACTATTACTACTACTACTACAACTACCTGCACCTCTCCTTCCGACAGTATTTAAGTCTCCGCACTGTCGCTTGATCTTCAGATAGTTCCTGACTATGGAACTGAACTTCTCCAGGCCGAGGGACTGACAACCTCAAATTCTACGACTTTAAGGGTGATGGACTGATTACATCGTCTTCACATCTCTACTGCTCCTGCCTTACTTTCTGTATTCGACTGAAGAAGCCTACTGTGTAGGCGAAACGTTTCGGAATAAAGATGTCTAACTGTTGCATATGTGTCTTACCTAACAACCTGTCGGTATGTATACCATTTTGATGTTCATCTTGTCAGACACTGCAACACGTGGCATCTTGGTACAGAAAAACACCTTTGACAAGCTTTTCAAGTGAGAAGGGTTGGATCTGAGAGGGACATGACCTCTCAGTTGCCTCTCACTACTACTACTACTATTACTACTACTACTACAACTACCCTGCACCTCTCCTTCCGACAGTATTTAGTCTCCGCACTGTCGCTTGATCTTCAGATAGTTCTGACTATGGAACTGAACTTCTCCAGGCCGAGGGACTGACAACCTCAAATTCTACGACTTTAAGGGTGATGGACTGATTACATCGTCTTCACATCTCTACTGCTCCTGCCTACTTTCTGTATTCGACTGAAGAAGCCTACTGTGTAGGCGAAACGTTTCGGAATAAAGATGTCTAACTGTTGCATATGTGTCTTACCTAACAACCTGTCGGTATTGTATACCATTTTGATGTTCATCTTGTCAGACACTGCAACACGTGGCATCTTGGTACAGAAAACACCTTTGACAAGCTTTTCAAGTGAGAAGGGTTGGATCTGAGAGGGACATGACCTCTCAGTTGCCTCTCACTACTACTACTACTATTACTACTACTACTACAACTACCCTGCACCTCTCCTTCCGACAGTATTTAAGTCTCCGCACTGTCGCTTGATCTTCAGAGTTCTCTGACTATGGAACTGAACTTCTCCAGGCCGAGGGACTGACAACCTCAAATTCTACGACTTTAAGGGTGATGGACTGATTACATCGTCTTCACATCTCTACTGCTCCTGCCTACTTTCTGTATTCGACTGAAGAAGCCTACTGTGTAGGCGAAACGTTTCGGAATAAAGATGTCTAACTGTTGCATATGTGTCTTACCTAACAACATACATGTATCTAATTTATCATAAACAAAAACCTCCACATCCCCTCCCTCCTCCTCTCTTTTGCTTGTTCACAATACCAAGATCCTGTTCACCAGTCTCCTGGCAGAACCAACGATCATTTAACCTCTCCATTAAGCAATACAACGTAATACAATACAATACAATGGGTTAATTCTCTTGATTCCACCATGGTTGTTCGTCAATATATTTTAAATCTAGAAAAAAAGGCGAATTGGTTTTACAAGTTTAGTGTATGACCATCAGCACCGCCAGTGTGAAACACTCGCCTCATTGAAGGTCACGTCACTTAAACAATCTTGGTAAACAATGATAGTTCCTGACTATGGAACTGAACTTCTCCAGGCCGAGGGACTGACAACCTCAAATTCTACGACTTTAAGGGTGATGGACTGATTACATCGTCTTCACATCTCTACTGTTCCTGCCTACTTTCTGTATTCGACTGAAGAAGCCTACTGTGTAGGCGAAACGTTTCGGAATAAAGTTGTCTAACTGTTGCATATGTGTCTTACCTAACAACCTGTCGGTATTGTATACCATTTTGATGTTCACAATGATGACTGTTTTTTGTGTGTGTATCTTGTGACTGTTTCAAAGGTACTGCTGTAAAAATAGTTTAGTGGATGCAAGGTGAAAGCAGAGTCATTCAGTGGGATAACAATGAGGTGTGTGTATTAGACCACCTGTAACGGGTCTCCTGGCCCGGGGAATGCCACAGAGGTGAAGGGCCAATTCATCTCTGTATTCGACTGATGAAGTCTGCTACGAAGACGAAAAGTTTCGTCAAAAGAGACAAGATGTGTAAAAAGACACTTATGTACACTTTAAGACATTTATTAGAGACTGGAGAAGCCACCTGTGGCGAAACGTTTCCTCCAACAAATGTCCTGTGCTGTACATAAGTATGTTTCTCGACGTCAAGAGAGAAACACTAAAGTGCTACACATACGTCTTACTCGTCAACATGTTATTGTGTATGAAGTAAAAGGACACAAGTGCAACTAATGTGACATTTTTTATTGTGGCAACGTTTCGCTCTCCAGGAGCTTTGTCGAGCCATTACGGCTTGACAAAGCTCCTGGAGAGCGAAACGTTGCCACAATAAAAATGTCACATTAGTTGCACTTGTGTCCTTTTACTTTACATATTGTCGGTAATTCTACCAACATTATTACGTGTTATTGTGTACCATTTATAACGCTGGTCTGTTTCCTTACACCTGCTGTAGGTACCTGGGTGTTAGCCGATTGGTGTGGGTCGCATCCTGGGGGCTGGTAGTATACCTTAGTGCCGAGGTTCGAAATGAGCTGAGGCAGAATAACAGCTCTTAGCCTGTAAAATTAATCTGTATAAAACACCCTGAAAGGTCAGTTCTATACGTTGGAATCTGGCTGCTCGTCTGCCCGGCAGCAAAGAGAAAATGGATTGGACAAATATTTTTTATTGTATGGTTTGGGTTTGAGAAGAACTTGCCTAGTATGGGCCAGTAGGCCTGTTGCAGTGTTCCTCCTTCCTTGGAAATATAAACACATATGCAGTATAATGTTCGTATGTCTTTGCGATACCGTCAGAAAAAAAAAATAACACAGAACTAATGTTTATCGTCATGCAACATGGCTCTGAGAGACTGGAAGGAAAAGTTACCATGGATCCCCATGACGCACTCCCGTGAAACAGGCAATCAGCGCTGTGTAACGATGTTTTATCGATGAAAAATTTCGCCACGAATAACGTCTTCGGTCTTGGACTGAAGGTGCCATTCGTGGCGAAACGTTTCCTCGATAAAATATCCTGATATAGCGCATGTGTCCTTGAAGAATAAAAGGGCATAATACTGTGACTGGAACAATGCACAAATTCTCCTCCTGTTCTTCAAGTTTATCCTTTGTATGGACTGATGAAGCCACTGTGTGGCGAAACGTTTTCTTAATAAAGATACCCAAGAGTTGCACATGTGTCTAATTTAATAATGCACAAATAACCCACACACAGGAGGAACTTATGACGACGTTTCGGTCCGACTTAGACCGAAACGTCGTTTCTCTTCCCTATATGTGGGTTAATTGTGTATATATCTATTTTCCATTCATTAGTTTTTCTTACTATATCCGACGCGCTGGTCACCGTAGTAAAGACACTTTACAGAACCTAATTTCGACAGGACGACGTTTCTTTTTCGATCTTTGTTACTCGAAATCTAAACAGAGCGAAACGTTGTACCAATAAGAGTGCCTTCAGCAGAATGTGTCTCCACAAAACGATCCCTTCAAGGAAGGGATCGTTTGATCCAAGGAATGTAAGCCATTCTTCCCTTCCTTGAATCGAACAAGATTAATCCTTAAGCTTCAAGCGCTTCACGGGCCTTGCGGATTTATCGCTTTCCCGTGAATATAACACCAAGTGGATGATACCAAAATAAGAGGGAAGCCAAGTGGACAATACCAATACAAAATTACAGTAGTAATGGCTATCGTTCGCCCGACGATACTGTGTGCCTGTAGCAGCTGGCAAAGAACACCTAGCGGTCGGAGGCTGGTTACGCCGGTAGCCACTTTGTCTTTGTGTTGTGCCAGACACAACTTCGACAGACCTCGCTGCCGTCGTCTTATGTGAATTGGGTAGGAAAATAGGTTTAGAGTTTTGAGTCCTCTGTAAAGAGCAGCGGTGGTGTGTACTCACCTATCTGTACTCGCCTATTTGTACTCACCTATCTGTACTCACATATTTGTAATCACCGATCTGTACTCGCCTATTTGTACTCACGATTCTTCTTACTATTTCGTGCTTTCCAATAACATTAAAATATTCTGACTAAAAAAAACATTATTTTAGAGTTAAAATATCTTATCTCTTGTTAGGTAAGACACATATGCAACAGTTAGGTATCTTTATTTCGAAACGTTTCGCCTACACAGTAGGCTTCTTCAGTCGAGTACAGAAAAGTTGATAGAAGCAGAAGAGACTTGAAGACGATGTAATCAGTCCATCACCCTTAAAGTTTTGAGGTGGTCAGTCCCTCAGTCTGGAGAAGAGCATTGTTCCAAAGTCTGAAACAATATGGAGTTGAAGCGACAGGATGGAGCCTTATATAGCGCCAGGAGGTGAGACGTAGGTCACTAGTAGAACGCAGATGTTGGGAGGTCAGGTCCCTCTCAAATCCAGCCGTTCTCACTAGTAGAGGTTGTCGAAGTTGATTTCAGGTCTGTACCAAGATACCCTTGTGTTGCAGTGACTGACAGATTGAACATTAAAGTGGTATAAAATACCGACAGGTTGTTAGGTAAGACACATATGCAACAGTTAGGTATCTTTATTTCGAAACGTTTCGCCTACACAGTAGCCTACTGTGTAGGAGAAACGTTTCGGAATAAAGTTGCCTATGTGTCTTATCTACCAGCCCAATACAGAGAAGAATGATGAAGATCAGAAGGAGTTTGAGGTAATCAGTCCCTCAGCCTGGAGTCGATGTAATCAGCCCATCAACCTTCAAGATTCATGTAGTTTGAGACACTTATGCAACATATGGGAATCTTTATTAGGGAAAAGTTTCGCCACACAGTCGCTTTAGTCCAATACAAAGCAGAGAGGAATAAGGAGAGGAGGAGTTTTAGGTAATCAGTCCCTTAGCCTGGAATGGATGTGTTCAGTCTATCACTCTTATAGAAAGTACAACATATGGCCGGAGAAGTGGTTTATATACTTGTCGGTTTTCAAACCATTTATCACATCTGTCAGACACAGCAACATCATGGGAACTTGATACAAGGAATTCTTCAATACTGATGGACTGATGGACTGAACACATCGACTCCAGGCTGAGGGACTGATTACCTCATACTCCTCCTCTCCTTACGCCTTCCTCTTTGTACTGGACTGATGAAGCCACTGTGTGGCGAAACGTTTCCTGAATAAAGATTCCCATATGCTGCATAAGTGTCTCAATCTTCAACCTTTGGAGGAAGACCTACTTACACTAGTGGATGGTTCCACTTTGATCCCGCCTCCTCCTGCTTCCACTCACCTGGCTACAGTATATAAGCCACTTCTCCGGCCATATGCTGTACTTTCTACAAGAGTGATGGACTGAGGGACTGATTACCTGAAAGTCCTCCTCTCTTTACCCCTCTCAGCTTTGCATTGGACTGAAGAAACCACTGTGTGGCGAAACGTTCCCTTAATAAAGATTCCCATATGTTGCATGCATGTCTCAATCTTCAACTCGTCGGTTTTCAAACCATTCATGTAGTGTTAATATCGACTCTAGGCTGAGGGACTGATTACCTCAAAAGGATACATGTACAACTAATGTGACATTTTATTGTGGCAACGTTTCGCTCTCCAGAAGCTTTGTCAAGCCGTTAACATATTGTCGGTAATTCTACCAACGTTAATACATTCTTTGTATAGGACTGATGAAGTCACTGTGGCGAAATGTTTGCACAATAAAGATACCCAAGTATTGCAGATATATGTAATTTATCAACTTGTCGGTCCTCTGAACCATTTATCTACGTTTTTGTTTATATTATGTCTCGTCAGTATAACAATTTTCTATGCCTCTGTTTCTGTCTGTATATTTATCGCAGTTTCTTTTTTTTCTGTTTCTTCCTTTTAATTACAAATTTGAAAAAGGGAATAATTAAAGTTGCCACTTCGACTTTGGACACTGAATATAAACAAGGAGAAACCTGAGGCATTTGGAAGTGATCTGATAACAGACAGTCACTTGCCACGTCTTCCCTTAAAAGACGAGGCCGTCAACGTTTTCTCCAAGAACGCGGCCATTTTCATTCTCCCTCTAAGAATGGAGCAATTATCTTCCTCTTTGAACGGAACAACCTATGTTGTCCCTCCAAGAAAGGAAAACGCCTCTTCCTCCCTCCAAAAACGTACAAACCTACGTCCTCCCTCTAAGAAGGGAGTAATCCTCTTCCTCCAAGAACGGAACAACCTACAGCAAGTCCTCCCTCAAACAAAACAGAGCAGTCCGCTATTAGCCCATCCAGCAACTGGGATAGGACAGAAATGGGAAAGGAAGGAAGGAGGGAGGAGGAGGAGAAGGAGGAGGAGGAGGAGGTCTGCTGACAGGAATTCAAGTAATACGTCTCCTGTGTAAATACACGCGAAAAACTCGCTGGATTTTATTTGCATCAAGCCTGTTCTTGGCCGGGTAGATGTGCATCGGGGGCAGCGAGCCGCGCCTCCGTAATTGGTGGCCCCATCTCCGCCAGCCCTCGTAAATCTCCACTCAGATAGGGGGTAGCTATTTCTCCCTCGTTTAATAGCCTGCGCTCAGCTGCCCAGCTGGTACCCTGAACTCACCCCTAAAGACCACAACGCATAGCTCTCACCCCACGATTAGTCCTTTTTAGGACTCTGAATGGCAGAATTTAGAAGCAGATCCTGTGGTTATCGAATCTGTTTTTCTCTCGCTCGCTCTGCATTCGCAATGAGTCCCCCATTTCCTTTGTATAATTTTAAGATAAGAATATTTGCGAACTACACCTTAAAGATCCTCGCCTTCTTGTGTGCTAATAAGTGGTCACTGGGCTCATTAGAAGCCAAAGGTGGTAGTGGTTGTTAAGGTGGCAGTGGTTGTTATTATGGCTGTGTTGGTGATAGTGGTTATTAGGGTGGCGGTGATAGGGGTTATTAAGGTGGTGAAATGGGTAGTGGTTTTTAGGGGTGGTGGTGATAGTGGTTATTATGGCAGTGGTGAAATTGATTATGGTGGGGGAAGTGGTTATTATAGTGGTGGTGGTAATGGTAGCTATAGTGATGGTGGTAGTGATTATGGTAGTGCTTATAGTAGCTGTTATGGGAGTGGTTGGGGTTAATATGGGTGTGGTGACGGTGGTTGTGGTTATGAAGGTGGTGGTGGTGGTGGTGGTGGTGGTGTGGTGGTGGTGGTGTGGTGGTGGTGTGATGGTGGTGGTGGTGGTGGTAGTCATAATGGTCATCCATTCTACTTATCTCTTCCTATCCACTATTTATCTCCCTTTATTCATTCTACTTACCCCTCGCCCTTAGGAATTATATCTTTTTTTCCCCCACCCACTTTACACATCCCCCTCCCCATCCACTCTACACATCATCCCCCTCCCCATCCACTCTACACATCCCCCCTCCCATCCACTCTACACATCATCCCCCTCCCCATCCACTCTACACATCACCCCCTCCCCACCCACTCTACACATCCCCCCTCCCCACCCACTCTACACATCCCCCTCCCCACCCACTCTACACATCCCCCTCCCTATCCACTCTACACATCCCCCCTCCCCACCACTCTACACATCCCCCCTCCCCATCCACTCTACACATCATCCCCCTCCCCACCCACTCTATATATCCCCCTCCCCATCCACTCTACACATCATCCCCCTCCCCATCCACTCTACACATCATCCCTCTCCCCATCCACTCTACACATCCCCCTCCCCATCCACTCTACACATCCCCCCTCCCCACCCACTCTACACATCCCCCTCCCCACCCACTCTACACATCCCTCTCCCCACCCATTCTACACATCCCCCTCCCCATCCACTCTACACATCCCCCTCCCCATCCACTCTACACATCCCCCATCCACTCTACATATCCCCTCTCCCCACCCACTCTACACATCCCCCCTCCCCATCCACTCTACACATCCCCCCTCCCCACCCACTCTACACATCCCCCCTCCCTATCCACTCTACACATCCCCCCTCCCCATCCACTCTACACATCCCCCTCCCCACCCACTCTACACATCCCCCCCTCCCCATCCGCTCTACATATCCCTCTTTCCTTGTTCGTAAACTTATCCACCTTCCTCTATCCACTCTACATATTTCTTATTCCTTATACACTCAACATTTTCCCCTCCCCTATACACTGCACATCTCCCCTCTCCTTATAAACTGTCTCCCCCCTTTCCCCTCTCAACAATGGAGAAAATTGGTACAAAATAAATACGTGAACCTTTATTGACGACGTTTCGACTTATCAAGTCACGAACAGATATGGTATTATAAGACCGACAAGTTATTTCCCAAACGTTTCGCCCAGAGAGTAGGCTTCTTCAGTAAGATACAAAGGTGACTAAAATTAGAGAAAGAAGAAACAGTAGAGAGATAAAGTTATAATCAATTCATCACAAGGTGATGAACCTGGAGTGGGAGGTCGAGTACATGAAGGTGATGAACCTGGAGTGGGAGGTCGAGTACATGAAGGTGATGAACCTGGAGTGGGAGGTCGAGTACATGAAGGTGATGAACCTGGAGTGGGAGGTCGAGTACATGAAGGTGATGAACCTGGAGTGGGAGGTCGAGTACATGAAGGTGATGAACCTGGAGTGGGAGGTCCAGTATATGAAGGTGATGAACCTGGAGTGGGAGGTTCAGTATATGAAGGTGATGAACCTGGAGTGATAGGTCGAGTATATCAAGGTGATGAGAGTGAGGTAGAGTGTCAAGTTTAGTATGAGTCATTGCCTCTGTCTAACTCGCCAACTAGGTTGACAAACCTATAGTAGTGTTCCTCTGAGGTGTAGCTACGTGGAGCATGTAGAAGCTTCCTAACAATAGCTCAGCTATGTCGCAGAAACTGTTGTTCTGACTGTTATTATTGGCTGTGTTGATGAGTGTTGTTCTAAGAGTGTAATGATATTGGTAGAATTACCCACAATATGTTAGGTAAAAGGACACAAGTGCAACTAATGCCATAATTAATTGTGGCAACGTTTCGCTCTCCAGGAACATTGTCAAGCCATAAAGGTGTCCGGAAAAAACGTCACAGGAAAATAGCCACAGAAAAAAATCAAAATTATGGCTAGGAAAAAAAGTCACTGCAAAAATGTTTATGGTATGTTACCATACCATAAACAAAGCTGCTGGAGAGCGAAACGTTGCCACAATAAAACGTCGCATGAGTCGTACATGTGTCCTTTTACCTAACACTGATTCTAAGAGCCTGCGTGCCTGGGTTGGGATGAGGGAGACATGGAGAATGCTAGGAAGGTCGGGTCAGAGACAGAATAATATCTTGTAGTTACCTTTTTATACAAGCCTTCCCTTAGTGCCGGGCAACTGTGTGCTGCCAGGTTAACCTTAAACATTATTTGTAAATTTTAGCTGTAGTCTGCTGGCAAGTTTAGCACCTGGGCTGTGACTGTAGTTTAAACAGCTAGACAAGGGATATACGCTTAGAGTGGAAACCTCTGTTGACTCACTATTGTTTGTCATGAGTTTCGCAGATGGGTGAGGGTGTTAGGAACACTAGTGTGGGTGAGGGTGTTAGGAACACTAGTGTGGGTGAGGGTGTTAGGAACACTAGTGTGGGTGAGGGTGTTAGGAACACTAGTGTGGGTGAGGGTGTTAGTAACACTAGTGTGGGTGAGGGTGTTAGGAACTAGTGTGGGTGAGGGTGTTAGGAACACTAGTGTGGGTGAGGGTGTTAGGAACACTAGTGTGGGTGAGGGTGTTAGGAACACTAGTGTGGGGTAGGGGTGTTAGTAACACTAGTGTGGTTGAGAGTGTTAGTAATACTAGTGTGGGTGAGGGTGTTAGGAACACTAGTGTGGGTGAGGGTGTTAGGAACACTAGTGTGGGTGAGGGTGTTAGGAACACTAGTGTGGGTGAGGGTGTTAGTAACACTAGTGTGGTTGAGAGTGTTAGTAATACTAGTGTGGGTGAGGGTGTTAGGAACACTAGTGTGGGTGAGAGTGTTAGGAACACTAGTGTGGGTGAGGGTGTTAGGAACACTAGTGTGGGTGAGGGTGTTAGGAACACTAGTGTGGGTGAGGGTGTTAGGAACACTAGTGTGGGTGGGAGTGTTAGGAACAATAGTGTGGGTGAGGGTGTTAATAGAGACACAGTAGTTTTTGGATTTCGGGCGAGAACATGAGTCAGTCTCCGACAACATGAGGGGAAAATCCTTGTCGTCTCCATCAGCAAGGCATCATCACCCTCTGGTTATAATTAACTACGGGACTTAGACACTCCTCTAGAATTTACACTCAATGACTCGACTTGTCACTTGAGGAACTGATTCCTCTGACATTTACTTTAAGAGGTGAGGTAAATCTGTATAAATAGAAGTCGGTGTAGGACTCCACTCCTGGCCCACAGTTCAAGTGAGCGCTCTCTACACTGAAGCACACCAGGTATATAGGTCAAATTCCGTGATATGGTGTTAGGAAACTGCGGAGTTGCCGTAGCATTACAGGTAGCTTACAGACTGACAGAGTGATGCATTGTGGAAACACGCGTCTGCCAGAGTTCCCACTCACTTGGACCTTGGAAACAGTCTACATTTATTATTGTTCAGTGTCACACAGCAGTATTAAGTGTGCATCTATGAAGTACAGTCCGGTCGAAAAAATCTATCCACTAATTATAGGCTAGACGTGGAACGGCTGGTGTTTAGCCTGGATTTTGACTGATGTAATAAGTAATTAATGTCAGTTGAGTTTTTTTTTCGACAGTGTTCTATTCCTTGAGAATGAGTTGTGTGCTCTTATAGGTGAGCAGGTGGTTGAGAAAGTTCCGGTGTGAAGTGTAGGCGTTACTCACATCAGTTCTACAGGCATATTGGTGTTCACAAATGCGTTTGAGGCCCTTGGATGTTTCGCTCACCTATATTTTATCGTATTCGTTGCGAAAGGATTGTGTACACCCCTGCAGTGGCTTGTACATGTTGGTGATGTTCTTTGATGGTGATGTTATCGTAGTGGTGACAGTGGTGGCTATTTGTTTTTCCTCCCTCTTTCTCTCCCACCTTTTATTTTCCTCTCTTTCTCCTACACCTTCTATTTGTCCTCCCCTTTCTCTCTTTCCCGCCTTCTATTTTTAATTCCTCTCTATGTTTTTCACTTTCTATTTGACCTCTCTCTCTCTCTCTCTCTCTCTCTCTCTCTCTCTCCCACCTTCCACTTACCCCTCTTTCTCCCTCTCACCATCCCTCCCTTTCCCCCCTTCTTTCCTCCCTCCATCCCCCGCCTCATAAAGCCGTGACACGAAGTTAACGATGTTAGTGCAGTATTTTAACACCTGCATTCACTGCTATAATTCTCACATTATAGCTGCACGGGAAAAGAAAAAAATTCGTGCCACTCGTCCAGCGAGAGGCCAGATAAACAACGCCACGAACATTTTATTTCTTAAATGAATAAACTTGAGGTTTTCCGCAAGAAAATGTATTAATTAAATAAAAAAATAAATCAGTTTTGAGATTTGACAATAAGGAGGCGACAGAAGTGACTAAACGCCTTGAAATAAAGGACTGCTTGAGGCACAGACGTTTTGTCACAGAAAAACGATCATTATCTCTGGTAATTGGGGGGGGGGATGAGCCCTGACGAGGGAACAGTGTGTATCACGTTGCTGGATAAGTAACGCGGGTATAATGAGGACTTAACATTGAGGTAACGAGGAGTGTCGCATTATTTCACTTGTAACGAGGGGGCAGAATGTTAGTGTACACGTAGCGAGGAGCTAACAAGGAGTGTCGAACTGATACACGGGTCACGAGTAGTTACTTCAACTCCTGGGCTAATTACCTGTCCTTCCTGCCAATCACAGAGAAGTCTTTGTCACCTCCCCTTCCCTTGTCACGTTTTCTCCCTTCCTACCCCCTTATTCACCCCATTCTCTTCTGATCGCCTCCTTCTAAACTTTCTCATGTGCTCCCATTTTGCCAGAGCCCCGATTCAAAACATTCCTCCCCATTCAACGCCATTTTATGCCTCCCATCTTTTAGAAATTCTACCCACTCAAGAGTCTGCCCATTATCAGGATGTGTATAAGCTAGAGCAGCGTACTGCAGACTGTAATTAAGACTACACACAGGTGAATAACCTGTGTTTACTCTTAAGTATGCAAGATAACTCTGGTTATCTTGCCTTCTTTATATTACTTATTTTCGTGATTACCTTGCATATATTAACATATACAGAGAAAGATCGCATTTAGCATGATTGAAAGCCACGTCAGGAAAGGCTGGCAAGGTTTCCCAAGTGACGCTTTAGACCACTCGGTCACAGTTGCCTCAGAAAGCATCTGTGGCCGAGTGGTCTAGAGCGTCACTTGGGGAACCTTGGCAGCCTTCCCTGACGTGGTTTCGTATCCTGTTGACGTCGATCTTTCTCTGTACATACCTGCTTGTTTCTGCGTAGTGCATTGATATATTAATACATTTAAACACACACGTATATGTACGGATGAACACACATACATAGCTTGAAGTAAAAACATCGTTTTGCCTTATGATCAAGCTCCGCACAGAGCGAAACGTCACAACAAAAGGTTACTATTTTGCAGCAATTCTTTCCTGCAGGCTGCGTATGTGTGTGTCTACATATCTACCTTCATGTGTGTGTTTGTGTGTGTGTGTGTGTGTGTGTTCTGATCTTCACGTGTGCGGTTTTCATATCTTTGACTGTGAAAAACACAGTCATAAGGCTACCACAGTACAACACGCTCATACCTTTAAAATTAAGTTGGACAAACAAGGGGGAGAGAGACTGGCTGGATCTGAGTAAGATATGGTTAACACTTCATCAATAATACCCGAGCATCAATGTTACATGCGTGCTAACATTGATGACCGGGTGTTAGTTTTGGTGCCTGCCTGTTAATATTGATAATTGGGTGTTAGTATTAATGACTGGGTATTAATATTGATGTCTGGTCGTTATTATTGATGACTGTGTTAATACCGATGATTGGGTATTAGTATTGATGACTGAGTGTTAATATTGATTGTTAATATTGGTGACTGGGTGTTAATAATAATAACTGGATGTTAGTATTGATGGCTGGATGTAAATATTGATAATTGCTATTAATATTGATGCATTGGTGTTAATATTGATACCTGATTGTTAACACTAACGCCTGACCGTTATGCTTGATGGTTAACATTGATGCCAGACTGTTAGCATTGATGCCATATTATGCACATTGATGCCAGAGGGTTAACATTGATATTAGACTGTTAACATTGATGCCAGAGGGTTAACACTGATATTAGACTGTTAACATTGATGCCAGGTTGTTAATGTTTAGTGATGAATGGCACAGAAACAATTGGCAATAATCTAAAAACATAATTGCGTAATTAATAATTGAAGCTCCCAAGGGGAGTATAATTTATGGTGTGATTATCAAATGCAAGCACTGGGAATTATAAGTGATTATATGCGCTATAAATGCAGTCTTACCGGTGAATTATTCTTTCGGTATTAGAAGTGTAAGTAATCCAACTACTCTGTTATGGATAACATGAAGAATTAAAGATCGAAACGTAGAACAAGACCTGGGAATGACAATGTCAGAGATTCTCACATTCAGATATCACAACAATGGTGTTATTTTCGCAACCTAGCCCATCCCTTCATTTAAGTCTTGCCAGAGGCGTGGTGACATCACACCTCTGATAGCCTTCCGAACTGCAATATCCCCGCTCCTTTTTCAGAGTGCAGGCACTGTACTTCTTACCTCCAGGACTCAAGTTTAGCTAACCATGTCTTTGATTCCTTCATAAATGTTACGCTTGGGCATGACCTACTTCCACTGAGGAATCCCGCCTACCAGTAGCAATGTTTTCGTCTGCTGCTCCTCCCTCATCTGACGCGGGTATATAAGCGCCAGTCTTCCTGCCTTTGCTTCAGATTCTTCAAGACTATGGTGCTCATCACACACTCCTAGGCTGAGGAACTGATTACCTCATTTTTTCTATATATTTCTACAGTATTCACAATATATTCTTGTAATGTGTTGATAAAGCCACTGGAAGACTTTATCAATACAGATGTTGCGCATGTGTCTGATTTTTCATCAAGGAAAATAATAGGCTGGATAACCGAGAAGACTTAAACCAAGAGATGCCGAGCCAATGATAAAACGCTTCAGATAATTAAAAATAACTTGTTCTCCCCAGGCAGGAATATTACTGTATACTAGCAGCTCTGAGAAACAGGAAAACGTACAGGGAACTTTCAGTGCCAGTAAAAATTCAGTCAAGCATCTGAACTACTGAGATTATTATTATAATCAAGGGGGAAGCGCTAAACCCGGAGGATTATACAGCGCCTGGGGGGGGGATGTGGAAGGCATTCAGGCTTAATTCTGGGAACTGGAGCACAGATCCAATTCCCTAAATCAAGAGCCCCTCACCAACATCAAGGAACCTTCCTTGAGGGGTGAACTACTGAGAAAGCTTCAGGTCCTATGAACTGTACTCTCTGGAAAATCCTGAAGGAACTGGTCTTAAAAGACTTGGTAGATAGTGCAAAATATTTTCAATGAAATGTAGGGGGGGAGGGGGTACGAAGAGAGCACTAAAGGAGAGCTCAATAAGTGTAAGGGGTCCAATACTACTCTCTTCGTGCTTAAGGGGAATTATCAATCAACCCTTAGCTCTAAGATGGAAGTTTATGGGATCCTTACGTCAGTTCCTGATCAGTCCTGGGCTGTGGTGCACACATTGGAATGTGCGCAGCTGGCACCAACAGCCTGGTCGATCAGGCCAATAACCGGGAGGCTTGGTCTAATGCCGGGCCGCGGTTACCCCTGCAACTGACTCCAGGTAGATAGGAAATCGCTAAACCCTTAGGAGTCACACCTGGGGAAAGAAAGGCTATTAAGTTTAATCAAAGGGTAAAGGAGCTCTAGTTCATTGAATCAAGAGCCCTCGACCTACATCAATTATCCTTAAGACACTTTTCGTTGCCCAAAAAAATAAATAAATAAAAATAGCAAAAGAATATAACTCATCGGGTGGTCAGCAGATGAGGAAAGAAACAATAATATATGAGTGAGAAATCGAAAAAATATTTCTGGAAAACGTTCACCAGCTAATAGATTTTTTTTTTGTATAATTGTCCAGGTGAGAAAATTTCACCTCTTTCTGCATATAATGACCGTGTTGGCGCGAACAATATGGCGTCTAAATCATTGTTTTTTACGGTCATTTGCTTAACGCTCTCCCAATCGTATTTTCAAACGATGTGATTACGAGCAGTGTCCCCTCCATCCCCCCGGGCCCAGATAGTCACGAATTTAGGGAGTGGGGAATTACGGGTGCCACGGATGAAATGAGGGGTTGAATAGCCAGCCTAACAGAACAAGTCATTACGGACCGGATATTACTTGGTTGGTATCGTGGCGTCATCCCCATCTCCTCCCCTCTCCATCTACCACACCATCCCCCTTCCCCTCCCCTACCCCCCTCCCTCTCTTCCCCGCCTGTGCGATGGAACATAACACGGAAACACTTGTGTACCCATTCGGTAACCATTACGTAAAGGTAGGGTAGCAGCACACTGCTGATGTACTCACTCGTGTTGACAAAAGGAACCTCGTTGCCTCTGCAGGTAAGAGTCGAGCACAAAATCCTCTCGTGCAACTTCGGCAACCAGGATACAAGAGCTTTGTGTCTTTATATTTTCGAGGGTTATCGTCCCCGCGGTTCGGGTTCGCACCAGACCTCCATTATGGTGGAGATAAAGCTATAATACCGACAGTTGGTGAAAAGTGAAGTAAGACACGCGCAATATTAGGATATTTCGATGAGGAAACGTTTCGCTGCAAATGGCTCCTTCAGTCGGTATTTTATACCATATCTTAGCCAGATGGTGAAAAAGAAAACGACTTATACGCAGTGTTCTTTATCTGTAGAACATTTCGCCCAATCCTGGGCTGTTCCTAGTACCTGATAAAGCTCAGTGTTGGGTGAAAAGTTGAACGAATAAAGATCCTCACTGCTTTCGTTTCCTTTCCTCGAGGTCTCCATTTTGCCCCTAACAGAGAAATTTAGTTATGTGTTCCTTACCCAAGACTTAAATTATTTACGACACCCTACACATCCCTGCAGGACTTCCAGACTTCTTTACTCAAGACGCGAATTGCTTACGGCACCCTACACAGCCTTGCTAGGCGCTCCTGCCTTGAATCATAATGACGTACCACTGAAAAAAAGTGAAAAAAAAACACAAGATAAAAAACAAGATTTTATCGAGACAATGTTTCGCTCAGTATAGATACTTGATAAAGTTTTACGCAAAGAAAAACGTTGCTCTATTAATTCTGCAAAGGTACGTCTTTTCGACTCTTACCTTACCAAATACAAGTGATATTACACGGCTTGGAGAATATTAACTCCATATCTAGCGGGAAAGGAGCTCCTGGAAGATCGCGGCGTTATTAGGTATCCCCGTATACCATAACCCCAGTCCCATGAACCTCAACTTACGCAATGATTTTTACCCATAAGCAGTTAATGGAAATGGTTTTAACTATGATCATAATTTTTAAAGGGGTGGACCGGTAGGCCAGCTGAAGGTCTCGGTCAGACGACCTAAAGCTCCAACGGCGGGTCATTATCTAAGACCCTCGTCAGGAGATACTTGTCCTGTTTCCTGACAAACTTTACCTAACCTAGCCAGAAGCAGTTGATCAGTTGCTTATGTTACAAATAGTGTAGAAAAGATTAAGATGAAGAAATAGCTAGGAAAATGACGTCTAGTGTTACATCAAGACAGTCTCGTAAGTGACCTCCTCAGTAAACGACAACGTCAGCAACTTATCAAAAGGATATTTTTTTTACATGGCCTGTATAGTTAACACCCCGTTTTATCCCACTTCCCCCCTCCTCCCCCTCCTCCCCCCTCCTCCTCCCCCTCCTCCCCCTCCTCTCCCCTCTCTCCACCTTCCTTTCCATTAGGGGCTATGAACTGATTGGTGTGATCCAAATAGCACACTTCCGACTAGCCCAAAAATGTTGCCACGTTGTAACATGTTTTTTTTTCGGTCAACGTTTCGCTCTGTGTAGAGTTTCTCATGGCTTGATCAAGCTCTACACAGAGGGAAACATTGTCCGTATAAAAGCTTGTTCTGCAGCGTATGTCTTTCTTCTGATTGGTAGGTTATAGTGGGCGGGGCTGAGGTCAGGCAGGGAGGACCAACCAGCGAGCGCCGCTGTATCGACAGATGTAAACATTGACTCCCAGCTGATAAACACCCCTGGCAGTGAGGCTCAGCCCAGAGTGGAATGCTCCTCCTCCCTTATTGTATTCTTACATTTTTTTCTACACATTCTCTTCTCTCTTCAGTCGTCCCCAGGGGAAGAGGGAAGGGAGGGAGGTGTCTTGAGTGACAGAATGTTAATAGGATTTTCACCTCGATTTTGAGGAGGCGACGAGGGAAGGAGGTTCAGCTCAAGCCAGCGAACTGGAATGTTTATTTCAGTTTTATGAAAAAAGTGTATTATAACTTTAGTACGTCTGTGTCAGGTATTAGACAGACTTTCAGGCTAGGAGTAAATAATAGATTTGATTGTCGGAGGAATACATTTAGAAGCCTGAGTAGATCTATAGCTCATTACGACAGCATGAACGTAGATAAACATATTAATGGAGATACTTGCAATGTGAACAGACTGACTGATGTTGTAGTAGCCAGATTTGGCTTGGTTATAAGTACTTCTGGCAGTCACACAGGTATGTGTCACCCCTATGGTAACTCTTTTGAACACTATCGAAATATCTACATACTGAGGAATACAGAGATAGACACCATAATAACCTATGTTATATGTCAAGGTATCTTATTAATGAAAATAAGATACCACAGATATTAAACAAATATTCTAATTTTGCTTAGCACACATTAAACATAAATTGTGGATATATATCCACAAGTATTCCTGGTAACCCTTAATTTGGGGCCTAGTTCAACTCCTAGGTCTTTTGTGTATCCATATGCTCTTGCACTACCCTCCACAGGATGGATGGATGTGTGTGTGTGTGTGTGTGTGTGTGTGTGTGTGTATTCTAATGTTTGAAGTTTAATTATAATAGCGCTATAATAACTAGTATTGTAACAGATGGCTCGACATGAGCCACACTTCGGCAACACTTAGCGAAGCCACTGTATTTTCCACATCATACACTCAAGACCGGCTGAGTCTTTAGATATTACTGTGATAACACTCCAACAGCACACCAAATCCCAAAAACCACCCTCTTTGACTTACTCCAATCTAGTAAACCTGTACACGGCTTGCTAGATTTTCAAGATCCTCTCTCGAGAGCCACTTTTACGCACATCTAACCCTCTTTAGGACATTCACTGCCCACTGTTCAGTATTCTGGGGAAACTTGGGTAGTGTAAGTTCCTTGAAACTTTTGTTATGGCTCTGATTACTTGAGGTTCTGGTTCTGATCCTTACTGTATGTAGTTCTGGCTCTGATTCTTATTGCTTGTAGTTCTGGCTCTGATTCTTATTGCTTGTAGTTCTGGCTCTGATTGCTTGTAGTTCTGGGTCTGATTGCTTGTAGTTCTGGTTCTGATTGCTTGTAGTTCTGGCTCTGATTGCTTGTAGTTCTGGTCTGATTCTTCGCTTGTAGTTCTGGTCTGTTCTATTGCTTGTAGTTTGCTCTGGTTCTATTGCTTGTAGTTCTGGCTCTGATTGCTTGTAGTTCTGGGTCTGATTGCTTGTAGTTCTGGTTCTGATTGCTTGAGGTTCTAATTCTGGCTCTGATTGCTTGTAGTTCTGGGTCTGATTCTTATCGCTTGTAGTTCTGGCTCTGATTCTTATTGCTTGTAGTTCTGGCTCTGATTCTTATTGCTTGTAGTTCTGGCTCTGGTTCTTATTGCTTGTAGTTCTGGCTCTGATTGCTTGTAGTTCTGGGTCTGATTGCTTGAGGTTCTAATTCTGGCTCTGAGTGCTTGAAGTTCTGGTTCTGATTGCTTGAGGTTGTAGTTCAGGCTCTGAGTGCTTGAAGTTCTAGTTCTGGTTCTAATTGAGGTTCTGGTTCTGATCGTGTTTGCTTGAGGTTCTAGTTCTCGCTTTGATTGCTTGTATTTTTTGGATAAGATTGCTTGTAGTTCTAATTCTGATTGCTTGTAGTTCTGATTACTTGTAGTTCTGATTGCTTGTAGTTCTGATTCCTTGTAGTTCTGATTGCTTATAGTTCTGATTGCTTGTAGTTCTGATTACTTGTAGTTCTGATTGCTTGTAGTTCTGACTGCTTGTAGTTCTGATTGCTTGTAGCTTTGTAGTTCTGATTGCTTGTAGTTCTACTTCTGATTGTAGTTCTGATTGTAGCTCTGATTGCTTGTAGCTCTGCTTGTAGTTCTGATTGCTTGTAGCTCTGATTGCTTATAGTTCTGATTGCTTGTAGTTCTGATTGCTTGTAGTTCTGATTGCTTGTAGCTCTGTAGTTCTGATTGCTTGTAGTTCTACTTCTGATTGTAGTTCTGATTGCTTGTAGCTCTGATTGCTTGTAGCTCTGATTGCTTATAGTTCTGATTGCTTGTAGCTCTTATTGCTTGTAGTTCTGATTGCTTGTATCTCTGCTTGTAGCTCTGATTGCTTGTAGTTCTACTTCTGATTGCTTGTAGTTCTGATTGCTTGTAGCTCTGATTGCTTGTAGCTCTTATTGCTTGTATCTCTGCTTGTAGTTCTGATTGCTTGTAGCTCTGATTGCTTGTAGTTCTACTTCTGATTGCTTGTAGTTCTGATTGCTTGTAGCTCTGATTGCTTGTATCTCTGCTTGTAGCTCTGATTGCTTGTAGTTCTACTTCTGATTGAGATGGACTTCCTTCATCGCGTCACATTATCATTAAATACATACGGAAGCGCTCATGAAGTGCCTAGGAAACGGGAAGCGGCTCTGGTTCCTTGGATGATGAACCCTTCACCAACCTTAAGGTACTCTCAGGTAAGGTACCCAGGAAGCAGCGCCTAGCATGCGGTACCATGCGGTAGACAGGTTGTACGAGGACGTTACAGAGGGAGTACAGTGGCGGTACAGAGGGAGTACAGTGGCGGTACAGAGGGAGTACAGTGGCGGTACAGAGGGAGTACAGTGGCGGTACAGAGGGAGTACAGTGGCGGTACAGAGGGAGTACAGTGGCTGTACAGAGGGAGTACAGTGGCGGTACAGAGGGAGTACAATGGCGGTACAGAGGGAGTACAGTGGCGGTACAGAGGGAGTACAGTGGCTCTACAGAGGGAGTACAGTGGCGGTACAGAGGGAGTACAGTGGCTCTACAGAGGGAGTACAGTGGCGGTACAGAGGGAGTACAATGGCGTACAGAGGGAGTACGTGGCGGTACAGAGGGAGTACAGTGGCTGTACAGAAGGAGTACAGTGGCGATACAGAGGGAGTACAATGGCGGTACAGAGGGAGTACAATGGCGGTACAGAGGGAGTACAGTGGCGGTACAGAGGGAGTACAGTGGCGGTACAGAGGGAGTACAATGGCGGTACAGAGGGAGTACAGTGGCGGTACAGAGGGAGTACAGTGGCTCTACAGAGGGAGTACAGTGGCGGTACAGAGGGAGTACAGTGGCTCTACAGAGGGAGTACAGTGGCTCTACAGAGGGAGTACAGTGGCGGTACAGAGGGAGTACAGTGGCGGTACAGAGGGAGTACAGTGGCTCTACAGAGGGAGTACAGTGGCGGTACAGAGGGAGTACAGTGGCTCTACAGAGGGAGTACAGTGGCTCTACAGAGGGAGTACAGTGGCGGTACAGAGGGAGTACAGTGGCGGTACAGAGGGAGTACAGTGGCGGTACAGAGGGAGTACAATGGCGGTACAGAGGGAGTACAGTGGCGTACAGAGGGAGTACAGTGGCTCTACAGAGGGAGTACAGTGGCGGTACAGAGGGAGTACAGTGCTCTACAGAGGGAGTACAGTGGCTCTACAGAGGGAGTACAGTGGCGGTACAGAGGGAGTACAGTGGCGGTACAGAGGGAGTACAGTGGCGGTACAGAGGGAGTACAGTGGCTCTACAGAGGGAGTACAGTGGCGGTACAGAGGGAGTACAGTGGCTCTACAGAGGGAGTACAGTGGCTCTACAGAGGGAGTACAGTGGCGGTACAGAGGGAGTACAGTGGCGGTACAGAGGGAGTACAGTGGCGGTACAGAGGGAGTACAGTGGCTCTACAGAGGGAGTACAGTGGCGGTACAGAGGGAGTACAGTGGCGGTACAGAGGGAGTACAGTGGCGGTACAGAGGGAGTACAGTGGCGGTACAGAGGGAGTACAGTGGCTCTACAGAGGGAGTACAGTGGCTCTACAGAGGGAGTACAGTGGCGGTACAGAGGGAGTACAGTGGCGGTACAGAGGGAGTACAATGGCGGTACAGAGGGTAGAACGGAGGGAGGGGAGACATGAGGGAGGGGGAGGGGGATGGGAAGGGGGAAGTGATAACTGGACCTCCTATGACTTTTCTGACAGCGTCTCTCTAGCTGTCAGGCTCCTAATTACCCCTCCCCCTCCCCTCCCATCCTTTCCTTCAGCTGTCAAAACACTGAAATGACACATGTCAAACTGTGGCCCCTTGCTCCTCCCCTGTCTTCCAACCCCCCTATCCCTTCTATCACACACACACACACACACACACACACACACACACACACACACACACACAGGTTGAGGAAAATCGGCCTGACGACACTGGAGGACAGGAGGGTCAGGGGAGACATGATAACGACATATAAAATACTGCGCGGAATAGACGAGGTGGACAAAGACGGATGTTCCAGAGATGGGACACAGACACAAGAGGTCACAATTGGAAGTTGAAGACTCAGATGAATCAAAGGGATGTTAGGAAGTATTTCTTCAGTCATAGAGTAGTCAGGCCATGGAATAGCCTAGAAAGTGATGTGGTGGAGGCAGGAACCATACATAGTTTTAAGGCGAGGTATGATAGAGCTCATGGGGCAGGGGAGGAGAGGACCTAGTAGCAATCAGCGAAGAGGCGGGGCCAGGAGCTGTGACTCGACCCCTGCAACCACAAATAGGTGAGTACAAATAGGTGAGTACACACACACACACACACACACACACACACACACACACACACACACACACACACACACACACACACACACATCATCTCTCACTGTACTTGTGTCTGTGATAGTTTACCTCTGCCTTATGTCTCACTTTTTATCTCTCTGCCTGTATTCCTATCTGTACTTGGCTGTCTGCCTGTCAAACTGACCGAGAGCATATCAACCTGAATGTCTTTTTTGTCTGTTTGCCTTTCTTTCCTCCTGTCGACCTCCCTCACAGGTTGTCGGTCAGAGTGCCTGTGTCTTCCTTACTAACTGCTTTTTTGTTTACCTGACTGACTGTTCGCAAGGCTGTCGTCTTGCCTGTCTGTCTGCTTGCTTATGTACTTTAGTGCACGTCGTTTTGTCTCTCTGTCTGCATCTGAATATATATCTCATAATAGTAATAATAATAATAATAATAATAATAATAATAATAATAATAATAATAATAATCTTAATTTCTATAAGTACATGTACAAGGTATACACGCCCAGCTGACATCAGTAACATACTACTGCATAGAAAGTCCCTTGTTAACCAGAGCATTTCGAGTAAATTAGGTCAATTTTGTCCCAGAATGCGACCCACACCAGTCGATTAACACCCAGGTACCTATTTTACTGACAGATGAACAGGGACAGCAGATGTCTTAAGGAAACATGTCCGGCATCGACCCACGGACTTCAGTGTGTGAGCTAAGTGTGCTACCAACCGAGCTACTGGACACTTTACAGTTGTCATATCTGTTGCAAGGTGTGGCATGCACAAATAACCCGCACATAAAAGAGAGAAGCTTACGACGACGTTTCGGTCCGACTTGGACCATTGACAAAGTCAAGTCGTCGTAAGCTTCTCTCTTTTATGTGCGGGTTATTTGTGTATCGTTCCAGTCACGGTATTGTGCCTTTTTTTGTTATTTGTGGCATGCAAAAAGTACGTAACCTTTATTCGGCGCATGTACACACCTTCACTGAAAGGCTATCTCTCCAACCAGCGAACCAGTACTAAGGGTCGAATAATGGGGCCCCATCGTTCGATCAGCACCAAGGTTCAGCTAATGAGAAGGTGGGTCTGGCAATCGTGGATGTGTTGTGGTCACCACTCACCTGTCCACCCTTGTCATTTCCATTCTAGAGCTGGTTGAGCACGGTTGTTCATTCTGTCTCCAGGCTGTCTTGGCCTTTAACTAACCGTGCTGTACACATACATTTCCAACTGTATCTAGTGTACATAAGTGTATATACTTGCTATAACTCTTGGTGAAGGAAAATATATTTCAAAGTCATTCAGGATAACAGGCCTTATTTATTGTGCCTGGGTTGTAACAGAAGGAAATTTTAATGTCTTCTAAAAGTCCTTTTTTTTTTACTGACAGCAACAGAAAAAGCGAAAAAGAGAGTATGTCTGAGGGAACAGGAGCCATTAGGATGATTATTTACTGTTCAGTGAGACATCAGGACGAAGTTTGAGTCATCAAGATGAATTCTGAGTCATCAGGATGAATTTTGAGTCATCGGGATGAATAGTGACCTCTGTGGAATATTAAAAAAAAAATATCTGCCCAATGCCCTATTTCTCGCCTCCTCCCCCCGACTCTCTCCTCTGCCATCTCATATGTTCTCTTCTCTCAACACCTCTCTCTCTCTCTCTCTCTCTTTACTTGCATTTCTTTTCCTCTTCCCCTTTCTCCACTTCCTCGCGCACGGTAGTGTGTGTGTGTGTGTGTGTGTGTGTGTGTGTGTGTGTGTGTGTGTGTGTGTGTGTGTGTGTGTGTGTGTGTGTGTGTGTGTGTGAAGCATACAGGTAGGTATTTTTTGACCAACTTTCAGTTTTTAGCTAAAATATGCGAATTTTCACACTTATTTGAAACAGCAGACAAGTTATGAATTTTAGGATTATTTTCTGCTTACCACTTAAACTAAATTATTTTAACTAAAAATCTCTTATTAAAGAGTCACAGAAGCTGTCACAGGAAGCCAGAGCACAAGATGCTGGGATAACCGGAAGTCAGGTGGGGAAGATGGCTTCTTCAACAGCATACAGGAAGGAAAAGCGTACGAGGAAGAGGACGAGGAGGAGAAGGAGGAGTAGGAGGAGTAGGAGGAGGAGGAGGAGAGGAGGAAGAGGAGGAGGAGTAGGAGGAAGAAGAGGAGGAGGAGGAGGAAGAGTAGGAGGAAGAAGAGGAGGAGGAGGAGGAAGAGTAGGAGGAAGAAGAGGAGGAGGAGGAGGAAGAGTAGGAGGAAGAAGAGGAGGAGGAGGAGGAGGAGGAGGAGGTGATGATGGTAAAATTATAAATGATAGAGATGGTAGTGGTTAGTACGACATAGGCAATAATTATAAAGGAGGAGGAAGAAGAGGAAAAAGAAGAAAAAGAGGAAGAAGAAGAGGAGAAAGAAGAGGAGGAAAAAGAAGAGGAGGAGGAAGAAGAAGAGGAGGAGGAAGAAGAAGAGGATGAGGAAGAAGAAGAGGATGAGGAGAAAATGAATCAAGATAAGGGAAATGGAAGACGAAGAAAACTAGGAGACACCAGAGGCTCCCAAAGAATACTAAACACACAACAGGTCAGTGTTGAAAACCACTATATAACTCATTCTGTGAAGGATGGAAGAGCAGCATCGGGAAAGCCTAGTGTGTAGGACTTAGTTTTAACCACAGGTTTGGTAAGTTTGGGCCTAGTGTGTAGGTGTAGGAAAAGAGTAAAGGATTAGACAAGTGCTGTGCAGAGGCAGGTAAACAGAAAAGCGTTACTGCTTACAAGAGCATGTCAGGTTCCAGATATGATGTAAAAAAAAAGATAGTTTATTGCAATATATTCTGACATCACTGGGGATCTAGCAACATGACTAGGAATCCAGGAAAATGACTGGAGAAACCTAGCAAAATGACTGGGGACCTAGCAGAATGATTGGGGACCTAGCAGAATGATTGGGGACCTAGCAGAATGACTGGGGACCTAGCAGAATGATTGGGGACCCACAGAATGATTGGGACCTAGCAGAATGATTGGGGACCTAGCAGAATGATTGGGGACCTAGCAGAATGATTGGGGACCTAGCAGAATGACTGGGGACCTAGCAGAATGATTGGGGACCTAGCAGAATGATTGGGGACCTAGCAGAATGATTGGGGACCTAGCAGAATGACTGGGGACCTAGCTAAATGACTGGGGACCTAGCAGAATGATTGGGGACCTAGCAGAATGATTGGGGACCTAGCAGAATGATTGGGGACCTAGCAGAATGACTGGGGACCTAGCAGAATGACTGGGGACCTAGCTAAATGACTGGGGACCTAGCAAATGATGGGTACCTAGCAGAATGATTGGGGACCTAGCAGAAATGACTGGGACCTAGCAGAATGACTGGGACTAGCAGAATGACTGGGACCTAGCAGAATGACTGGGGACCTAGCAGAATGACTGGGGACCTAGCAGAATGACTGGGGACCTAGCAGAATGACTGGGGACCTAGCAGAATGACTGGGGACCTAGCAGAATGACTGGGACCTAGCAGAATGACTGGGACCTAGCAGAATGATTGGACCTAGCAGAATGACTGGGACCTACAGAATGATGGGGACCTAGCAGAAGACTGGGGACCTAGCAGAATTGACTGGGGACCTACAGAATGACTGGGACCTGCAGAATGCTGGGACCTAGCAGATGATTGGGACCTAGCAGAATGACTGGGGACCTAGCAGAATGATTGGGGACCTAGCAGAATGATTGGGGACCTAGCAGAATGATTGGGGACCCAGCAAAATAACTAGGAACCCATTAAAAGATAATTTGTTCAATGTTTAATAAAGATGTGTTCTTAACAAAGATGAGGTGAAGGCAATATTTAAAGCTAAGAATAGAGAGACGGAAAACAGAGAAAGGGAAGCATCGGGAGAACAGATCACTTGCAACGCGATTTGAGAGTCGGAATCTACAAGAAGCGATCAGGCAACAATGGAAGCAACACTACATATGGCAGCAGTAAGGAACCATACAACCTAGCATTTAAAATATTGGTAGACTGCAAGAGTACTCTCCATAAATACGATGATGGAAAGACGTGGAACCACTAGTGTAGGAGCATTAGTGTGCGGTTACAATGGGTGAAAAACGAATGAATGCTCATCCCGTAAGAACCATAAATAGAACCTGGGAATGGAAAGCATTCAGATGTGATCTAAGGAATAAATAGGAGAGCTACGCTTCCTCTGGATCAAGGAGCCTCCCTTGAAAGGATACGAGTCCAGATAAAGGTGCTTTTTGTAACATTATATATGTTCTGTGATGTATTAGTTTTAGATGTGGAAATATCTCAGTGTTTATTGTCTCAGAGGCTGTGTTGTAATGTGTACTCATGTCTGGGCAAGTTTTCTTACACCTGCTGCTCCTGTGTTGGCCTGGATGTAAGTGTAGCCTTATTCAATTGTACCAATACATCTGACGTTGCGTAAACGTAGGCATGGGGCGGCGGAATAGGCGTCAATGTTGACGTGAGGCGTCATTGTGGGCGGTAGGCCTAAATGATGGGCGTGAGGCGCCAGTGTCATCGTGTCTTCTTATGAGGTGTCGGTGTAGACCTCAGCGTGAAGCGTCACTGTACACGACAACATAAATCATCGGTACTGGTGTTAGTGTGAGACAGGCTTCGTCGTGGACGTGAAGCGCCGGCCTGGGCGTTGTGAGTCGATATATGTGTTGCCAGCAAAACACAAAGCCAAACTTACTACTCCGACACAGAAAGTCGTGTTAATCGGATTCTGATTAAAGAAGCGATCGTAAAAAAAAAGAAACATCTCACATAGATCCTCCACCACTTGGCCAGCCGGCGAGTCAGGGGTAACACCAACTAATGAACACAAAGTTGTTTATACCATGGGGTTTTTAACAACTTCAAAATCTGCTACTTACACGCACACTCGTATTCAAAGCCGTCGCAGCTAATGTGCTATCATCGCTACTTTTATAAGAGGTCAGTAAATAAAGTTTCTCAACGCACATGATTATGATGTTGCAGTTTGTGTGGCTGCATTGCTAAGATCAAGCTGAATAGAGTGATTAGTCACACACTTACATTTATCATGGGGAATGACGGGTGTGAGGCAGGAGGTGGAAGCGAGAAAGAAGAGGAAGCAGGAGTAGGAAATATTGTAGAAGAGGGAAGAGGAGTAAATGCGATTAGATGGGAAATGTCGATAGCAGAGAACTTGGAGTCCATAACAAGGCTAAGAACTATCTACTTCAAGGTAGAATAATGACTGTATTGTGTACTAATCAGGGATAGAAAAGCAGGAGAGGAAACAGGAGAGGAAAAGAGGAGGAAAGGAAGCAGTAGAGAAAGCAGGGAAGCAAGTAGGAAAAGACGGAGAGAAAAAAAAGAGGGGGGGGGGATAAGTAAAAAATAATCATGCAAGAGGAGGAGAACAGTGTAAGTATAGGAGGACCAGTAGTGGGAATGTTGGTCGAGTCCCACAGCAAGTCAGCTCCCACAGTCAGGCAAAAATAAATACCAGCAACATCCGTCGTCAACCTGTTCTTATTCAACTAGTCCACAGACCACACAGCCAGCTAGCCAGCTAGTTTACAGACTAGACAACCAGCCAGTCAGCTAGTCCACAGACTACACAGCCAGCTAGCCAGCCAACCGGCTAGTCAACTACTTTACAGACTACACCGCCAGCTAGTCTACAAATTATACAGCCTGCTAGCCAGCTAGTTCACAGACCCCACAGTCAGACCACCCAGCACCCCACACTCAACACCCACAGCGTGGAAAATATCACCAGCTACAAAAATATTCATGTTACCCCCCATTAACCACTTCCTCCATCCCTCCCCCTCGACACTCCTGAAGCCCGAGGCTCAGTCCTACCACACTACCTGTCCGCCGGAACGCCGTGTCAAAATTCGTCGCCTAGAATAACCCAGAAAGCTATAGATCTGAGCGACGCCCTGCGGGTACTCTTACAGCGCATTTCAGAATGGTTCGTGAAGTTTAGTGGGTTTGTAAGAAGAGTGAGCGATGTGTTATGTGAGAGGGAAGGAGTCTCGCGGGAGGCGAGACACGGCCTGGGCTGTGTTGTGAGGGAACACCAGTTAAAAATCAATTTCCATCAATACTTCTAGGGTGAGGGAGGGATAGTTGGGGCAAAGGAAAGGAAGAAGTAAAGATAGGATAGAGGGGACAAGGGAGGGAGGGAGGAAAGGGATGAAGGGAATGAGGAAGACGGACGATATCAGCCTGCTGAGAGGACGGTGGGGAGAAGGCAATTTAGGGAGATGGAAGGGTAGAAATGGGAGAGGGGAAGAAAAGAGTGAATGTGTAGGATAGGGTTGGAAGAAGAGAAGAGACGGGAACCTTGAAAAAAAAAAAACGCAGAGAGAAGATGGAACGGTTGTATTAAATATAGCTAGTTATGATTCCCTGTCATGTTAGTATTTTTACGATGCAACATCCTCATACCAGGAGTAGAACATTAACAAACATTTTATTATCAGCTGGCTTGCAAGAGACTCAAACCCGTATTCTTCATACCACACTGAGGCCGAAATTTTAGTTTCACGGCACCTCACTCCACTCCACTGAGTTCCAGTCCTTGACAAATCGGATGAAATTAGAATATTGATTAATTATCCACTCGTTTAGGCCAGTCATGAGGCTGACAGCGTGTAGTAATAGTAATAATGGTAACACCTACAACATGTTAAATAAGACACACGTGCAACACCTGGTTAGCTCCTTGATGAATCTAAAGAACAGGAGATGAGGCACAGCAATAGCAGACATCGTCTCCGTGGGGCGAGACTCACTACTGGAGGTAGGTCATAGGCAGGAGCTGGGCCAGTGGTTAGCAAAGAAGTTGAAGAAGGCATCCTATGTACTAAGAATCTTAGTACAGAGGATACACCTGTTTATAAGGAAGGAGGAGGTGAGAAAAACACAGAGAAGTTAGGTTAGGTAAGATCAAATTTGTTTGGAAACAGAACAAGTGTTTCCTGAGGCGGGTCTTAGTCATATGATGACCCGACGCTGGAGCTTTTGGTCATCTGACCGAGGCCTTCCACTGGCTTACCGGTCTGGTGTTGGAGCAGGCTGGGATCGACACCTGGATACAGTTGGATTAACAATATGGGATTCCCGGGATATGAGCATTACATCCTCAAGCTACTCTCAGTATCGGACTCCACATCAATATTATCAAGCACCTGTCCTGTTGTATTGCAATTTTAAAATTTGTAAAAGAGGTAATGAATATAGAAATAAAATAAATTGTGTATTTAATGAATATAGAAATAGAAGAATAATTGTGTATTGTAGTTTCTTTTTTTTTAATCTCAGTAAATTAATGACGTTTCATAATCTCTCCTCCTCATTTATTTGTAAATATTACAACGCTGTTTCACATTCCTGGTTAGTTATAATGTGCTTAGCTAATCTGTATATGTTATTCCGACATATTTGGCCTCTGGAAAAAAAAAGTGTGACTGAGTGACAGAAAATAAAGTACGGTGAGAAATAAAGGAACAGACTTCTTAATCCCATTGTTGAATTAGCCTCGGGACTGAGTGTATTTTGCTGGCTAGGACAAGTGAATAATACACAAGTTCGTAGGTCTGAACTTCTGTCAGGTTGTGATCTGGGTTTACTGACTTCCTAGGTCAAGAATGTTTTTTTTTTTTTTTTTTACAAATCAATGTTACAGGCTAAGAGCTGTTATCCTACCTCAGCTCATTTCAAAATTCGGCCCTTTTTAATGGCTACTACTGCCCTTCGGGATGCGACCTACAACAGTCGGCTAACACCCAGGTACCTACTTACTGCTAGGTGAACAGAGGCAGCAGGTGTAAGGAAACATGCCCAATGTTTCCATCTGGACCAGGGATCGCACCACGGACACTGAGCTGAATGCACTACCAACCGAGCCACTGTCTGTTGGCATAAGAATTTTTGGGGGCAGTCAGTTGAATGAGACTGTCCATACAAACTGGCTCCTGGGATTTTCTCTGCTACTACAGTCTATGCTAAATTCTTCCATTTTAGGTGTCTGAAACTGAAGTCACAAATCAACGTGATATTAGGTGCCGGTTTTGAGAGATTTTCAAAACAGTAGTCGACTTGCAGTGGTTGGTCTTTGAACTGCTGGGAAGTTGCATCTGGTGGCTTATAAACCAGTCCAACAACGAGATTCTGATCTTTCAGTTTTAACCACCAGAACTTCAACTACATCGTTTGTGGTGTTAAGTAACAGTGAACAATTCTTTGAGATACAGGTCAACCTATTGTTTTCGGTCGCATATAAGTAGACTGTACCCAGGGAACCATATTTCTCGTCTTTTACGTGGGTTTGCGTAAAAAGCCGCAAACATTGCGTTTGATAATGCGAGTCTACTACTAAATGGAATTTTGTTTGCTTCTCTGTTTCAGACTTTGTCTATTTGCACACAGAAATGATGCTAAGTTATCTGTTCTCGTGCTGTTTTTTCTCTTAATAATAATTGTGGCTCTGTTATTAGTTTTGTTTACAGTCCAACAAGCTTCTGAGGTGGTGGTGATACTTACCGGATATTCCGGCAAATAAGACGCACAACAGAAGTATCATAAGGGCACATCAGTAATCACATTCAAAGGTTAATTACCTTCTTACTTTACGCTAAAGCCTGACCCAAATCCTACCATGACTTTGAGCATATAAGGCGCAGGTTGATTGTCGAAGACTTTTTTGGGAAAAAAGGCGCGCCTTATATGCCAGAAAATACAATATCACCATTTCTTGTTAGTCTTACATGCTTCCGGACACTAAAACAGCTTTGTTTATCATTTGGTGTCTGTGTGGCTGTGGATGTTATGGTCAGGTTGACGTCCTTCTGGCTCTATGCACCTCGTTCCCTTGACATACCTGGAGGTTTACCTGGATTACCTGGAGGTTATTCCGGGGATCAACGCCCACGCGGCCCGGTCTATGACCAGGCCTCCCGATGGATCAGGGCCTGATCAACTAGGCTGTTACTGCTGGCCGCACGCAGTCCAACGTACGAGCCACAGCCCGGCTGATCCGGCACTGACTTTAGGTATCTGTCCAGCTCTCTCTTGAAGGCAGCCAGGGGTTTATTGGCAATTCCCCTAATGCTTGATGGAGGCTGTTGAACAGTTTTGGGCCCCGGACACTTATGGTGTTTTCTCTTAGTGTACCAATGGCGCCCCTACTTTTTATTGGGGGCATTTTGCATCGCCTGCCCAGTTTTTTTACTTTCGTAGGGAGTGATTTCTGTGTGCAGATTTGGGACCATTCCTTCCAAGATTTTCCAAGTGTAGATTATGATATATCTCTCCCTCCTGCGTTCCAACGAGTACAAGTCAAGTGCTTCCAAGCGTTCCCAGTAGTTAAGGTGCTTGACAGAACTTATACGTGCAGTAAAGGATCTCTGTACACTCTCTAGATCTGCGATTTCACCTGCTTTGAATGGAGATTGTTAATGTACAGCAGTATTCCAGCCTAGAGAGAACAAGTGATTTGAAAAGGATCATCATGGGCTGGCATCTCTCGTTTTGAAAGTTCTCATTATCCATCCTATCATTTTCTTTGCACGTGCGATCGTGGCACTGTTGTGATCCTTGAAAGTGAGATCCTCAGACATTACTACTCCCAGGTCCCTTACATTATTTTTCCCCTCTATTGTATGGCCGGAGTCAGTAGTATACTCTGTTCTAGTTATTATCTCCTCCAGTTTTCCATAACGGAGTAGTTGGAATTTGTCCTCATTGAACATCATATTGTTTACCGTTGCCCACTGGAAAACTTTGTTTATATCTTCTTGGAGGTTAACCGCGTCCTCAGCAGATGACAGCCTCATGCAGATCCTAGTATCATCCGCAAAGGATGATACGGTGCTGTGGTGTATATCTCTGTTTATGTCTGATATGAGGATAAGGAATAAGATGGGGGCGAGTACTGTGCCTTGTGGAACAGAGCTCTTCACTATGGCAGCCTCCGATTTAACTCTGTTGACCACTACTCTTTTGTGTTCGATTTGTTAGGAAGTTGAAGATCCATCTCCCACTTTCCCAGTTATTCCTTTAGCACGTATTTTATGGGCTATTACGCCATGATCACATTTGTCAAATGCTTTTGCAAAGTCTGTGTATATTACATCTGCATTCTGATTTTCTTCCAGTGCATCCAAGGCCATGTCATAGTGATCCAGTAGTTGTGAGAGGCAGGAGCGACCTGCCCTGAACCCATGTTGCCCTGGATTGTGCAGATTTTGGGAATCCAGGTGATTTGCAATCCTGCTTCTTAGCACTCTTTCAAAGATTTTTATGATGTGGGATGTCAGAGCTATTGGTCTATAGTTCTTAGCTAATGCTTTGCTGCCACCTTTATGGAGTGGGGCTATATCCGTTGTTTTAAGTGACTGTGGAATTTCACCCATGTCCAAGCTCCTCCTCCATAGTGTACTTAGGGCACGCGAGAGGGGTTTCTTGCAGTTCTTAATGAAAACAGAGTTCCACGAGTCTGGGCCCGGGGCTGAGTGCATGGAATGCCGGACAACTTATCTCATAACATTTATCATTTATTGAGCCATAACACACACAGTTGGGCTGAAGTATTCGCAAATTATGGCATAACATACGCTTTAATTCAGGAGATTTCTGCATTTCCTAGGATGGTCATATTTGTAAGGTTCCATCACGTTTGCCAGTCCGTCCATAGCTACACATGCCCCAGGCATGATGCCAACACAACTGAGAAACACATCATGGACCTCTAACACCAGGATACAAGAACAAAAATATGCTTTTAGGATCCACCTCAACAATGTGTCAACCACTGAGTCGAACACTCACATCTTATAAAGAATAAAAGAGAGATGCTCGAGGTTAAACTTGGCAGGTAACCAGTCTTCAGTATCTACAGCTGCTTCAGTCCCATCATAAACTGCAACAGTCCCATTATAAACTGCAACTGATTCGGTCCCATTATAAACCGCAACTGATTCGGTCCCATTATAAACTGCAACTGATTCGGTCCCATTATAAACTGCAACTGCTACAGTCCCATTATAAACTACAACTGCTACAGTCCCATCATAAACTAAAACTGTTTCAGCCATGTCAGCAACTGCACCTGACACGGCGGTTTCGACAACGGCAACTGATGCAGTCATCTCTGCAACTGCAGCCGAGTCAATTGTTTCATCAGTAGCAACTGAATAAGTTATGTCTGGAGGTACACTGTAGTGAGGTAGGGTGAGAGGATGCCATTCTATTTTCCCTTACTTCATTCAGGGTGTTGTTCCGTGCACTCTCATCGTCTTTACATTTACTTTCTTGTTCTGTGAGGGTCACTCCTGCGGACTCATGGTTCGCAGCAAACATCTCAGCACCAAGCAAAAATAGCCTCAGCAACACCAAACATCACCTCAACACTACCAAACATCACCTCGGTACTACCAAATATCACTTCAACATCACCAAACATCACCTCAGCATCACCAATCACCTCATCACTACCAAACATCATCTCATCACTACCAAACATCACCTCAACACTACCAAGCATCACCTCAGTACCACCAAATATCACTTCAACACCACCAAACATCACCTCAGCATCACCAAACATCACCTCATCACTACCAAACATCATCTCATCACTACCAAACATCACCTCAGCACCACCAAACATTACCTCAGCACCAACAAACATCACCTCAGCACCACCAAACATCACCTCATCACTACTAAACATCACCTCGTCAGCAGCAAACCTCAGTATGCAGCACTCAGTGGCATCACCCCGCTCCTCCATCATACTCAGATTACAGACAGCAGTGACTGGAGCTAGGTGGGTGGTGTGTGTGTGTGTGTGTGTGTGTGTGTGTGTGGTGGTGTGTGTGTGTGTTGCGAGCCAGACACAACACGCTCACATCACGCATTTCCGCAGCCTCCCCCCCCCACCGATAACCACCCCTCCCTTTACCTAACCCTGATATCACCTCCCTCCCCCCCATCCTTAATCCCTCACTACCTTCCTTCATACCACCCTACTCGCTTTATCTGGAGACAACAGTTGGGTTAGAGATTCGAGTCTTGTGCTCACAGAAACAGAAGGTATTCGAGCCTCCATCACTTAATGTGTATGAATACAGACGCTCGAGTATTTTCAGTTGCATTCGTAATTCAATATTCAAATTATTTATTCATGTAATTTATATTCAGTACAGGTAACACTAAATACGTTAACATAAATTATCATACATAGAAATAGTGTAGATTATATATGATAATCCAAAAAAGTCAAAGTGATTTTATTTCCATTGGGGTCCTTGTAATATCTATTATTTACACCATACAAAGTTAAGACACCTAAGTAATTCAACTGTGTGCAAGATATAATAATAATAATAATAATAATAATAATATAATAATCAATAATATTATTATTTTATATATTGTTTCGTCTGACACCATCATTCATTGCAACTTGCAACAGTGCGCAGCTGTACTCATGACAAACACTTTCTACACCCATTCATCATCCTAGTCCTCCTTCCTCTATGTCGTCCCCTCTCCCCTCCCCTCCCCTCACTATCTTTTCTCACTCCCCTCCCCCACACACCTCCACCCAGGGCCAGAGATCTTCTCAGTACAACTCTGGACAAACCCTCATTGCTTGACTGTGTCAAGAACGCCCACCCACCCGCCCACTACAATCGACCCACGCTACCCACCCTTACCTACTAACCACCACCACCCTGCCGCCCACACACCTGCCTGCATTCGGCTACCTCTCCCCATCACATAACACCCACCCACGCACACCACTACAATCGCCACACCACCCCACAGCAATCACCACCCATCGGCCCACCCACTACAATCAATTCAACCACCAAACCCGCTACATTCGGCTACTACACCAACGATTGACCACACCCACCTCCCGACCACACTACATTCAACACCAACCCGCCACATTCGGCTACCTACACACAACGACAACCACCCACCCGCCCGCCCACTAGCAATCAACTAACCCACTACATTCGTCTACACTACCCACTACAATGCGCACCACCCACGCACCGCCTCACTCCCAAATACTACCCACCATTCACATACAATGCTACCCACACGCCTCTACAATGAATGGTCTTCTCGCCCACCCACTAACACCCACACACCCAATACCATCCCACACGTTTGTCAATTCACTACAATCACACCTTCCCCACCACCACTCTGACCTCCTCAACTACTTCCCCACCACCACTCTAACCTCCCCAGTAACTTCCCCACCACCACTCTGACATCCAAGCCTCTACTAGAAGAATTAACGTAAAATATTAGTCTGCCTCTTAACTACCCTACTAGACAATAGCGGCCTCAACCACCCTACTAGAACATAGCGGTCTCTTAACCACCCTACTAGACAACAGCGGCCTCAACCTCCCTAATAGATAATAGCGGCCTCTATTGTCGACAATACTAAGAAGGTTAAGGCTGCACATACCACTAGACAAGAATACTTTTGCCCCAAAAATAGGGATTACACTGTCAGTATATATACATGATGAGAGAAATAATACACCTCTCGGTGTATTTGGAGCAGTTGGTGTTGCCTGCACGCTGAGATCATTATCTATACTGAACTTACTTCAGTGTTTGTGCTTTGTTGACATACGTAGAGAGGTTTCCTGGCAGACTTAAGTTGTTGGAGAGCGAGTTAGATATTGCATGGCTGTGGCACAGTTCGGGTACATTCTTCCAAATTTACTCCATGATGGTAAGTAAACATGATAAACTTTTGATTAGAAAATGAAGTTAGTCGTGTCTCCTATAAGGTGTTCCTTTTAATGGTAATGGACGCTGTTAACATAGCTGAGGCTACATCACAGTACCGGGAGTGTTTACTACCATAGCTGAGGCTACATCACAGCACCGGGAGTGTTTACTATCATAGCTGAGGCTACATCACAGCACCAGGCGTGTTTACTACCATAGCTGAGGCTACATCACAGCACCGGGTGTGTTTACTACCATAGCTGAGGCTACATCACAATACCGGGCGTGTTTACTACCATAGCTGCAGCTACAACACAGCACCGGGAGTGTTTACTACCATAGCTGAGGCTACATCACAGCACCGGGAGTGTTTACTACCATAGCTGAGGCTACATCACAGCACCAGGCGTGTTTACTACCATAGCTGAGGCTACATCACAGCACCAGGCGTGTTTACTACCATAGCTGAGGCTACATCACAGCACCAGGCGTGTTTACTACCATAGCTGAGGCTACATCACAGCACCGGGAGTGTTTACTACCATAGATGAGGCTACATCACAGCACCAGGCGTGTTTACTACCGTAGCTGAGACTACATCACAGCACCGGGTGTGTTTACTACCATAGCTGAGGCTACATCACAGTACCGGGCGTGTTTACTACCATAGCTGCAGCTACAACACAGCACCGGGAGCGTTTACTACCATAGCTGAGGCTACATCACAGCACCGGGTGTGTTTACTACCATAGCTGAGGCTACATCACAGCACCAGGAGTATTTTCTACCATAGCTGAGGCTACATCACAGCGCCGGGCGTGTTTACTACCATAAATGAGGATGCATCACAGCACTGGGAGTGTTTATTACCATAGCTGAGAGTACATCACAGCACCGGGAGTGTTTACTGCCATAGCTGAGGCTACATCACAGCACCGGGAGTGTTTACTGGCATGGCTGAGGCTACATCACAGCACCGGGAGTGTTTACTACCATAGCTGAGGCTACATCACAGCACCGGGAGTGTTTACTACCATAGCTGAGGCTACATCACAGCACCGGGAGTGTTTACTACCATAGCTGAGGCTACATCACAGTACCGGGCGTGTTTACTACCAATACTGGGGAGGCTACATCACAGTACCGGGAGTGTTTACTACCATAGCTGAGGCTACATCACAGCACCGGGAGTGTTTACTACCATAGCTGAGGCTACATCACAGCACCGGGAGTGTTTACTACCATAGCTGAGGCTACGTCACAGCACCGGGAGTGTTTACTACCATAGCTGAGGCTACATCATAACATATTCTAGAACATGAATGCCAGGTTATTATTGTCTGTTCATGAAGGAATTCATCAAACTGAATATTATCAGAGTTACCATGGTAATTTGTACACTAACACAGTGTGAACATATACCTGGAGTACACCTGGAGTGTACCTGGAGGGTGTTCCTGGGGGTCAACGCCCCCGCGGCCCGGTCCAAGACCAGGTCTCGTGCTAACATGCTTATAAGTACATCTGGCCTCACACCCCTCTATTTTCTTTCCCTGTCATGAAATACGTGGTAAGACGGATATGACGAGTGTTGGTCGCAGTAAAGCTGGCTTGACATTAACATGGGAAGCGCTAAACCCGTAGGGATTATACAGCTCCTGTGGAGGGGAAGGATGGAAGGCATCCAGGCTTAATTCAGGGAATTGTTGCACAGATCCAATTTCCTAGGTCAAGAGCCCTTTACCGGCTTCAAGGAACCTCCCTTCAGGGGCTGGCTTGACAGATGATAGTTTAAAGCCTCAATAGAAATCAGTAAATTGCTTAAATATATATAATATGCTTCATACGTCTGTCCATTCCATATATTTTTTCCTCTAAACTATTGTCAAATGTTAAACTTATGTGAATAAAACCGCTTGTAAAGTGTACTAAATAAAAAGTAGTTTAGCATGATGATGTCCATTGACATCGCGATCCTTCTGTTTCTTGTGTGTGTGTGTTGTGCTGGAGGCTGGTGAGGCCTCATGGATCATAGGAGTCTGTGAGTTGTTTAACCTCTACGGTGTTGGAGTCGACAATTTGCAGAATAAGCTGGTGCAGGGTTCAGCTCAGCCTGTTGTCTCAGTTGGTGGTTTATTCGTGACGGGGGTAAAATCACGCATCACTAATATGTCTCATAAGATGAGCCGTTCAGTTGTGTCAGCACCATTGTGGGGAGCTGCAAGACTGTGTCTCAGGACAATTCTGAAAGTGAGGTAGCTGATGGCACTGTAGAAGCGGACGGGAGCAGCCACCAATGTCTTGTGCGAGACTCGATTATATGAATACGGCTATATCAGGATAATTCATTACATTTAAAGCCTATTTATTACACGAGTCATTAATACAGCATGAAACTCGTCCACCACCAGTCAGGAACACTACTATACACTCTAAGCGCATGTTTTCTGATAAGATATTCACCTCGTGTACACAATGAAACGGGTCCTGCTGAGTTAAGTAGTGCTGAATCAGGTCATAGGCGCTGCTGAGGTCAGGGGTAAGGACTTGAAAATCAAAAAATCATGATGTAAATAACTACAAGGCCATCGGTGTTGTGGACAATAATATTTATCACCAGAGCCAGAGTGCTGGCTGATTGTTATCAATCCCTGGTGTTGGTTGCCAGGCGCTGCATATATGGCATCGCGGGGGACCTGCTTAACATTCTTCCTCGCCTTCGTTTAGACTCTTCACCAGCCTCGGTGTTGCCTGCTACAAGGTACTATAAATCTTATGACACAAATACGAGTTGTGTGTTGTTGTATTTGGATCACGTTTTCATAATAATAATAATAATAATAATAATAATAATAATAATAATAATAATAATAATAATAATATTAATACAATAATAATAATGATAATGATCATTATTACTATTATTATTATCATTGTTCTTAGTATGTAAATGGATACATGCAAGTAATGTGACATTAGATGTCTCTGTATCAATTTAACTAACACTTTGTCAGTAATTCTACCCATATTATTCTTATTATTGTTATTATTATTATTAATGGGTAGCAGCAGGTCCCAGGAAGACAACTGGTGTAGGTCCTGGGAAGGAGGCAGGAAGGAAGAGCAGCATTTCCCAGGAAGACACATGGTAGGTCCTCCACGTTAAGGAGAGAAGCAGGCAGCAGCAAGTGCCACTCTCACTGAGAGTGATGGGGAGTGCCAAGCCTCGCTGAGGAAGCCATGCAGACCTTGGACGCTACAGCTTAATCCCAAGAAGGTACTGGCTTCCTTTAAGGCCGAAGGGCTCTTAATCTAATCTTAATTTAATGAGCTACATTTCCCAAATGGCATGAAACAGGAATTACATAGAGGGTTGGTGAAGAAACTGCAAAACAGCGGGGGCAATATACAGTGTGAAGAGGAGAGTAATCACACATTCCGGTGATGTATCTTAGAATACAGCAAATTACAATTGTGGATAATTATATAATTTGTATATAATACCGACAAGTACGTGAGTAAGAAACGTATGCAACAGTAGGGTGTAGTATCTTATCGCCACAGAAGACAACACTCAATACCGAAGAATCCTGGAATCATCGCTTATCTCTATAACCAACAATTTCAACCAGAAAAACGGCTTCTATAACATAGCTGAACCACTCGCCAAGAAACTTCTTCATCGCTATCCCACATAAGAACATAGAACACTGCAGAAGGTCTACTCACAACTTGTCCAATACCCCTGCTAAGCTACCCAAGACTATAACTCCACCCGGTAGATCATCAGATGCAGCATTCTCCACCTGACCTCAACATTCTGAACATGACTATAAATACTCCCGTACCTTCCACCCCAGGTAGATCTGTGTGTGACTTGAAAAAGCCCAATGTGTGGGTGAAACGTTGTCAATAAAGGATCACATTATACTGCATATGTGTTTATATTTCCACAGTATCTTTACTGTTGAAACATTTCGCCTACACAGGTTTCCTCAGTCGAATACAGAGGAGAGAGCAGTGGAGATATAACGATGATGTAATCAGTCCATCACCTTCGAAGAAGTAGTTTTGAGGTGGTCAGTCCCTCAGCCTGGAGAAGAGTTCAGCTCCATTGAACTGAACCCTACTCCAGGCTGAGGGACTGACCACCTCAAATACTATTTCTCCAAGATTAACGGACTAATTACTTCATATTCATTTCACTACTACTACACCTGCTGCCTCTGTATTTGACTGAAGAAGTTTACTGTGTAGGCGAAACGTTTCATGAATAAAGATGCACAACTGTTGGACATGTGTCTTAATCATCAAGTTGTCGGTATTTTATACCATTATCAACACAAGGATGAGGTTGTCAGCGACAATGTGTCAACTGACTGGGTTGTACAGTGCTACTGTGTGGTGATATATTTACTCACAAGACAAGTGACGCTCTACAATAAACTTGAACCTCTGACACAAAGTCTTAAATAAAATCTTATGCTAACTGGTAAGTTCTTAGGCCTACTAGCCCCTGGTAGTACTTGCAGTGCTTCTATATTCCTTTGGTCACTATCTTAAACATTATGTGCTTAATTGTCCACTACTGAGGAACATAGTATGACAGTCTAACCTATGTGATATGTCAATATATCTTATTGACGAAAATAATATACCAGGCACATTAAGCATATTTCCAAAATTGGCTTTTAACAGATAAGTGAACTGTGGAAATAAATCCAGATGTACTCCTGTTAACCCTTCTGGGAACCTAGTTCCTGGGCCTTTTGTGTATCCACAAGCTCTTGCGCTATCGTCCACAGGATGGATATAGAGTGCACAATAATCTAGCCACTTCGGTGGTTAAATTTAAAACCTAATTTAGTCTTATATTAGAATAGTTTCTTGCCTTCAGTCGTTAAAGTCGATGATGCTAATAATCTTTTATCCTCTATCTTCTTAAATCTTAGTTTCATAACCAAACAACGAGGGAGACAGAAAAGAGGCGAGAAAGAGAAGGGAATAGTGACAGTGGGAAGAAGTGAGATAGAAAGGACAGATAATGGATTTATATATTTATAGCAAAATTAGATATATCAACATGGTGCTGCTATGATGTGTGTAATCGTTGTATAGAAAGAACACAAGATAGCTGTGTTTCCCCTGTCATAGTCCATCATACTGAGTGGGTAAGAGAGGGTAAGAGGGGGGAAGGTAGATGGAGTGAGGGGGAAGGTAGATGGAGTGAGGGATAAGGAAGGGGTGACGGATAAAGAGGGAGTGAGATGGGGAGATGGAGTGAGGGAGAGAGGTGGAAGGTAGGAGTGAAACCTCCATTGTCTCGTGAAGACGTTGACAAGTGTGTAGTGGTGGTGGTGGTGGTTGTGGTTGTGGTGGTGGTGGTAGCGGTGGTGATGGTGGTAGTAGTGGTGGTGGTGGTAGTGGTGGTGATTGTGGTGGTGATGGTGGTAGTGGTGGTGGTAGTAGTGGTAGTGGTAGTAGTGGTGGTGGTGGTAGTGGTGGTAGTAGCGGTGGTGGTGGTAGTGGTGGTAGTAGCGGTGGTGGTGGTAGTAGTGGTGGTGGTGGTGGTAGTAGTGGTGGTGATAGTAGTGGTGGTGATGGTAGTGGTGGTGGTGGTAGTGGTGGTGGTGGTGGTGGTAGTGGTGGTGGTGGTGGTGGTAGGGGTGGTGATGGTGGTGATAGTGGTGGTAGTGGTGGTGGTGGTAGTGGTGGTGGTGGTGGTGGTGGTGGTAGTGGTAGTGGTGGTGATGGTAGTAGTGGTGGTGGTGGTGGTAGTGGTGGTGGTGGTAGTGGTGGTGGTGGCAGTGGTGATGGTAGTAGTGGTGGTGGTAGTGGTGGTAGTGGTGGTGGTGGCAGTGGTGGTGGTGGCGGTAGTAGCAGTGGTGGTAGTAGTGGTGGTGACGGTGGTAGTAGTGGTGGTAGTAGTGGTGGTAGTAGTGGTGGTGGTGGTAGTAGTGGTGGTGGTAGTAGTGGTGGTGTGGTGGTGGTAGTTGTTGTGATGGTGGTAGTGGTGGTGGTGGTAGTTGTGGTGATGGTGGTAGTGGTGGTGGTGGTGGTGGTGGTAGTAGTGGTGGTGGTGGTGGTGGTGTTAGTGGTAGTAGTGGTGGTGGTGGTGGTGTGTAGTGGTGGTGGTAGTGGTGGCAGTGGTGGTGGTTTGGTGGTGGTAGTGGTGGTGATGGTAGTTGTTGTGGTGATGGTGGTAGTGGTGGTGGTGGTGGTAGTTGTTGTGGTGATGGTGGTAGTGGTGGTGGTAGTGGTGGTGGTGGTAGTGGTGGTGATGGTTGTGGTTGTGGTGATTTTGGTAGGGATGTTGGTTGTGGTGGTGGTAAGGGGGGGGGGTAGTTGGCATGATGGCGATGCTTCCTTCTTCCCTCTACATCATTCTTCCTTCTACATCATTCTTTCCTCTTTCCTCCATCACTACTTCTATACCTGTATCACCCCCTCCTTCACCCATCACAAAATCCCCCCCCCCTTCAACATTCCATTAATGCCTCTCTACCCCTAGTACTCCCCTCCTCCCTCAATCACTCCCACCTTCCCCTTCCCTCCAGCACTAATTACCTTTCTCCATCATTCTTCCATTCTCCATCGCCCCTTCTTTCCCTTCCACCATCACTCTCCCTCCGCCATTACTCCCTCTATTAGCTTATTCTTATCTCCCTTCCTCCAAATTTATTCAGAGGGACCCGAATATGTAGACTGTATTCACTGATGATTATAAATGTTTATTCATGTTTGTCGATTTTCTCAAACTATTGATTTTCTCACACTATCAGTTTTTTTTAAACTATCGATTTTCCCAAACTATTGATTTTCTCACACTATCAGTTGTTTTTTTTTTCAAACTATCGATTTTCTCAAACTATCAACTTTCCCAAACTATCGATTTTCCCAAACTATCGATTTTCCCATACTATTTTCCCAAACTATCCATTTTCTCAAACTATCGATTTTCCCAAACTATCGATTTTTCCAAACTATCGATGTTACCAAATTATCGATTTTACCAAACTATCTATTTTCCCAAACTATCGATTTTCTAAAACAATCAGTTTTCTCAAACAATCAATTTTCTGAAACTATCAATTTTCTCAAATTGTCAATTTTCCCGAACTATCGATTTTCCCAAACTATTATTCCTTTTGTAAAATGAATGAATTTTCTCTGTACAAAAGGAACTTCTAGGAGTTGTAGATGAATGGTTCAGAGAACCGACATGTTGATAAATTAGACACATGTGCAACTCTTGGGTGTCTTTATTGAGGAAACGTTTCGCCACACAGTGGCTTCATCAGTCCATACAAAGGCGAAACGTTTCCTCAATAAAGACACCCAAGAGTTGCACATGTGTCTAATTTATCAACATGTCGGTTCTCTGAACCATTCATCTACAGACCTGTCAGACACTGCAACTTCTTGGGATCTTAATACTTAGGAATTCTTCGCTTGCCTAATTCTTGGGCACAACCTACTTCCACATTGAACAAATGTGACACCACCTATGACTGCTGCACCTCTCCTGCCATACGGTTTATAAGCTCCTCAGCACGTATGCCGTATTCTATTCAAGATTGATGGACTGACCACATCGACTCAAGGTTGAGGGACTGATTACCTCATTCTCCTCCAGTTCAAGATTCTCCTTTGTATGGACTGATGAAGCCACTGTGTGGCGAAACGTTTCCTCAATAAAGACACCCAAGAGTTGCACATGTGTCTATTCTAGGATGTAAATAAACAACTTTTGATCTTATTAGAAAGGCAAATACGAGTTGATTTTCCCTTTCATTCAAACACTCTGAGAAGCATAGATAGATAGATGATAGATAGATAGATAGATAGATAGAGAGAGAGAGAATAGAGAGAGTGAGAGAGAATCACCTATGTACATTCCATAATTAATTACCTCACTTTGCCTATTTTTCAACGCTTTCTTTTTGTACTATTCAACCAAAAATTAAAAAAAAGATATTCAACCCAAAGACAAATGTTTCAACTCAAAACACTAAAATTTCAGCCAAAAAAAAAAAAAAAAAAATCCAAACCCAAAAAATAAATCAACGGAAAAAGTGTAACTAAAAACAAAATAGTTCAAACTAAACAAAAAAAACATTAACCAAAAAACTAAAAACTAAAAATTATAATAAAAAATCAAACAAACAAAAAAAATGCAAGTAAAAGCCAAAAAAATTCAACCGAAAACTAAAAAATTCCAACCAAACAAAAAAACTTCATTATAAAAAAAAAATACATTAAAAATTAATTAACAAAAAGGCAAGCATTGTGCACCAACTGTTCCCAATTTCTGTTCATAACAAACCGTAAATTAAGACTTTTAACGGCCCCGTTATCCCAAACGGCAAGACCGTTGATTTACGGACGCTGTTGTGGCTTCGAACCAATTATTCGGCACTTGTAGATAATTATGACGCGTGCAATTATCCGGTGTGATTACTGATAATTTATTGTTGCACCTAATTGTTGACTCCCTGGAGAGAGAGAGAGAGAGAGAGAGAGAGAGAGGGAGAGAGAGAGAGAGAGAGAGAGAGAGAGAGAAGAAGAGAAGAGAGGAGAGAGAGGAGAAGAGAGAGAAGAAGACAGACACAGACAAAGAGACAGAGATAGAGAATATAAAAGTACCACCACGCTTAACGCACTAACCAAATTATAATTAATAATCTTTATATAATTAATCTAAGCAGCTCTAAGTAACTTTAATTTACTCTAAGTAACTATGTTACTGTAAGTTACTTTAAGTAACATTCACTTGTCACTGCAACACGTTTAAAACGTCTGTTCTATCACACAGGTGTGCAACACCTGGGTATCTTCATCATCGAGACGTTTCGCCCACCACTGGCTTTATCGGTCCTGAAATAAATTGATAAATGTCAATTTATTTCAGATAATGAAGATACCTAAGTGTTGTATGTGCTGTTCTTGTAAGTTGTTTCTGCACTTGAATAAATTTTAATATATACTAATATGTTGCTTATTATTATTGTTATATTATATTAATGATATGTAAACACAATGTGAAGGTTTGAAGAAGAAAGATTGTGTGTGGTGGGGGTGTGATGTGGTGTGTGTGGGGGGGGTGTGATGTGGTGTGTGTGGTGGGGGTGTGATGTGGTGTGTGTGGTGGGGGTGTGATGTGGTGTGTGGTGGGAGTGTGATTGTGGTTGTGTTGTGTTGTGTGGGGGTGTGATGTGGTGTGTGTGGTGGGGGTGTGATGGTGGTGTTGTGTGGAGTGTGGATGTGGTGTGTGTGGTGGTGGGGGTGTGATTTTGGTGTGTGTGGGGGGTGTGATGTGGTGTGTGTGTTGGGGGTGTGATGTGGTGGGTGGTGTGGTGGAGTGTGATGTTGGTGTGTGTGGGGGGGAGTGGGGGAAGTGTGTGTGTGTGTGTGGGGGTGTGATGTGGTGTGTTGTGTGTGTGTGGGTGGTGATGTGGTGGGGTGTGTGTGGGGGTGTGATGTGGTGTGTGTGGTGGGGTGTGATGTGGTGTGTGGTGGGTGTTTTGTGTGGTGGGGGTGTGATGTGGGTGTGTGTGGAGGGGTGGATTTTTGGTGTGTGTTGTGTGGGGGTGTGATGTGGTGTGTGTGTGGTTGGAGTGTGATGTGGGGGTGTGTGGGGGTGGAGTTGTGAAGTGGTGTGTGTGGTTGGGGGGGTGTGATGTGGTGTGTTGTGGGGGTGTGATGTGGTGTGTGTGTGGGTGGGGTGTGATGTGGTGTGTTTTGGTGGGGTGTGATGTGGTGTGTGTGATGGGGTATGGTGTGGTGTGTGTGGTGGGGGGTGTGATGTGGTGGATGTGTGATGTGGTGTGTGTAGTGGGGGTTGTGTGATGTGGTGGGTGTGTGGTGGGGAGTGTGATGTGGTGTGTGTGGTGGGGGTGTGATGTGGTGTGTGTGGTGGGGGTGTGATGTTGGTGTGTGGTGGGGGTGTGATGTGGTGGGATGGGTGTGATGTGGTGTGTTGGTGGGGGTGTGATGTGAGGTGTGGGTGTGTGTGGTGGGGGTGTGATGTGGTGTGGTGGGGGGTGTGATGTGGTGGTGTGGTGGGGGTGTGAGTGGTGGTGGTGTGATGTGGTGTGTGGTGGGTGATGGGGTGATGTGGTGTTGTGTGTGGATGGGTGTGTGATGTGGAGGTGTGATGTGGTGTGTGTGGTGGGGGTGTGATGTGGTGGTGTGATGGGGTGTGTGTGGTGGGGGTGTGATGTGGTGTGTGTGGTGGGGGTGTGATGTGTGGGGGTGTGATGTGGTGTGTGTTGGTGGGGGTGTGATGTGGTGTGTGTGGTGGGGGTGTGATGTGGTGTGGTGGGGTGTGTGATGTGGAGGTGTGATGTGGTGGTGTGGTGTGGGGTGTGATGTGGTGTGTGTGTGGGGGTGTGATGTGGTGTGTGTGTGTGGGGGTGTGATGTGGTGGAGGTGTGATGTAGTGTGTGGTGGGGGTGTGATGTGTGTGTGTGTGGTGGTGATGGTGATGTGTGTGGTGGGGGGTGTGAGTGTGGGGGTGGGTGGATGTGAGTCGGTGTGTGTTGTGTGGTGGGGTGTGATGTGGTGTGTGTGGTGTGGGTTGTGTGTGTGGGGTGTGAGTGGGGTGTGTGATGTGTGGTGTGTGTGGGGGGTGTGATGTCGAGTGTGTGTGGTGGGTGTGGATGTGATGTGTGTGGTGGGGTGTGATGTGGTGTGTGTGGTGGGGGTGTGATGTCGAGTGTGTGTGGTGGGGTGTGATGTGATGTGTGTGATGGGCGTGTATGTGTGTAGTGTGGTGGGGGTGTGAATTCGAGTGTGTGTGGTGGGGTTCTGTGATTATGTGTTGTGTGGGTGTGATGTGGTGTGTGTGGTGGGGTGTGACTGTCTGTGTTGGTGGGGTTGCCTTTTGTGCTTGTGGTGATGGGTGTAACGTGATTGTATTGATGGGGTGTGAAGTGTATTGTGGTGCGGTTGGTGTGAGGTGAATGTGTGTGTGGAGGGGGATGTGGATTGTGGTGCCGGGGTATTTGGTAAGTGTTGTGTGGTGGGGGGTGATGTTGGTACAAGTTTGTGTCGGGGTGAGGAAGTCTGTTAGAGTGGTTGGGGCAGGTATAGTGATGCCGTCTACATTATACTCGAGTCAGCTTTGAGCAAATCATCTCTCTAGTCTACTCACTCTGTCTCATCTCTCTCTCTATCCTCTCTCTCCTCTCTCTCTCTCGCTTATTGGCGTAACCGAATATAGCTACACACCTGATTCTAATTTCATAGTCACCACCAGTGCACAATGCTCACTTCTCAGGTGCACAATGTCACTTTCAGGTGCACAATGTCACTTTTCACGGTGCACAAGGTCACTTTCAGGTAGCACCAAGGTCACTTTCATACGGTGCAGAGTCACTTTCAGGTGACAGTCCAATTAGGTGCAAGGTCACTTCAGTGCACAAGGTCACTTTCGGGACAAGAAGGTGACAGTCACTTCAGGAGCACAAGGTCACTCAGGTGCACAAGTCAACTTAGGTACACAAAGTAAAGATCAAAAAAAGTCAATGCGGTGGCACAGGGTATATCAGATGCACAGATCACTAATTATACCAAGAAAAGTCACACTCTAGGGCACAGATCACCACAGGTGCACCAGACTAACTAGAAGGTTCAGACCTCCTCTCCTGAGTACCACCTGCCTCACCTGACTGAACCCCTTGCTTATATACAAGGCAACCAATCATATCTATCACTGATTCCAGTCTCTCTCTCTCTCTCTCTCTCTCTCTCTCTCTCTCTCGCTCATGTTGCGTCAACTGACTGCTGTTCTCCTGTACCCAGCCATCAATGCAATCAATAACCAATTGACTCACTATGCATTACGTCTGCGGAGTCAGATCTAATCTCACGAGTGACATCAATAAGATGAGGTTATTAAGATGTCAGGGATTGTTGGTAGAGATAGAAGGGATAGATGAAGGAGAAGGTAGAGGTTAGGGGGGTCAAGGGATGGGGGTAGACAAAGTAGGGAAGCAGGGAAGAAGAAATGGGGGAGTAGAGGGTATAGATAAAGCAAGGGTGGACGGTGGAGATAAAGCAGGGACGGACGGGGGAGATAAAGCAGGGACGGACGGGGGAGATAAAGCAGGGACGGACGGGGAGATAAAGCAGGGACGGACGGGGGAGATAAAACAGACGACGGGGAGAAGGGGGCAAACCGGGGAGGGAAAGGCTGGCATCTGGCACCTTCGTGCCACAATCTCTCGCTGAAAGCAAATGGAAAACTGATAATTGACGGCCGTTGGTGGGAGTTATGGCTCCCTCCCCTTGGCATCCCTCCCCTTGGCATCCCTCCCCATGGCACCCCTCCCCTTGGCACCCACCCCCTTGGCACTCCTCCTTCAGGCTGCCACCTACAACAGTCGACAGATACAAGAGTGCTAACCAACATGCAGAATGAAATGTGTCAACAAATGTAATGAATAGGTTGGCCGATGGTAATGTGTGGGATGTGCGGCGTGGCGTCTGAAAGACGAAGACACGGACGGAAGGAGGAAATGACAATGTCACATTTGAGATCAGGGTGTTGGGTGAACCTGTGTCTTGCATTCAACACAGAGTTCACACTAGCATAGTTAAAAAGGAACTAGCTTATAGTAGTACGTGGTTTTGCGGGATTGTTCCTGTCCGGGGAACCGGCAGGGACAATCTTCTGCCCGGGGAACCTGCTTACGGTTCTTAAAAGGCGACGACCCTCAAAACGAAAGTCTCGCCTGTACTCTCGACATAATGGATTTAATCTGGATAAATTTAGATTTAGAAAGGGTAGAGGAAATTACTGGCTTGTTTACCTAATAGGGCCATTGAAGCTAAAACCTTGGGTAGCTTCAGATATAGTTAGATAAATACATGAATGAGAGGGGATGGATTTGAGTGGGACTTGGTGACTAGTGTGGACTAGTGTGGCTAGTGTGACTAGTGTGGCTAGTGTGGCTAGTGTGGCTAGTGTGACTAGTGTGACTAGTGTGGCTAGTGTGACTAGTGGCACTAGTGTGACTAGTGTGACTAGTGTGGCTAGTGTGACTAGTGTGGCTAGTGTGACTAGTGTGGCTAGTGTGACTAGTGGCACTAGTGTGACTAGTGTGGCTACTGTGACTAGTGTGGCTAGAGTGACTAGTGTGGCTAGTGTGACTAGTGTGGCTAGTGTGACTAGTGTGGCTAGTGTGACTAGTGTGGCTAGTGTGGCTAGTGTGGCTAGTGTGGCTAGTGTGACTAGTGTGGCTAGTGTGGCTAGTGTGGCTAGTGTGACTAGTGTGACTAATGTGGCTAGTGTGACTAATGTGGCTAGTGTGGCTAGTGTGACTAGTGTGACTATGTGGCTAGTGTGACTAATGTGGCTAGTGTGACTAGTGTGGCTAGTGTGGCTAGTGTGGCTAGTGTGACTAGTGTGGCTAGTGTGGCTAGTGTGGCTAGTGTGGCTAGTGTGGCTAGTGTGACTAGTGTGACTAGTGTGGCTAGTGTGGCTAGTGTGACTAGTGTGACTAATGTGGCTAGTGTGACTAATGTGGCTAGTGTGGCTAGTGTGACTAGTGTGGCTAGTGTGGCTAGTGTGACTAGTGTGGCTAGTGTGACTAGTTAATGATCCAAGTCGGACCGAAACGTCGTCACAAAGTTTCTATGTGCGGGTTATATTTGTATTGTTGCAGTCACGGTATTATGCCCTTGTGTTCTTTCAGAGAGGAGAACATAAGGCAGGAGAGAACAAGAACATGAGAGTAGAGAAAATAGGCAAATAACACGCGAAACCAGAAGTGAAAATTAAAGAAAACACAAGAGAACACGAGATAACGTAGAAGAAGAAAAAACAGAATTTAGTGTGGAAGGTGGTTAGGGCTTAAGCCGGTAGGAGACTTGGACCTGCCTCGCATGGGCCAGTAGGCCTGCTGCAGTGTTCCTTCTTTCTTATGGACTTATGTGTATTGAGAACAGAGGTAGCAATGGTTCACACTGGTAGAACATGGTAGTTAGGTAGTCAAAACTCCTCTCTTTATTATCTATCTTCCGTCTAACCCTTGTATATTGTTTTCCCCTTACCCATGTTATTCCCTCTTCTCTCCCCTCGGCCGTCCCTCCACCCGTCTGTCTACCCGCCTGTCTGCTCTTCCGTCCTTTCTTGCCGCTCCGCTACACCTGATAGACGAGCAAATTGTTAAATCAATATCTCACACCCTCTTGTAGAATTGACGGCCATTACACACAACACTCACTGGAACCTCAGCCCCGCCTGTCTGCTCTGAGGAGCAGTGGGAAACCAGGCTCTTGTCTGCTGAGAGGGTGAGAGTTTAATGAAGCTCTTGTCTGCTGAGAGGGTGAGAGTTTAATGAAGCTCTTGTCTGCTGAGAGGGTGAGAGTTTAATGAAGCTCTTGTCTGCTGAGAGGGTGAGGGATTAATGAAGCTCTTGTCTGCCGAGAGGGTGAGGGTTTAACGAAGTTCTTGTCTGCTGAAAGGGTGAGGGATTAATGAAGCTCTTGTCTGCTGAGAATGTGAGGGTTTAACGAAGCTCTTGTCTGCCGAGAGGGTGAGGGTTTAATGAAACTCTTGTTTACCGTAAATGGGTCAGAGGTTAAACCTCAGTTCTTTCTGTTCTTTCTATATTAGGCTCTTGCCTCTGTCCTAAGAGAAAGACAGAGTGATAGAGGTGGAACTACTCTCTAAGAGCGAGAGAGTGAGAGCTGGATCTACAGCTACTTGTCTGCTCTGCTTGGATGATAAGGGAGCACTGTCCTGCGAGTGAAAACTGTCAGTCAATTTTGCAGGGTGTGTGGGAATTGTTTACAGATTTTTTCGTTTTTGAGTGACTGGGGAGAGTATTAGGCTGATGTTTGTATGATGCTTCTTGAGGAAGCAACAAGGTCGATTCAGAAGGTCGATTCTGACGTCGTATGGGAGACAATATTGGAGATGGAAGGAGGAGGAGTTTGAGTAAAGATCGGAGCTGTAATGGACTGTACCAAGGTAGGGGGGGGCGAAAGGGTGGAGGGAACTGGAGAAGTGTGGGAGGGGACAGAAGAGGCAGAAACCTGGGAGGTGGCAGAAGAGGAAGAAACTTGGGGGGGGGGACAGGGGAGGAAGGCACAGTACGAGGAGGAGGATGAACCTCCACACTTGTAATAGAGCCAGTGAAAGGGGAAGACTCAGGTACAGAGACCGGGAAGGTAAAATGTGGAGGTGGATGAAGGGAAGGAGGGGTTAAAGGAGATTTTTTGGGCCTCTGAGAAGTAGAGGGACGATTGGGAGGAGGTGTCGTACGAGGTCTTGTCGATACTGGGGTTTGTGAGGGAGGACAAGAAGAAGCGAGGACAGACTGAAGAGTTGAAGTAGGGACGTCTGAGCCCAGGACAGTAAAAGAATTAGATACAGGAGTGACTATGGGACTGGCAACCGCAGAGGAGGCTGCAGGAGATGTGACCCCAGAAGTGGGGGGACGCTTTGAAACACGAGAATAAGAAACACGGGGCAGTCTTCCTTGAAGGCGGAGATGAGAAACCGCCATAGCATAAGGGAGACCTTCTGCCTCTTTGAGGCAACGAATTTCCCGCTCATTTAAGTAGACTTGGCAACGGCGAGAGTACGAAGGGTGAGCCTCATGACAATTAAGGCAAGAGGGAGTTCGACTGCAAGACGTATTAGAATGGTCATCGGCACCACAAACTGGGCATTCGGCTATAGATCTGCAATATTATGCTGGGTGGCCAAATCGCCAGCAATTCCTACACTGTTGCGGTGTAGGGATCACCTTCCGAACTTGTAACCGATGTCCTGCTACATAAACAGAGGATGGGAGTTCACGGCTGTCAAAAGTTAAACGAGCCACATTGCAAGGGTATCGTCTTCGCCTGCGGGCAGGAAGAACATAAGTGTCTACGTTGAGAATTGGGAGATCTTGGAGTTCCAGCTGTTCGAGAATGTCAGTGCCACATGTCTCTGTTGGACTATGGTATGGGGCAGAATAACAGTACCACTACAAGAATTGAGAGAATGATGTTTTTCGATAGTGATAGGAATAGTATCGATATGTGAAAGAAGAGAAAGATCATGAGCTTGAGTAGAATCTGGACTTGTTGATGATGACGTACCACTCTTTAGAGCATTGAAAGGAATATCTCTACCAATAGTGGCGTAGGAGAGACGCTTCTTAGGCCATTGCTGTGGTCGGAAAGATAAGCAGTAGAAGTAAGTCGGTCTTAATGTTAAGCATTTAGTCCATTTGTGTGGTCTGTAACTGAGTGCGTGTGAGAGAGGGAAGTGCATGACGTGTCGGTCTTTCGAGTAGAAAGGGATGGTAACGAAGTAAATCATTAGGAGATTGTCGTTGACGTTTAGCAAGTGGGACTAGAGTCGGTCCGACCCGTGGGACGGGGCGATTCGTAAATCCCGCACCCGTAGAGGGAGAAGCCGGAAGCATAGTCAAAGGTGAGCAGATGTTCAGGACAAATTGAAGGAGTCAGTGAAGCCAAGGGACCTGAAGCGGGTGAGGGAAAACAGGCTCCAGCAAGAGGTACAGGGGCTTAGGAATGTCCGAAGAGTGCAAAAAGAACGAGCGAGGTCAGAACGGGGTGCTGGTAACAATAAGGGGCCCAGGGATAAGCGGGGGTCATGGTTCGGGTTACTCCATGGTTAGGTTACTTCTTTCTTTGTTGTTATTAAGAAAAAAAAAAAGAAGAAAAGGAAATAAAAATTAAAAAGGAAAATATCAAAAATGGGGACCGGGGAGGGTTAGTTCCTAGGAGAGAATGAGAAAAGGGCCAGAAATCTCCCTCCGGCCCAAGAGGACTCAGCACCGCAAGTAGCGAAAATGCAGAATGGAACCCGTGGCCATACCTACCCATCATCAAGTAAAACCAGCAATCCGGGATAAGCAACCTCACATCCTGCCGAGCTACCTTGGTGGACAAAAGATCAGAGGGCGGCCGAGATATCCGCACAAAGCATTACCTCCTTCGTGCCGCCACCCCCGGAATCCGAAAAAGGTGGTTCCAGAGATACACCCGTCGCCCGAAAAAAGACACCCAAAGCACCCTCCGGGATACCGGAGTGGGATCGGGACATCCCAGGCAATCCAGATTCCATGGCAAACTACGCACCGCCAAGAACCTCAACGGAATGGGATGGACCCCGGTACCCTTTCCCCTACCTAGGAACTAGCGTGCCTGTGGGAAAAAATCCCAAAGGCCTAAAAGGAAGGGCAAAAGGGAGGGGTGGGGAGGAGGAAAGGAAAAAGGGGAGGATGGGAGAGGGAAGGGGGGATTGGGGGGGTAATTAGGTTCGGTCTGAGGAAGGAGACCGACAGGTCTAATTCCTCAGACTAGAGCCTCTTCACCACGCCAAGGAGCCCCCCTTGAAGAGGCACTCACTCCCTAACCATGTCAGTCTTCCCACTGGCTGACCTGTTCTTCTCACGCCCTGACCTGACGCTCCACGCTCACCTCCACAGTTGAGAGTCGCAGCTTCCCTAAAAACTTCATGCATTCCTTTCATTTGTGCATCTGTTGAAGAGGATCCCAGCAGGGGGTCGACATATACAGATCAATTAATCTTCTGATTTTGTCTCCATTTAGGTTATTAGTGAGTGGGAGAGCGATAGAGAGAGAGAGAGGAGAGAGAGGAGAGAGAGAGAGAGAGAGAGAGAGAGAGAGACGGGCAGAAAGCAGCAACTTCACTCTGGCTGTACCCTTCTCCAGAACATCACTCCATCTGAGATCATACATACCCGGGATGACTCGAGTATGGAACACATTCGTACAGCATAATGATGTCAACGAGATAAAGTCAGTTGATCAAATGAAAATGCTGGCCCACAGATGGCTCCAACTTCATCCTGTTCCCTACTTGTATGTCTCATAACAATAAAAATGCTTTCAAATGAGCTGATGTAGGTAACAGCTCTTAGCTTGCCAATAAAGTTAGGAATCCTTAACCTGTAAATAGCTGGTCAATAAAGCTAAAAAGAGAGAGAGAGAGAGAGAGAGAGAGAGAGAGAGAGAGAGCAGTGTTCTGAGCTTTTCATAATCAAGACGTGTCAAGGGGAGTTCCTTAAGGCAGGTGAGGGGATCTTGATGAAAGGAATTAGATTGGCTCTTCCAATTCCTTAGATCGAACCTGACTAAAAATAAATACTACTATTGCTAATGACTCACGAAATCGTAATGACACGATTGCAAACAAACCATACCACGGGCGGGATTTGAACCCGCGGTCAGAGTGTCTCAAAACTCCAGACCGTCGCGTTAGACACTGGACCAGCTAGCCACAATACGATTAGTCCAACTAGGTATATTTCTACACCATAGGAAGGCTAGCATAGGCACAACCTTCCTATGGTGTAGAAATATACCTAGTTGGACGAATCTTATTGTGGCTAGCTGGTCCAGTGTCTAACGCGACGGGCTGGAGTTTTGAGACACCTGACCGCGGGTTCAAATCCCGCCCGTGGTATGTTTACTATGCTAATAATAATAATATAAAAAATAATTAATAATAATAATATTATTATTATTAGTATTATCATTATCAAAACTAAGAGGTAAACCTACCAGGGTCATACAGCGCTGCGATAATGATGATGATGGATAATAATAATAAAAAAATAATATATTATCATCCTATTTTATTATTATTTTTTTATTTTATTTTATTATTTTTAAACTAATGAACGAGGTTTTGAAGAACGAAACATTTAGAAAATTATTTTTTAATATAAAAAAACAGCTTCATTAAATGAAAAATTGTTTTAAATTTTCTGCATAAAACCCATGAAGCGGATTTTGAGGAGGGTGGGGTGCATCCCGGGGGGGGGGGTGTGGGTAGATCCCCGGGGAGGATTGGGGGTGCATTCCCGGGGGGGGTGTGGGTAGCATCCCGGGAGGATGTGGGTAGCACCTGGGGGGGGTGGGGTTAGCATCCTGGGGAGGATGTGGGTACATCCGGGGAGGATTTGGGTAGCATCCCTGGGAGGATGTGGGGTTGTTCCGGGGGGATGTGGGAGCATCCTGGGGAGGATGTGGGTAGCATCCTGGGGAGGATGTGGGTAGCATCCTGGGGAGGATGTGGGTAGCATCCTGGGGAGGATGTGGGTAGCATCCTGGGGAGGATGTGGGTAGCATCCTGGGGAGGATGTGGGTAGCATCCTGGGGGGGATGTGGGGGAGATCCTGGGGGGGATGTGGGGGACTCCTGGGGAGGAGTGGGTAGCTCCCGGGGGGTTTTTTGGGTAGGGGATCCGGGGGGGATGGGGTAGCATCCTGGGGAGGATGTGGGAGCTTCCGGGGGGGTGGGGGTAGCATCCTGGGGAGGATGTTGGGGAGCATCCTGGGGGGGGATGTAGGGACTCCTGGGGAGGATTGGGAGCATCCGGGGAGGATGGGGTAGCATCCGGGGAGGATTGGGGAGCATCCTGGGGGGATTTGGGTAGCATTGGGGGGATTTGGGTAAATCCTGGGGGATGGGGTAGCATCCTTTGGGGGGGTGTGGGTTGCTTTTCCCGGGGGGGGATGTGGGTAGCTTCCCGGGGAGGGTGTGGTGCATCCTGGGGAGGATGTGGGTAGATCCTGGGGGGGATGTGGGGGCTCCCGGGGAGGATGTGGGTGCATCCGGGGGGAGTGGGTAGCACCCGGGAGGTGTGGGTGCTTCCTGGGGAGGATGTGAGTAGCATCCGGGGAGGGGGGTGTGAGATCCTGGGGAGGATGTTAAGCATCCCCGGGGAGGATGTGGGTAGCTTCCCCGGGGGGGATGTGAGTAGTACCTGGGGGGGAGTGGTGCACCTGGGGGGATTGGGGGTAGATCCGGGAGGATGTGGGTAGCATCCTGGGGGGGATGTGGGTCATCCGGGAGGATGTGGGGACTTCCCGGGGAGGTGTGGGGACCTTCCTGGGGAGGATGTGGGGGAGCATTTTGGGGAGGATGTGGGTAATCCTGGGGGGATGTGGGGAGATCCGGGGGGAGTGGGGAGCACCTGGGGAGGATGTGGTGCATCCTGGGGGGGTTTTGGTTCACCTGGGGGGATGTGGGTAGATCCTGGGAGGGGTGGGTAGATCCCTGGGGAGGGGGTGTGGGAGATCCTGGGGAGGTGTGGGTGCACCTGGGGGGGATGTGAGTAGCATCCGGGAAGGGGGGGGTAGCTCTGGGGAGGGTGTGGGGAGCATTGGGGGGATGTGGGTAGCACCCGGGGGGATGTGGGAGCTTCCTGGGGAGGGTGAGTAGCATCCTGGGGAGGTGTGGGGGGACATCCGGGGAGGAGTGGGTAGCATCCGGGGGATGTGGGTGCATCCCGGGGGGAAAGTGGGTAACCTGGGGAAGATGTGGGGGGCTTTCCCGGGGGGGATGTGGGTTTGCTTCCGGGAGGATGTGGGTAGCATTTTGGGGGAGGGTGTGGGTAGCACCTGGGGGGGGATGTGGGCACATCCTGGGGGGGGATTGGGAGCATCCTGGGGAGGATGTGGGGAGCATCCTGGGGGGGTTGGGTGCCTTGGAGAATGTGGGTACATCCTGGGGGGGGAGTGGGTAGCATCTGGGGAGGTGTGGGTAGCATCCGGGGAGGGGTTTGGGGAACCGGGAGGATGTGGGTAGCATCCGGGGGGGATGTGGGTAGCTTTTGGGGAGGAGTGAGGGAGCATCCTGGGGAGGATTTTGGGGGACACCTGGGGGGAGTGGGGGGGTTTTCCTGGGAGGATGGGGGAGCATCCTGGGGGGATGGGGGCATCCTGGGGAGGATGTGGGTAGCTTCCTGGGGAGGAATTTTGGTAGCTTCCCGGGGGGTGTGGGTAGCATTTTGGGGGGGATGGGGGGGTGATCCCGGGGGGGATGTGGGCAGCATCCCGGGGGGGGATGTTGGTAATCCTGGGGGGGATGTGGGTCATCCCGGGGAGGATGTGGTAGATCCTGGGGGGGAAAGTGGGTAGCATCCTGGGGAGGATGTGGGGAGCTCCTGGGGAGGATGTGGGGACTTCCCGGGGGGGATGTGGGTAGCATTTTGGGGGGGATGTGGGTACATTTTGGGGGAGGGGGTGGGTGCATCCTGGGGAGGATTGGGTGCATCCGGGGGCATGTGGGTAGCATCCTGGGGGCATCTGGGTAGCACCTGGGGGGATTGGGGTGCACCTGGGGAGGTGTTTAGTCCTGGGGAGGGTGTGGGGTAGCATCCTGGGGGGGAGTGGGTCATCCTGGGGGGATGTGGGGTTTGCTTCCTGGGGAGGATGTGGGTACCTTCCGGGGAGGGTGTGGGTAGCTTTTGGGGAGGAGTGGGGGAGGGATCCTGGGGGGGTGGGGGCACATCCCCGGGGAGGTGTGGGGGAGCATCCTGGGGGGGATGTGGGGAGCATCCTGGGGAGGTTTTGGGTGATCCTGGGGAATGTGGGAGTCCTGGGGAGGATTGGGGAGCATCCTGGGGAGGATGTGGGTGCCCTGGGGAGGAGGGGAGATCCTGGGGAGGATTTTAGTAGATCCTGGGAAAAGGGTGTGGGGAGCATCCTGGGGGGGATGTGGGGGAGCATCCGGGGGGAGGGGTAGCTCCTGGGGAGGATGTGGGTAGCTTCCTGGGGGGTGGAGAGCATCCTGGGGAGGATTGGGGAGCATCCTGGGGAGGGTGGGGGGTACACCTGGGGAGGATGTGGGTCTCCTGGGGGAGGATGGGGTAGATCCTGGGGGGAAAATGTGGGTGTTTCCGGGGAGGATTGGGGAGCTTCCTGGGAGGATGTGGGAGCATTTTGGGAGGATTGGGGGGCATCCTGGGGGGATGGGGGCGCATCCTGGGGGGAGGTGGGGTAGCATCCTGGGGAGGGTGTGGGTAGCATCCTGGGGAGGATGTGGGTAGCATCCTGGGGAGGATGTGGTAGCATCCTGGGGAGGATGTGGGTAGCATCCTGGGGAGGATGTGGGTAGCATCCTGGGGAGGATGTGGGTAGCATCCTGGGGAGGATGTGGGTAGCTTCCTGGGGGGTGTGATAGATCCTGGGGGGGATGTGGGTAGCATCTGGGAGGATGTGGGAAATACCTGGGGAGGAGTGGGTAGCATCCGGGGATGTGGGTAGATCCTGGGGGAGGATGTGGGGGGACTTCCTGGGGGGTGTGGGTAGCTTCCTGGGGAGGAAATTTGGGGCATTTTGGGAAGGAGTGGGTAGCATCCTGGGGAGGATGTGGGGGGCCCTCCTGGGGAGGATGTGGGAGCATCCTGGGGGGGTGTGGGTAGCATCCTGGGGAGGATGTGGGTAGCATCCTGGGGAGGATGTGGGTAGCATCCTGGGGAGGATGTGGGTAGCATCCTGGGGAGGATGTGGGTACTTTTGGGGAGGATGTGGGTAGCATTTTGGGGAGGATGTGGGTAGCATTTTGGGGGGGATGTGGGTAGCTCCTGGGGGGGGATGTGGGTAGCATCCCGGGGAGCTGTGGGTAGATCTGGGGAGCACTGGGGGCATCCTGGGGGGGTGTGGGGACATCCCGGGGAGGATGTGGGTAGCATCCTGGGGAGGATGTGGGGCATCCCGGGGGGATGTGGGGTAGCATCCTGGGGGCATGTGGGTACATCCTGGGGGGGTGTGGGTTGATCCGGGGGGAGGGGGGTTTGCATCCTGGGGGAGGGTGTGGGAGCATCCCGGGGAGGATATGGGTAGCATCCTGGGGGGATGTGGGGGGGGGCACCTGGGAGGAGTGGGTAGCATCCTGGGGAGGATGTGGGTGCATTTTTGGGGAGGATGTGGGTAGCATCCTGGGGAGGATGTGGGTAGCATCCTGGGGAGCATGTGGGTAGCATGCTGGGAGCAGTGGGTAGCATCCTGGGGAGGGTGGGTAGCTCCGGGGGGGGATGTGGGTACATCCGGGGGATGTGGGTAGCATCCTGGGGAGGATGTGGGTAGCATCCTGGGGAGGATGTGGGTAGCATCCTGGGGAGCATGTGGGTAGCATCCTGGGGAGCATGTGGGTAGCATCCTGGGGAGCAGTGGGTAGCATCCCGGGGACATTGGGTGGCACCTGGGGACATGGGGTAGCTCCTGGGGAGGATGTGGGTAGATCCTGGGGGGGGATTGGGCAGCATCCTGGGGGCGTGTGGGTACATCCCCGGGGGGGGATGGGGGAGCACCCCGGGGAGGGTGTGGGGGCATCCTGGGGAGGATTGGGTAGCACCTGGGAGGATTGGGTAGCATCCTGGGAGCATTGGGTAGCAACCGGGGGGCTGTGGGGGAAACTGGGGAGCATGTGGGTAATCCTGGGGGCAGTGGTAGCATCCTGGGGGGATGTGGGTAGACCGGGGAGGAGTGGGGGCACTGGGGAGGATATGGGTAGATCCCGGGAGGGTATGGGTAGCATCCGGGGAGGGTAGGGAACATCCCGGGGGGGATATGGGAGCATCCTGGGGAGGGTATGGGTGGCATCCTGGGGAGGAAATTTTGGGGGGATCCCCGGGGAGGAATGGGTGGCCCTGGGGGGGGATGTGTGTAGAATTGGGGGGGGTGTGGGGGAGCTCCCGGGGGAAAAAATGTGGATGCACCCGGGGGGATATGGGTGGGCAAACCCCGGGGGGGATATGGGGCATCCTGGGGGGATATGGGTGGCATCCTGGGAGGAAATGGGGGCATCCTGGGGAGGATAGGGGGGGCATCCGGGGGGGGTATGGGTGGGATCCTGGGGAGGGTATGGGTAGCATCCTGTGGAGGATAGGGGGCATCCAGGGGAGGATATGGGTGGGATCCGGGGGGGATATGGGAGCATCCCGGGGAGGATATGGTGGCATCCTGGGGGGGGAAGGGTGGCTCTGGGGAGGATTGGGTGGCATCCTAGGAGGATATGGGTGCATCCCGGAGGATGGGGGTGCATTTCCCGGGGGGGATGTGGGGGGAGCATCCCGGGAGGATATGGATGGCATCCTGGGGGGTATGGGGGGCATCCCGGGGGAGGAGTGGGTCATCCCGGGGGGGATTGGGGGGTCCTGGGGAGGATATGGGTGGCATCCTGGGGAGGATATGGGTGGCATCCTGGGGAGGATATGGGTGGCATCCTGGGGAGGATATGGGTGGCATCCTGGGGAGGATGTGGGTGGCATCCTGGGGAGGATATGGGTGATCCTGGGAGGATATGGGTAGTCCCGGGGGGATAGGGGGTCCTGGGGGGGATATGGGTGGCATCCTGGGGAGGGTGTGGGTAGCATCCTGGGGGGTATGGGGGGCATCCTGGGGGGATATGGGTGGCACCTGGGAGGATTGGGTGGCATCCCGGGGAGGGGTATGGGTGGGATCCTGGGGGGGATGTGGGTAGCATCCTGGGGGATATGGGTGGCATCCTAGGAGGATATGGGTAGCATCCTGGGGAGGATGTGGGTAGCATCCTGGGGAGGATATGGGTGGCATCCTGGGGAGGATATGGGTAGCATCCGGGGGAGGATTGGGGGATTTTGGGGAGGATGTGGGTGGGATTGGGAGGATGGGGTGGCATTCTGGGAGGATTGGGAGCTCCTGGGGAGTTGGGGGGATTCTGGGGAGGATATGGGTAGCATCCTGGGGAGGATGTGGGTAGCATCCTGGGGAGGATATGGGTGGCATCCTGGGGAGGATATGGGTAGCATCCTGGGGAGGATGTGGGTGGCATCCTGGGGAGGATGTGGGTGGCATCCTGGGGAGGATGTGGGTGGCATCCTGGGGAGGATGTGGGTGGCATCCTGGGGAGGATGCTACCCATAATAATTATAAAGATGTAAAAAGATTAATGAAAATTAATAATATGCAACCCAAAAACCCCAAAAAAATAATAATAATTTAAAAATAAAAATTTAAAAAATAATAATAATAATAATAATATACTCAAACGGGAAAGCGCTAAACCTATAAGGATTATTGATGCTTTTGGCTGGGCAGTCAAGAGGTTTGATCCCAAAGGGGGGGGGAGTTCCCTGGGACTGTTAAAAAGTGTTATGTTTGTTCGTAATAAACCCCAAAATTTAGAAGTGAGGTAGATGTTAATCCTCATGAACTGGTTTTTTTATCCTCTTTAAATGTTATGTTATCCTCATGAATGTTATGTTTTCCTCATGAACGTTTTTTATCCCATAAAAAGTTTGTTTTCTCATGAAAAGTTATGTTATCCCATAAACTGTTATGTTTTCCTCATGAACGTTATTTATCCCCCATAAAAATGTTTTTGTTATCCCATGAACTGTTATGTTATCCCATAAATGTTATTTTCTCATGAACTTTATGTTATCCTCAATAAACTGTTATGATATCTAAATGGTATGTTATCCTCAGAAACGGGGTTTTTTATCCTCATGAAATTTTGTTATCCTTGAACGTTTGTTTTCCTTAACTTTATGTTATCCTCATTTAAACTGTTTTGTTTTCCCCATAAACTGTTTGTTATCCCCTAACTGTTATTTATCCTAAACTGTTTTGTTATCCTCAAACTGTTATGTTTCCCCTGAACTGTTATTTTATCCTAAACTGTTATAAAACCTCAAACTGTTTATGTTTTCCCATGAAAGTTTGTTTCCTTGAATTTATATACCTCAAAACTTTATGTATCCTCTTAACTGTTATTTATCCCTCATGAATGTTATGTTATCCCCCATGAACTGTTTTGTATCCCATGAACTGTTTTGTTTTCCCCATGAACTGTTTGTTTTTCCTCATAAAATTTTTTATGTTATCCTATAAAACTGTTATGTTATCCTCATAAACTGTTTTTTTATCCTCATAAAAATTATGTTTTTTCCCCATAAAGTTATGATCCTCATAAAAATTATGTTATCCTCTGAATGTTATGTTATCCTCATAAATGTTTGTTTTCTAAAACTGTTATGTTTCCCCATAAAATGTTTGTTATCCCCATAAACTGTTTTTTTTATTTTTCATAAACTGTTAGTTTCCTCATAAAGTTAGTTTCCCATGAACTTTATGTTATCCCCATGAACTGTTTTGGTTCTCTACACAAGTAACCTCCCTCCAGCTTACGGTCACCCAGTGAAATTTGCCACTGGTCAGCCCACTACAATGCCACTGGTCAGCACCCTCAAGCCCCTGGGGGCCCCAAAAATGCCACGGTCAGCACCATACAAGCCACTGGTCAGCACCACTACAATGCCCTGGTCACACCCTACAAAGCCACTGGGCGCACCAACCCAAGCCACTGGTCAGCACCACACAATCCCCTGGTCGCACCACTACAATGCCATGGTCAGCACACTACAATGCCACGGCACACCACTAAATGCCCCGGTCAGCACCCCTACAATGCCACTGGTCAGAAACCACTACAATCCCACTGGTCAGCACCACACAATGCCACTGGTCAGCCCCAACTACAATGCCACTGGTCAGCCCAAAACCTACAATGCCACTGGTCGGGCCCCACTACAATCCCAAATGGTCAGCACCATTTACAATGCCCCCTGGTCGGGCCACCACTAAAAGTGCCACGGGTAAGCCCCCACTAAAAGGCCACTGGCCCAGCACCACTACAATCCCCAAATGGTAGCCCCACTAAAATGCCATGGTCAGCACCCCCTTACAATGCCACTGGTCGGCACCACTACAATGCCACTGGTCAGCACCATTTTAAAATCCCACTGGTAAAGCCCCACTCCCAAGGGCCCACTGGTCAGCCCCACTACAATCCCCGGGTCGGGCCCCACTACAATCCCAGGGTCAGCACCACTACAATGCCATTTGGTCGCCCCCTTTTACAATTGCCATTTGGTCGCACCACTACTGTTGCCCGGGTTTCGAAACCCCAAAAAATGCCACTGGTCAGCCCCACTAAAAATGCTCCCCTGGATCACACGCACCCGTGGTAAACATACCCGGTTTGTTTGGGCATTTCTGTATATGTATGAGAGGTGATTATACACTTATCCCTTGTACTTGCTATTTCCGCGGGGTTTAATGTGCGAAAAAATTTCTGCCATTTTTTGAGCGCTACCACTCACTTTAAAAACCCGTTTTAGGCTTAAAAATTGGGGGGTTTTTTGGTTTTGGATGTGGCCCCGGAGTGTGTTTTTTTTAATAAACTTGGGGTGAGGCCAGTTAGCCCCAAGGGATGCATGGGAAAAGGAAAATACCCCCAGCCTGGTGTGTCTTCTGGGACACTTGGGAAGTTTTTTTTTCGTGTAGTTGTAGCATTTAATAGAAAGTAGTTTTAAATTTAATAATAATCTAATAGTATTTAAAAGTAGTAGTAGGAGTATATTAACTTTAGTAGTAGTAGTAGTTTTAGTATTTAAGAGGAGGAGGGGGCGGGAGAAGGGGGCAGCGCATTTCCCAAAGACCCAGCGCAGATGCTTTAGCAGGGACCCGCAGCGACCCAGAGCGGGCGTAGCAGGGGAAAGCAAGAAGCCAGAAGGCAGCAAAAAGCGCGCGCGGGAGGCAGCCGGGGAGCAGCGCCCCAAAACGGTGTTGGGGGGTTTTTTTTCTTTTATCTTTAAGGTTTTTTCTTTTTCCTTTAAAAATTTTTTTTTGGGTTTTTAAAAAAACTTTTTTTAAAACGCCAACACAGACACTCTCCAAAAATTTAAAAAAACACCATCCCAAGTTTGATAAAACCGGGGGTTTATTTTTTCTTCGCTTCGGGGTTTGGGAAATTAAAACGATGTTTTTCCTAGGAGTATTAAAACAAAAAACACAAGTTTCAGAATAAATTTTTTTAATGGGAGACGTTTTCGCCCAGCATTGTCCCAAAAAACAAAAATTTTTTTAACTTGTGTATTTATCGTTTTCAGCAATGGGTTTCCTAGCTCAAATGATGGGGAAAAATTTGATTCACAAAACGCCGATCTTGGGCTAGTTCCCGGACGGAAAAAAATAGGGGAGTTTGTATCCTTATTTCCTCAGCGTTAAAAATACCCGGTGCTGTTGGGCTGTGTGGGGCACTCCAAAGGGAAAAAAATTTAGGGAAAACCCCCCGTGCCTGGAAAATGTTTGTCCTGTGAAAAACACTCCCGTCTTTTGTTGTAAGACACTCCCGTAATTTGTGTGAGACCCCTGGCTTGTGTGTGGACCTCCAGTCTTGTGTGTGAGGGCACTCAGGGGCTTGTTGTGAGACCCCTCCAGTCTTGTGTGTGAGACATCCCGTCTTGTGGGTGAGACCCCAGCTTTGTGTGGACACTCCAGTCTTGTTTTGTGAGACACTCCAGTCTTTGTGTGAGACCAAATCCAGTCATTTTGTGTGGACACTCAGTCCCCCTGGTGAGAAAACTCCAGTATGTGTGGGGCCTCCCGTAAAGTGTGTGAGACCCCCCCAGTCATTTTGTGTTTAGACAATCCGTCATGTGTGTGAGGGCACTCCCGTTTGGTGTAGACAAATCCAGTCTTGTGTGTGAAACACTCCGTCTTTTGTGTGAGGGCACTCCAGTCTTGTGTGTTTAGACACTCCAGCTTGTGTTTTAGGGCACTCCCCGTTTGTGTTTTGGGGACACCCCAGTCTTTTGTGTGGAAAAATCCCGGGCTTGTGTGTGAGACACTCCCGTTTTTGTGTGTGAGGGCATCCCGGGAAAGTGGTAAGGGGCTCCGTCTTTTGGGGGTGAGGGAACTCCAGTCTTGTGTGTGAGCACTCCAGTCTTGTGTGTGAGGACACTTTAAATTTTGTTTTTGTGAGACACTCAGTCTTGTGGGGGAGGGAAATTTCCGTTTGTGTGTGAGGACACCCCAGTCATGGTGTGAGACACTCCAGTCTTGTGTTTTGGAACTCCAGTCTTGTGTGTGAGACACTCCCCGTCTTGTTTTGTGAGGGCCTCCAGCTTGTGTGTGAGGAAAACTCCAGCTTGTGTTTTGAGGCACTCAGGTTTATGTGTGTGGGACACTCCCCTAAAATACTGGAAAAATTCGTTTTGGGCAAAAATTTTATCGACGTTTTATACATTTAAAAATGTTAAAAATAAAAAATAAAACAGCTTTTGAGCATAAAAGGGAAAAATTTGGGTTTTTTTTTCTTTAAAAATTAAGGGGGTTTGGATATAATTATTTTTGAACTTATAATAAACGAAACTCTCCCAGCTAGGCTGACAATTAAATACTGTTTTGAAAGGGGCATTCCTTGTGTCAAGGAATTTTTCAGTGAAGCATATCCTTTGTCAAAAGGGAAAATTTACCCGTGGGGGAAAACATCAATTTTCCCGTGTCAAGGAAAATGACAGTGAAGAAACATCCTGTGTCAAAGGGAAAATGACAGTGAAGCATCATCCTTGGTCAAGGGAAAATTTACAGGTTTTAAGCCTCTTCCCGTGTCAAGGAAAAATGACATTTAATCATATCCTGTTTCATTTGGGAAGGCAGTGAATCATCTTTCCCGTTTTTCATAAGAAATTTAAAAACATAAGAAAAAAGGAACAATCTCAATTTGGCCCTTTCTAACCCCTGCGGAACAGGTCATGTCCCCCCCCCCCGGGTTAGCCCAAAGAAACCCCCCCAGTCTGGGCACCTTCCCCTCAAGGAAGGGGCACGGCACCCCGACCCAGCCCGCCCCAAGCTGGTCCCGGGCAAAACCACACCCACCCACACCCTCATGTAAATTTTTCTAAACCTTTTTTTTAAAAATACACAAACGTTTTAAACCTTTAATAAAATTGTACTCGGGATGGGGTTTTTTCCCCTCATCCCAAAATCTTTTACCAAACCCTTTTCTTTTCCCCATATCCTTCCTGAATTTTGAATTTTTCCAACTTGAAACCATTGCCCCGCCGGGGTCCCCTTTTTGGGTTTGGGAATTTTAGCCGCTTTTAATCCCTTTATTTTTCCTGTTTTCCCATTTATTTTTCCTCGATCAAAATCCTCCCCTAATTCAAAAGCCTTTCAAGAGAATGCAGATTTAGGGCCCCCAGTCTGTCCTAAAAGGGAAGATTTCTGATACATGGGATCATCTTTGTCATCCTCCTCTGTACGTTTTCCAGAACATTTATATCCATTCTGTAATACGGTGACCAGAACTGAGCAGCATAGTTTAAATGAGGCCTAACCAAGGATATATAGAGTTGAAGAACAACCTGAGGACTTCTATTATTTATACTTCTAGATATGAAGCCAAGAATTCTGTTAGCTTTATTGCGAACACTAATGCACTGTTGTCTTAGTTTTAGATTACTGCTAACCAGAACTCCTAAATCCTTTTCGCAATCAGTAGTATTAAGATCTACATTTAGCTTATATGTGGCATGGTTACTTTCCTGTCCAACATTTAGAACTTTGCATCTGTTTATATTAAACTGCATCTGCCACTTCTCCGACCATTGCATCAGTCTATTCAAATCATCCCGGAGTGCTCTAGTGTCCTCATTAGAATGAATTGGACGGCCTATTTTGGTGTCATCAGCAAATTTGCTTATGTCGCTATTTATTCCCTCATCTATGTCGTTTATGTAAATTGTGAACAGCAACGGGCCCAACACTGACCCCTGAGGAACACCCTGGTGACGTGCCCCCATTCTGATTTCTACCCATTTATACAAACTCTCTGCTTCCTATTTGTCAGCCATGCCTCTACCCAGGAAAAAATTTCTCCTATTCCGTGTGCCTTAAGTTTCCTCAGTAGCCTCTGATGTAGAACTCTATCGAAAGCCTTACTGAAATCCATCTTCAAAATATCATATTCATTACCATGATCTACCTCCTCAAACACCTTAGTGAAAAATGTTAGTAAATTAGTAAGACAGGAGCGCCCCTTTGTAAAACCGTGTTGAGATTCATTAATCAATCTGTGCCTATCAAGATGGCTATGAATTGCTTCGGCAATTATTGATTCCATAAATTTTCCCACTATGGAGGTAAGGCTTATTGATCTATAGTTCGAAGCCAAGGACCTGTCACCTGCCTTGTAAATAGGTATTACATTTGCCATTTTCCCCTTATCAGGCACTATGCCAGTTTGTAGTGATATGTTAAAAAGATTAGCCAAAGGTATGCTAAGTTCCTCTTTACATTCCTTTAACACCCTTGCAAACAGTTCATCAGGACCTGGGGATTTGTTAGGTTTTAGCTTCTCTATTTGTCTGAGGACCATGTCACTAGTTACCGCAATCGTGCATAGTTTATCGTCCTGTTCTACATAATCTATTATTTCAGGAATATTGCTAGTATTTTCCTGGGTGAAAACTGAGACGAAGTAGGTATTGAGAATTTCACACATATCCTTATCACTGTCAGTGATCTGACCAGAGTTACTCTTAAGTGGGCCAATCTTGTTCCTAATCTTACTTCTGTATACCTGAAAGAACCCTTTTAGGTTAGTCTTTGAATCCCTTGCGACCTTAGCCTCATAATCCCTTTTTCTTTTCTTATTCTTTTCTTTATTTCTCTCTTTAATTGAATATATTGATTTATTAACTGCCCATCCCCTCTTTTGATACGCCTATATATGCCTCTCTTTTGACCAGTGAGATGTTTTAATCTATTGTTCATCGATTTGGGATCATTTTTGTTAGATCTAATTTCCCTACTCGGAACAAAAGTTGTCTTGGCAGCTAGAACTATGTTCTGAAAAACGTCATATTGGCAACCAAGATCACCTACCTGACCCATAGTCAGGACATCCCAATTTAGCCCACCCAGGTAATTTTTCAGTCCCATAAAGTCGGCCAAGCAAAAATCTGGGACAGAGATTTGATTGCAGTTATCTGGGTAATTCCACAATATATTGAAACTAAGTGGTTTGTGATCACTTTCCCCAAGCTCATCATTAACCTCAAGATTATTAATTAGTGGCTCTTTGTTGGCAAGAACCAAGTCAAGCAGATTGTTTCCTCTAGTTGGTTCTGTCACAACCTGTTCTAAAAAGCAATCCTGAACCGTATCAAGAAAGTCACTAGACTCAAGATTTCCTGTCATATTGTTCCAATCAATTTGCCTAAAGTTAAAATCTCCCATTATCACAACGTTTTCATATCTAGATGCCTTATGAATTTCGTCCCATAACAACTTACTGCACTCCCTATCAAGGTTTGGGGCCTATAAATCACACCCAAAATTAATTTGTCATGACCCTCGAGAAACTGTAGCCAAACAGATTCTGTGTTCGATGTTTCTGATCTTATAACATGTCTAAGACAACAGTTTAAATTTTCTCTGACATACATCGCCACTCCACAACCCTTCCTGTTGACCCTATCAGTGTGGAATAGTTTATAACCCTGTATGTTGCATTCAGAAGGCATTTCTCTATCTTTCAGGTTGAACCAGGTCTCTTATACCAATAATATCTATATTACCTACACTTGCAAGTAATCTTAGCTCATCTGTCTTATTTCTTAGACTCCTAATATTTGTACACTAAACCTTGAGGGAGCTAGTCACTCGTTGCCCTCTGCTATCTCTCTTTGTTGATCAATTGATTTGCCATTACTAGCAACTTTATTTTGAATATTGTCTTTTAAACATATCCCTGAGGTATCCCGGTAATAACTGCTGGTTTTAACCCTAATACTGCAGCCTGATTGTTTCCCACAAACACCCATACCTCTATAATCTATCAATTTAAATTCCTAGACAAGTCATCAATTACCCTCTCAATCGAATTGGCTAATGCAACCACTCCATCCCCAGAGAGATGAACCCCATCCCTTGCATACATATCACATTTGCCAAAGAATAGGTCCCAGTTATCAATGAATGGGATTGCAAGTTCCTTGCAGTACCTGTCTAGCCAGCAATTTATGCCAATTGCCCTAGACATCCATTCATTGCCCACTCCCTTTCTAGGCAAGATGCTACATATGACTGGGATCCCTCCCTTAGACCTAACTACTATGGCTGACCTGTACTTATCCAGCAGCTCCTGTCTCCTGCCCTTCCAAATGTCATTACCCCCAGCACTAAGACAGATAATGGGCTTGTTCCCATTACCTGACATAATATTATCCAACCTGCTGACTATGTCACCAACACCAGCTCCAGGAAGGCACACCCTCTGTCTGACCTTTCTGTCTCTGTTACAAAAAGTACAGTCCATATATCTTACCTGAGAATCTCCTACTATTAAAATATTCTTACCTTGATTAGCAGAGGAATCAATGGTACCTTCAACCTCACTAACCACTGAAGTGCACTCGTCCTGGAGAACAGAGAATCGATTTCCTACTTTCACATCTTCTCTGTTAACCCTCCTTATCTTCCTACTTCCTGAACTGTGAACACTTGCCACTTAAAGCGACTGCCACTATCACTGCTGGTGACCATTTCCTCCTTACCAGCTAGATTCTTCTCACACTCTCTCCCAAACTCATCTAGGCGAAGCTTCATCTTCCTATTTTACTCCTGAAGAAGTGGGACCTCCTTCCTCAACACTTTAACCTGAGATTCTAAAACACTACAACAAACCATGGTGCTTGTTAACTCCCCACGCTAACTCCCAGAGCATAGGACAGCTATGACCGCAGGTGACCACTGACCTCAGCATACTGACAGTGAAACACCATCCTGTGTGATGGAATATGACAGTGAAAACATTGCTAGCTTTTGTTCCCACTGAGTAAGTATACAATATGTCCTACCAAGACACTGCTGATGTATCAGTTTTTTGTCTAATAAACAAACTTTTAGCTTCATTTTCTATTTTAATTTTTACGTAAGGCTCTCTTATCTTCTTTGCTCGTTTTATTCTTTTCTTCCCAATTTTTCACGTTTTCATTCTGATTTTTCTTTCCACTGCTTTCTCACTTTTTATTCTCTGTTTCTTCTTCTTATTTTACAGTTATTATAATGATTATGATACTTATATTTTTCGACAAAGAAGAAATTATTTACACATTCACCGTTCTAGGACAGTTTGAGGCTATTTTGCTCCAGCGATACCTGTAATATACTTGTAATACTGTACGACAACCTGGCCACTCGAACGTAAACATACCGGCAGTGCTTTCCCACAGTAAACCTCGAGTTATGCGACACATGTACGATTAGTCTGTTGTATATCTGTTCAGATCATCGGCGAAGTCACAGAATCATTCAGAATATCTCGCTCGCGCTCTGTATTTAAGCCACATAACACTAATTACGTATATATATATATATATATATATATATATATATATAATATATTATATATATATATATATATATATATATATATATATCGTGCCGTATAGGCAGAACTTGCGATCTTGGCTTAAATAGCAACGTTCATCTTGCCATATAAGACAAGTGAAAATTTGTGTATACAATAATTCCTTCAATATCATTCTGTACCTAACGAAAAAAATATATTTCACTGTGTTTGTTTAGTATTAAATAACTGTAAACAATTCTAAAATATATTTAGTTGGGTTAGGCTAAAATAAATTGTCTTGTTATAATAAGGTTAGGTAAGTTTTCTAAGATTCTTTTAGTGCATAATTAAAAATTTTTACATTAACATTAATGAAAAAAATATATTTTTAAACGTAAAAGAGAAAATTTCAGAAAGGACAATTTTAAATGAGTTCTTCCTAATTGACCAGTTTTACATATTCGGCACGACATTATATATATATTATATATAATATATATATATATATATATATATATATATATATATATATATATATTATATATATATATATATATATATATAATATATATATATATTCAGTAAGTCAGTCAAGTGATTCAGTAAGTCAGTCATTCAATAAGTCAATCAGTCACACAAACTTATGTTTACTTCATTTTTATGTGTACAAAGTAACACTTCATTATGGCTACAGGATGTCTTGTCTAATATCTTTGTTTCCTTCGTTAATTCTAAAACTTATATGCTTACATCTTTTCTTGCCACTTTGAGAAACACTGATATGCTTACTGGGTGTCATGATTGCTTAACAGATACAAGATATAGCAATTAAAAGATCAAAACATAATTCACAATCACAAACTTGTAGTAGAGAAGTTGGACTGGACACGTATGAGTACGAATGCTAAGATGGTGGGGTGGTGTGGGTGGCGGCTTGATACAGCGGGAGGTCTCCCCCGCTGATCCACAACAAGGCGGCCGCTTGAGAAAAAGGGAAGTTTTTTTTTTCCTTCCCGCAAACTGAACTGTGTTAAATTCATCATACGACGTGTTACATAAAATTGTGCCGCAATTCTTCAATAATGCTATATTCAAATCGTGCCAAATAAACTCGTGCTAAATGACTGTCTACTATTATATAATATATATAATATATATATATATATATATATATAGATATATATATATTTCAACAAGTCGGTCGTCTCCCACCGAGGCAGGGTGACCTAAAGAGAAAGAAAATCCCCAAAAAGAAAATACTTTCATCATCATTCAACACTTTCACCTCACTCACACATAATCACTGTTTTTGCAGAGGTGCCCAGAATACAACAGTTTAGAAGTATATACGTATAAAAATACACAATATATCTCTCCAAACTGCCAATATCCCAAACCCCTCCTTTAGAGTGCAGGCATTGTACTTCCCATTTCCAGGACTCAAGTCCGGTTATATAAAATAACCGGTTTCCCTAAATCCCTTCACTAAATATTACTCTGCTCAGACTCCAACAGATCGTCAGGTCCCAAATACCATTTGTCTCCATTCACTCCTATCTAACACGCTCACGCACGTTTGCTGGAAGTCCAAACCCCTCGCCCACAACACCTCCTTTACTCCCTCCCTCCAACCTTTTCGAGGACGACCCCTACCCCGCCTTCCTTCTCCTACAGATTTATACGTTCTCCATGTCATTCTACTTTGATCCATTCTCTCTAAATGACCAAACCACCTCAACAAACCTTCTTCAGCCCTCTGACTAATATTTTTATTAACTCCACACCTTCTCCTAATTTCCACACTCCGAATTTTCTGCATAATATTTACACCACACATTGCTCTTAGACAGGACATCTCCACTGCCTCCAACCGCCTCCTTGTTGCAACATTTACCACCCAAGCTTCACACCCATATAAGAGTGTTGGTACTTTTATACTTTCATACATTCCCTTCTTTGCCTCCATAGATAACATTTTTTGCCTCCACATATACCTCAATGCACCACTCACCTTTTTTCCTTCATCAATTCTATGATTAACCTTATCCTTCATAAATCCATCCGCTGACACCTCAACTCCCAAATATCTGAAAACATTCACTTCTTCCATACTTCTCCTCCCCAATTTGATATCCAATTTTTCCTTATCTAAATCATTTGACACTCTCATCACCCTACTCTTTTCTATGTTCGCTTTCAACTTTCTACCTTTACACACATTCCCAAATTCGTCCACTAACCTTTGCAATTTTTCTTTAGAATCTTCCATAAGCACAGTATCATCAGCAAAAAGTGATTGTGTCAATTCCCATTTTGTATTTGATTCCCCATAATTTAATCCCAACCCTCTCCCGAAAACCCTAGCATTTACTTTTTTTACAACCCCATCTATAAATATATTAAACAACCATGGTGATATTACACATCCCTGTCTAAGACCTACTTTTACCGGGAACTATTCTCCCTCTCTTCTACACACCCTAACCTGAGCCTCACTATCCTCATAAAAACTCTTTACAGCATTTAGTAACTTACCACCTATTCCATAAACTTGCAACATCTGCCACATTGCTCCTCTATCCACTCTATCATATGCCTTTTCTAAATCCATAAATGCAATATAAACTTCCCTACCTTTATCTAAATACTGCTCACATATATGCTTCAATGTAAACACTTGATCTACACATCTCCTACCCACTCTAAAACCTCCTTGCTCATCCGCAATTCTACATTCTGTCTTGCCTCTAATTCTTTCAATAATAACCCTACCATACACTTTTCCTGGTATACTCAGTAAACTTATTCATCTATAATTTTTACAATCTCTTTTGTCCCCCTTCCCTTTATATAAAGGGACTATACATGCTCTCCGCAAAATCCCTAGGTACCTTCCCCTCTTTCATACATTTATTAAACAAAAATACCAACCACTCCAACACTAGGTCCCCCCCTGCTTTTAACATTTCTGTCATGATTCCATCAGTTCCAGCTGCTTTATCCCCTTTCATTCTACGTAATGCCTCACGCACCTCCCCCACACACATCCTGCTCTTCTTCACTCCTAAAAGATGGTATACCTCCCTGGCCAGTGCATGAAATTACCGCCTCCCTTTCTTCGTCAACATTTAAATGTTCCTCAAAATATTCTCGCCATCTACCCAAAACCTCCATCTCCCCATCTACTAACTCCCTTTCTCTGTTTTTAACTGATTAATCCATTTGTTCCCTAGGCTTTCTTAACTTGTTTAACTCACTCCAAAATTTTTTCTTATTTTCATTAAAATTCCTTGACAGTGCCTCTCCCACTCTATCATCTGCTCTCCTTTTGCACTCTCTCACCACTCTATTCACCTTTCTTTTACTCTCCATATACTATACTCTTCTTAATATATATATATATATATATATATATATAAAATATATATATATATATATATATATATAGGGAGGTACCACCTCTAGAACTGATATAGGGACCTCATCCTCAGAGAAAGAATAAACTTGCTTCAGGGAAAACTCAATATTCTCCCTGAAGCTGTTTGAGAATTTTCTCCTATATATATATATATATATATATATATATATATATATATATACGATAAAGTTCAATTTGCGTGAAGGCGAAAGTGAAACAATGTTAATTATGTGTTGTCTCGGAAAGTAGGTCTGACATGTTAAAATAAGGTGCTATGAGTGAAGGGTGTGATGTAGTAAAGTGAGGGGTTTATGAGTTGTGAATGTTAGGCAGACACGGAGTTACAGAACTGGTAACAGTACTGTCTGGTCTAACGCAACACCATTCACGCACCACCGGCGAGGAACGTCCTGATTTATACGTTTCCTGGTTTTCCTTGACCACCGAGCTAAACTGTGATTAATATATTACCTACGTACGCTGTTGAAATTAGAGGACGTGTTGAGGGAGGAGAAGAAAACTAAGAAGACAAGGAAATAGAAAAAGACTAGGAAGGCGAGGAAGAAGAAGAATTTGAAGAAAAATATATAAGACTCTTCATATATTTAGCAGTGGTCGACGACAACAGCTACACCAGCTGATACCACAACGTAGGCTCTAAGTATTAAGCGGGTGTTAAGCTTTGCAGGAGAAAATGTTACGTCTTTCAAGCTTACACAAGCATTACACAGTTCCTCCATTCCCCAGCTTAGTGGTCATCTGACGCCCTCAGTACCAAATGAGCTATCACTATCATTATAATTATTATTTTAAGGCCCCGGCTGTATCCCACCGAGGCAGGGTAATCTAAAAAGAAAAACTTGTGTTTTTCTTTTTACATTTAGCAATTTATACAAAAGAAGGGGTTACTAGCCCTTTGCTCCCGGCATTTTAGTCGCCTTTTACGACACGAATGGCTTACGGAGGAAGGATTCTTCTCCGCTTCCCCATGAAATAATTATATTCATACAGCGCCTGGTGAATGAGACGGGTACCTCCATTTCCTTAGAACATGAGGTTTATATTACCGGTACGGAGGCACACGGTGTGTACTGGTGGCGAGGCACACCTTGCCACCAGTACACACCTTGCCACCAGTACACACCTTGCCACCAGTACACACCTCGCCACCAGTACACACCTCGCCACCAGTACACACCTTGCCACCAGTACACACCTCGCCACCAGTACACACCTCGCCACCAGTACACACCTCGCCACCAGTACAACACCTCGCCACCAGTACACACCTCGCCACCAGTACACACCTTGCCACCAGTACACACCTCGCCACCAGTACACACCTCGCCACCAGTACACACCTCGCCACCAGTACATACCTCGCCACCAGTACACACCTCGCCACCAGTACACACCTCGCCACCAGTACACACCTCGCCACCAGTACACACCTCGCCACCAGTACACACCTCGCCACCAGTACACACCTTGCCACCAGTACACACCTCGCCACCAGTACACACCTCGCCACCAGTACACACCTCGCCACCAGTACACACCTTGCCACCAGTACACACCTCGCCACCAGTACACACCTCGCCACCAGTACACACCTGCCACCAGTACACACCTCGCCACCAGTACACACCTCGCCACCAGTACACACCTTGCCACCAGTACACACCTCGCCACCAGTACACACCTTGCCACCAGTACATACCTCGCCACCAGTACACACCTCGCCACCAGTACACACCTCGCCACCAGTACATACCTCGCCACCAGTACACACCTTGCCACCAGTACATACCTCGCCACCAGTACACACCTCGCCACCAGTACACACCTTGCCACCAGTACATACCTCGCCACCAGTACACACCTCGCCACCAGTACATACCTCGCCACCAGTACACACCTCGCCACCAGTACATACCTCGCCACCAGTACACACCTTGCCACAGTACATACCTCGCCACCAGTACAACACCTCGCCACCAGTACACACCTCGCCACCAGTACATACCTCGCCACCAGTACACACCTTGCCACCAGTACATACCTCGCCACCAGTACACACCTCGCCACCAGTACACACCTCGCCACCAGTACACACCTCGCCACCAGTACACACCTTGCCACCAGTACACACCTCGCCACCAGTACACACCTCGCCACCAGTACACACCTTGCCACCAGTACACACCTCGCCACCAGTACACACCTTGCCACCAGTACATACCTCGCCACCAGTACACACCTCGCCACCAGTACACACCTCGCCACCAGTACACACCTCGCCACCAGTACATACCTCGCCACCAGTACACACCTCGCCACCAGTACATACCTCGCCACCAGTACACACCTCGCCACCAGTACACACCTCGCCACCAGTACACACCTCGCCACCAGTACATACCTCGCCACCAGTACACACCTCGCCACCAGTACATACCTCGCCACCAGTACACACCAGACCTAAGATGACTTAAAGCATATGATTTCGAAACCAAATTAAATGTTTTAATGAATTAAGTAATCAGAGAGCAATATTTTGTATATTGTTTTATACTAGAAATCAAAGAAAAAGTCTTTATATTATACAAACAAACAAGATATTTTAGCAAAATTTTTTGAAGGATGTTTTGTTATAACACGTGAAAACCGTTATATAAAGTGTGTGTGTGTGTGTGTGTGTGTGTGTGTGTGTGTGTGTGTGTGTGTGTGTGTGTGTGTGTGTGTGTGTGTACTCACCTATTTGTACTCACCTATTTGTGGTTGCAGGGGTCGAGTCATAGCTCCTGGCCCCGCCTCTTCACTGATTGCTACTAGGTCCTCTCTCTCCCTGCTACATGAGCTTTATCATACCTCGCCTTAAAACTATGTATGGTTCCCGCCTCCACTACTTCACTTTCTAGACTATTCCATGACTTGACTACTCTATGACTGAAGAAATACTTCCTAACATCCCTTCGATTCATCTGAGTCTTCAACTTCCAATTGTGACCTCTTGTGTCTGTGTCCCTTCTCTGGAACATCCTGTCTTTGTCCACCTTGTCTATTCCGCGCAGTATTTTATATGTCGTTATCATGTCTCCCCTGACCCTCCTGGCCTCCAGTGTCGTCAGGCCGATTTCCCTCAACCTTTCTTCGTAGGACAATCCCCGTAGCTCTGGGACTAGTCTTGTTGCAAACCTTTGCACTTTCTCTAATTTCTTGACGTGCTTGACTAGGTGTGGATTCCAAACTGGTGCTGCATACTCCAGTATGGGCCTGACGTAAATGGTATACAGGGTCTTGAATGACTCCTTACTGAGGTATCGGAACGCTATCCGTAGGTTTGCCAGGCGCCCGTATGCTGCAGCAGTTATCTGATTTATGTGCGCCTCAGGGATATGCTCGGTGTTATACTCACCCCCAGATCTTTTTCCTTGAGTGAGGTTTGCAGTCTTTGCAGGTTTGCAGTGTGTGTGTATGTGTGTGTGTGTGTGTGTGTGTGTATGTGTGTGTGTGTGTGTGTGTATGTGTGTGTGTGTGTGTGTGTGTGTGTGTATGTGTGTGTGTGTGTGTGTATGTGTGTGTGTGTGTGTCTGTATGTGTGTGTGTGTGTGTCTGTATGTGTGTGTGTGTGTGTGTCTGTATGTGTGTGTGTGTGTGTCTGTATGTGTGTGTGTGTGTGTATGTGTGTGTGTATGTGTGTGTATGTGTGTGTGTGTGTGTATGTGTGTGTGTGTGTATGTGTGTGTGTGTATGTGTGTGTATGTGTAGTGTGTGTGTATGTATGTGTTGTGTGTGTGTGTGTGTGTGTGTGTGTATGTATGTGTGTATGTGTGTGTGTGTGTGGGGTGTGTGTGCGTGTACTCACCTAGTTGTACTCACCTAGTTGAGGTTGCGGGGGTCGAGTCCGAGCTCCTGGCCCGCCTCTTCACTGATCGCTACTAGGTCACTCTCCCTGAGCCGTGAGCTTTATCGTACCTCTGCTTAAAGCTATGTATGGATCCTGCCTCCACTACATCGCTTCCCAAACTATTCCACTTACTGACTACTCTGTGGCTGAAGAAATACTTCCTAACATCCCTGTGATTCATCTGTGTCTTTAGCTTCCAACTGTGTCCCCTTGTTACTGTGTGTGTGTGTATGTGTGTGTGTGTGTGTGTATGTATGTATGTGTGTGTATGTGTGTGGGGTGTGTGTGCGTGTGTGTATGTGTTGTGTGTGTGTGTGTGTGTGTGTGTGTATGTGTATGTGTTGTGTGTGTGTGTGTGTGTGTGTGTGTGTGTGTGTTGTGGGGGGTGTGTGTGTGTGTCTGTGTGTGTGTGTGTGCGTGTGTGTGTGTGTGTGTGTGAAATGTTGTGCCGAATAAGCCAAACCGGAGAGTTAGGCCTGAAGAGCTAAGGTCATTACTGCCGAATCAGTAAATTGAAAAAAAAAATATGTGCATTAAATCTGAGAAAATAAATCTGAACATGAAGAAAATATATCTCATTGATTTTAAATAATATTATATAAATTTTTATCTGATCTATGTTATATTCTGTAGAATTTGGCTGAAACAAATTACGTTAGGTCAGGTTAGGTCAGGTTAGGTGAAGTTTCTAAGTTACGTTTCGTCAAAAAATACAAAAAAATACGTCATTGGCAATGAAGAAAATTGTCTATCAGTCTTTTCGTTAAAATTTCAATTTCAATTTTAATAATATATATATATATATTATAATATATATATATATATATATATATATATATATATATATATATATATATTTATTGCAAGACACGAGGAGGTTAATAACATTATCAAGAGGAGCCTCACAACAGCCAGATGCCCAGCAGTAAGGGAGCCATCCCGACTATGCATATCTGATGGCAGCCAAAAGGGTCCAGATGGTATCACCCTTCAAGCCTGGACAGACGGTAAGAAGGTGGTATGGGACTATACATGCGCATCTACTTTGGCTGATACCTATCTCCAATACACCAGGGAGGAAGAAGGGGCAGCTGCCAGTTTCAGGGTGTCCCAAAAGTCTAAAAAATGCAGAGAACTTGTCCATCATTATATGTTTGATCCCATAGGCTCAGAGACCCTTGGCTTATGGGAAAAGAATGCATCTAAATTCCTTAAGGAGCTGGGCAAAAGACTCGTGAGAGTAACTAGGGATCCCAGGGGAGCTAGTTTTCTGTTCCAGGGACTCAGCGCTGCTGTTCAGAGCGGTAATGCCTGCATTATCTTGGTCACCCGCCCCAGCTCTGAGGAGCAGAATGAGATTTTCGCATTATAATCAGTGATAAACACACAATAATATGTACTAGACATGTATCTCTCACACCTCATGTACTGTATATGCCATCTTTATACCAGCAATGTATGTCTTAAATCTTTTGTATCATATTATGTAATAAAATAAACGTATTGATAAAAATAATCAAAAGATGGGGTGGTAGGGAAAGTGGAATATTCACTGTTTAGTCAGGTCAAATATTAAGTAAAACTGAAGTGTGTTTTGTCAGGCACAAAAGAATTTTCTTAACACAACTCGCAATCCTCACAAATTTTATTCATTATAAATTAATATAATTTTTTCTGTCATGAACTTTTATTTATATTGCAGTTAATAATATTTTTTTATGAAATTTAATTTTGTTATATTTCTTTCAACCATGGTCTTGGTGTACACAACTTTCTCGGCCTTTCGAAAATCAGTTGTGTGGTTAAAATCTCTCATAAGTATACAGAGAATTAGACATTTTGTCCACTTCTGATGCTATATTTATTTAGGTTAGGTTAGGTAAGGTTCGTCAGGAAACCGGACAAGTGTTTCCTGACGCGGGTCTTATGATGACCCACAGCTGACGCTTCTGGAGATCTGACCGAGGCCTTCCGCTGGCTAACCCGTCCACCTCTTTAAAAATTATAGTTATAATTATAATCACTGGATATATTATTTTTGCTGTATTTATGTTGTTATAATCCTAGTTCAAGACTTTTTTCCAATCTGACCAAATAAACTATTTCGCTGTTATTACAGGGAATCTTCCAGACAGCTATCATCATTTTGGGAGAAATCTATTTTTTTTTAATGTATCAGATTTTAATTCAATTTATTTTCAAGTTCTTAGTAAGGAGATTATTGGAAAAAAAATCTATACGTAGACCGTAAATTGCAGGTTCTAATTACCGAAGTATATTTCAAGTGCATACGGTGCACAAGACACACACACACACACACACACAAACACGAAACACACACACACACACATCACAACACCAACAAAACACACTACGCGCACACACACACAAACACACACAACACAAACACACACACACCACACACACACACACACACACACACACACACACACACACACACAAACAACACACACACACACACAAAACACACACACACACACGCACACGCACACACACACGTAAGCACTCACGTACACATGCATACAAACACAAACAAAACGGGTAGTGTCTATAGACAGGTGCCCTTGACAACTGGTAACCAACTCATGATGGTGAAGGGCTGCAGAGGGCGCTGTGGGTGACGATACCATCTCCAACACTCCTGCATTAGGCCAGCTGTGGAGAGAGAGAGAGAGAAGAGAGAGAGAGAGAGAGAGAGAGGAGAGGTGAGACTGAAGTGATGATCAGAGATAAGGAGAAACTGAAAAACGAGAACTAGGTAGATGTAATATCGTGGGCTTATATAGACGAGCTTCGAAGTGTAATGGAATATGTGGAGGAGACATGCTTAGGTAGTCTGTACTGTAGGCGTCTTCAGTCGAGTACTCAACTGAAGAAGTCTACTCTATAGGCGAAACGTTTCGAAATAAAGATACCTAACCGTTGCATGTGTCTTACTTAAAGTATTGATCAGGTTAGCAACATCACCAGTATTGATCAAGTTAGCAACATCACCAGTATTGATCAAGTTAGCAACATCAGTATTGATCAAGTTAGCAACATCACCAGTATTGATCAAGTTAGCAACATCAGTATTGATCAAGTTAGCAACATCACCAGTATTGATCAAGTTAGCAACATCAGTATTGATCAAGTTAGCAAGCTCACCAGATTGTCATTAGCAATCACCTATTGATCAATTAGCACATCATATGATCAGTTAGAAATCACTGAGTTTGATCAGTTAGAACATGTATTGAACAATAGCAACACAGTATTGATCAGTTAGCAAGCTCACACTTACTCTCAGCAAACAATTAAATTACCCTCAGTGTAATTTGTAGTTTTGCGTGGACCACTGTAACATCACCTTACGAGACATTCATACAAAACAATTACGATTCGCCACGTAATACGACTGAATGAACACAAGGGACAGTGAACAAATTTCACAGTGACCAGTTTGAAAAAAAATGGTATCCGACTCTGTTTATTACCTATATAAGCAATGCCAGACTTTGAATATTGATTGTGAATTGTCTAAACACCTATCATTGTTAGATGAATAGTTTATTTTTTCGGAAAAAATCGTGTTATTGGTACTTTCTTTTTTCTTGTATGTGTGATAATCGCTTATTATTTACATGTAGACGATACGTTGTCAGCCAGAAAGTCATGGGGAAGCGATGAGATCGTAGGGAAATAGCCATATACAGTGTCTGGAAATGGTTAGGTAATGAGGTTTGTTTCGTGTCTGGGAAGTGTATCTCTAATTCCCTTGAATTACAAGCCTCTCCACCAGCACAGGGACACGCCCCCTCCTCTGACAGGTGGAAGAACTGCGCGTATTAGTTCAGATAATTAGAGATGGTGGAAGAAAGGAGTAACAGGATACTGGAGATCTTCAGAGAGACACGTAGATAATCACTAAACTGTCAAGTTACAATCATCAAACAAAGATAAGGTAGCAACACACATATTGTCAATTACAAATATATTGATCAGTTGACATCCATTATTGAACAAAGCAACAAATTGATAGGTTACATCATAGTCAGTTTGATCTCAGTTATCAACGCTCACCAACTTAGTTCTCAGACAACTTTTCCTCTCATGTACTCTTGTTTTATCCTTGTTTTCCTCCTTGTTCTCATTTCCTATCCAAAACATTCTTTCCACGTATACGCTGATTCTCTAAGGCATACTTGTTCTACTGACCAGTTTGTGTATCCTCTATTTATTCTTTAGCAATGCTCACTTTGATATTGTTGTGTAATTTTCTATCTCTTATCATTGTTGTAATCATTTTTTTTCTTCATCGTGTTCTGCATATATCCTTCTTTTTCCTGTATTTTACCATCGCTTTTTTTACCATTGCTTCCTGTCAGCTGATTCTGGGACATTAGCATCGTGCGATTTCATAGCTCTTACAGTGTCTGAATGGTAGAAGATCTTGTCTTCGTGTCTGGAATGCTATCTCTATTTCCTCTGAATTCAAGCTCTCCATTCCTTCCGATGGACCCCCCCTTCCTCTGATCAGTGGAAGACTGCGCTCTTGTCAGTTAATTGTGGTGCATGGCGGTACGGTACCTGGCTCTTCCGAGGACGACGTATTTCACGAAACCTTCTGTTGCAATCTCATCCAGCACAGGAACACAAGAGCTTACCGATGGTTATTTTGGTCGATATTAAGAAACTAGGGTATCTCTGAGCAGTTTAACGTCTTGTTAATATAACGGACACACAAGTGGATTACCACGCTAACAACAGATGTTTCCAATGTCTTGTTTTAATCCTTTCACCATGTTCTCTTTCAGCTCTCAAATGTTCTAACCTACGCTTTTCACCTTGCAATATCTCTGGTTCCTCAAGATCCATTTCTCTCATTCTTGTTTTCATTCTACTCACCTTGTTCCTTTTCCCTCCTTCCTCCTCCTATCATTTGTCTTTCGTTCCAGTATCCTCTTTCCCTTTCTTTACGCATTGTTTTGCTCTACCTAGGCTTCCTATGTTATTCATTATAGTCTTGGTTCTATTGTACAATGCTTCATATCATTGTAAGTGTCTTACTGTCCTCTGCTCTACTTCTGTTCCTCTATCATTTTCTTCATGCCATTTGCTCTACCCATCCTAGGTTATCTTCCTTTATCTTCCTTACATCATCTCCCTTCACCGTATCGTTCTGAACTCTTCCTGAGTCCTACACCCGCCCACGAATTTATCATCTGGTGATCTGAGTAGCCAGCAACACACATTACGTCCCTCTGGTGGGAGATAGTTGGGAAGCCAAGATTACAGTATCCTGAAGTTCGTCACGTTCGGTCCTTAATCGTACAACATCGTGCAATTCCTTATACATCTTGCCTTAAATAATTCTGTTAGCGGAGGGTCATTACATGTTGCTTTCACCCCGTAACCAACCGTTGAAGCATTCTTTTCCTCAAAATAGGGATTTCAATTATTTTAAAAGCAACACTCCTTTCCATAAAATTCTCCTCTAACACTGCCCTTTGATCCTGACTGATACAGTATGATGGCTGCTGATATGATTACAGTCTTACTAGAGTATAACAGATGACTGCTGTATATACACATGTCAGTATATTACTCAATCACACTGATTTAATGGTAGATTTCTATGCAATGTATATTTTATATCGGTTCCGATAATCTTTTAGATAACACGTAACGCAGATTGACATGCGATATAAAATACACTGAGACTACACCCATTAATATAATATTATGTTATTCAACACATTCCGGCCTATGATGCCACCCAAGGGCGGTTGCCCAAAAGAAGAACTTTCATTCCTCATTCACTCCAATAACTGTCTTTGCCAGAAGGGTGCTTTACAATTCATTTTTAAACATCAACATTGATACTTTTCCCTCCTAAAATAATTTGAATAGTAACGAAAGACTTTGTAAAATTCAAATGATGTGCTGTGTGTGATGTGTGTTACTAATCAGCCTAGTAGAACCTGTCCCTTTCCTTAACTAACAAGTCACTAGTACTTTAAGTACTGTTATTACGTATCTCCCTACCCATATAAGGTCTTTTAGTCTGTTTTCTACTCTTTAAGTCAAGTGTCAAGACTTGTTATAAATTATTATTAAAGTTTTTTATAACGCGAATATCCAAGATACAAACGTCAAAACACATCAGCAACTGTTTCCAGCTAATTGTGTTCACAGCGAGTTTAGAGCTGCAATGACAGCTGGCGCACTCCTGTCAACACGACGCTCAGAAGTGCAAGACAGCTGGGGCACTCTGTCAACACACGCTCCAAGTGCAAGACAGCTGGTGCACTCCTGTCAACAACGCGTCATAGTGCAAGTACAGTATGGCGCACTCCTGCAACACTGAACGCGTCAGAGTGCAGTATGCTGGTGCACTCTCTAATCAACACGACGCGTCAAAGTGCAAGACAGCTTTACGCGACATACCTGTCAATCAACTAGACGTCAAGAACGTGCAATGACACTGCGCACTAATTGTTCAGCACGACGCTCAGAGTGCAAGACAGCTGGCGCACTCCTGTCAACACGACGCGTCAGAGTGCAAGACAGCTGGCGCACTCCTGTCAACACGACGCGTCAGAGTGCAAGACAGCTGGCGCACTCCTGTCAACACGACGCGTCAGAGTGCAAGACAGCTGGTGCACTCCTGTCAACACGACGCGTCAGAGTCCAAGACAGCTGGCGCACTCCTGTCAACACGACGCGTCAGAGTGCAAGACAGCTGGTGCACTCCTGTCAACAGGACGCATCAGAGTGCAAGACAGCTGGTACACTCCTGTCAACAGACGCTCAGAGTGCAAGACAGCTGGTACACTCCTGTCAACAGGACGCATCAGAGTGCAAGACAGCTGGTACACTCCTGTCAACAGGACGCATCAGAGTGCAAGACAGCTGGTGCACTCCTGTCAACACGACGCGTCAGAGTGCAAGACAGCTGGTGCACTCCTGTCAACACGACGCATCAGAGTGCAAGACAACTGGTGCACTCCTGTCAACGCGACGCGTCAGAGTGCAAGACAGCTGGTGCACTCCTCTCAACAAAACGCGTCAGAGTGCAAGACAGCTGGTGCACTCTTGTCAACACGACGCGTCAGAGTGTAAGACAGCTGGCGCACTCCTGTCAACACGACGCGTCAGAGTGCAAGACAGCTGGTGCACTCCTGTCAACACGACGCATCAGAGTGCAAGACAGCTGGTGCACTCCTGTCAATAAAACGCGTCAGAGTGCAAGACAGCTGGTGCACTCCTGCCAACAGGACGCGTCAGAGTGCAAGACAGCTGGTGCACTCCTGTCAACAGGACGCATCAGAGTGCAAGACAGCTGGTGCACTCCTGCCAACAGGACGCATCAGAGTGCAAGACAGCTGGTGCACTCCTGTCAACAGGACGCATCAGAGTGCAAGACAGCCGGTGCACTCCTGTCAACAGGACGCATCAGAGTGCAAGACAGCTGGTGAACTCCTGTCAACACGACGCGTCAGAGTGCAAGACAGCTGGTGCACTCCTGCCAACAGGACGCATCAGAGTGCAAGACAGCTGGTGCACTCCTGTCAACAAAACGCGTCAGAGTGCAAGACAGCTGGTGCACTCCTGTCAACAGGACGCGTCAGAGTGCAAGACAGCTGGTGCACTTCACTCCAACGGACCATCAGAGTGCAAGACAGCTGGTGCACTCCTGTCAACAAAACGCGTCAGAGTGCAAGACAGCTGGTGCACTCCTGTCCAACAGGACGCATCAGAGTGCAAGACAGCTGGTGCACTCCTGCCAACAGGACGCATCAGAGTGCAAGACAGCTGGTGCACTCCTGTCAACAAAACGCATCAGAGTGCAAGACAGCCTGGTGCACTCCTGTCAACAGACGCGTCAGAAGGGGACACACTAACCGTGTGAGGTCTTATGACACAAGACAATCAGGCAATATCTACTCTGGAGTTATGAAGGTTATAGTTCACTCAGGGAAAGTCCTGACCACTATCTATCTATTACATAATTACCAATAAAGACTAACTTTAACCTTACCCTAGTGAGCTAAATACTTTATTAGCTAACTTACTGCCTAACACTAACTGCATGTCTAACTTTATACATTAAAACGTTTTAACGTTGGACAGCACTAACAACAAATTAATTACGACTCCGGCATTGCATATTACAAACCGTTTTTAGGAGGCAACGCTCCGGGCAGTGAGTGACCCGTAACGCTCCGAGCAACGTTGCGAGTGACCCATAACGCTCCGAGCAGCGTTGCGAGTGACCCGTAACGCTCCGAGCAGCGTTGCGAGTGACCCGTAACGCTCCGGCAGGTTGTGAGTGACCCGTAACGCTCAGGCAGTGTTGTGAGTGACCCGTAACGCTCCGGGCAGTGTTGTGAGTGACCCGTAACGCTCCGGGCAGCGTTGTGAGTGACCCGTAACGCTCAGGCAGTGTTGTGAGTGACCCGTAACGCTCCGGACAGTGTTGTGAGTGACCCGTAACGCTCCGGGCAACGTTGTGAGTGACCCGTAACGCTCCGGGCAGTGTTGTGAGTGACCCGTAACGCTCCGGGCAGTGTGAGTGACCCGTAACGCTCCGGGCAATGTTATGAGTGACCCGTAACGCTCCGGGCAATGTTGTGAGTGACCCGTAATGCTCCGGGCAGTGTTGTGAGTGACCCGTAACGCTCCGGGCAGTGTTGATGAGTGACCCGTAACGCTCCGGGCAGTGTTATGAGTGACCCGTAACGCTCCGAGCAGCGTTGTGAGTGACCCGTAACGCTCCGGGCAGCGTTGTGAGTGACCCGTAACGCTCCGGGCAAAGTTGTGAGCGACCAGTAACGCTCCGGGCAGTGTTGTGAGTGACCCGTAACGCTCCGGCAATTTAGTGAGTGACCCGTAACGCTCCGGCAGTGTGGAGTGACCCGTAACGCTCCGGGCAATGTTTGAGTGACCCGAACCTCCGGCAATGTTGTGAGTGACCCGTAACGCTCCGGGCAGTGTTGTGAGTGACCCGTAACGCTCCGGGCAGTGTTGTGAGTGACCCGTAACGCTCCGGGCAGTGTTATGAGTGACCCGTAACGCTCCGGGCAGCGTTGTGAGTGACCCGTAACGCTCCAGGAAGCGTTGTGAGTGACCCGTAACCTCCAGGGCAATGTTGTGAGTGACCCGTAACGCTCCGGGCAGATTGTGAGTGACCCGTAACGCTCCGGGCAAGTTGTGAGTGACCCGTAGCGCTCCGGCAGTTTGTGAGTGCCCGTAACGCTCCAGCACGTTGTGAGTGACCCGTAACGCTCCAGGAAGTGTTGTGAGTGACCCGTAACGCTCCGGGCAGCTTTGTGAGTGACCCGTAACACTCCAGGCAGTGTTGTGAGTGACCTGTAACGCTCCGGGCAATGTTGTGAGTGACCTGTAACGCTCCGGGCAGTGTTGTGAGTGACCCGTAACGCTCCGGGCAGCGTTGAGTGACCCGTAACACTCCAGGCAGTGTTGTGAGTGACCCGTAACGCTCCGAGCAGCGTTTTGAGTGACCCGTAACGCTCCGGGCAGCGTTGTGAGTGACCCGTAACGCTCCGGGCAGCGTTGTGAGTGGCCCGTAACGCTCCGGGCAATGTTGTGAGTGACCCGTAACGCTCCGGGCAATGTTGTGAGTGACCCGTAACGCTCCGGGCAGTGTTGTGAGTGACCCGTAACGCTCCGGGCAGTGTTGTGAGTGACCTGTAACGCTCCGGGCAGTGTTGTGAGTAACCTGTAACGCTCCAGACATCGTTGTGAGTGACCTGTAACGCTCCGGGCAGTGTTGTGAGTGACCTGTAGCGCTCCGGGCAGTGTTGTGAGTGACCTGTAACGCTCCAGACATCGTTGTGAGTGACCTGTAACGCTCCGGGCAGCGTTGTGAGTGACCTGTAACGCTCCGGGCAGTGTTATGAGTAACCTGTAATGCTCCGGGCAGCGTTGAGAGTGACCTGTAACGCTCCGGGCAGCGTTGTGAGTGACCTGTAACGCTCCGGGCAGCGTTGTGAGTAACCTGTAACGCTCCAGGCAGCGTTGTGAGTGACCTGTAACGCTCCGGGCAGTGTTGTGAGTGACCTGTAACGCTCCGGGCAGCATTGTGAGTGACCTGTAACGCTCCGAGCAGTGTTGTAACCGACGCTCCGCAGGCCGTAGTAACTGTACGCTCCGGGCAGTGTTTAACGTAACGCTCCGGAGTATTGAACCTGTAACGCTCCGGGCATGTTGTGAGTAACCTGTAACGCTCCGGGCAGTGTTGTGAGTACACCTGTAACGCTCCGGGCAGTGTTGTGTAACCTGAACGCTCGACAGTTGTAACCTGTAACGCTCCGGGCAGTGTTGTGAGTAACCTGTAACGCTCCGGGCAGTGTTGTGAGTAACCTGTAACGCTCCGGGCAGTGTTGTGTAACCTGTAACGCTCCGGGCAGTGTTGTGAGTAACCTGTAACGCTCCGGGCAGTGTTGTAACCTGTAACGCTCCGGGCAGTGTTGTGAGTAACCTGTAACGCTCCGGGCAGTGTTGTGAGTAACCTGTAACGCTCCGGGCAGTGTTGTGAGTAACCTGTAACGCTCCGGGCAGTGTTGTGAGTAACCTGTAACGCTCCGGGCAGTGTTGTGAGTAACCTGTAACGCTCCGGGCAGTGTTGTAACCTGTAACGCTCCGGGCAGTGTTGTGAGTAACCTGTAACGCTCCGGGCAGTGTTGTGAGTAACCCGTAACGCTCCGGGCAGTGTTAGTAACCTGTAACGCTCCGGGCAGTGTTGTGAGTAACCTGTAACGCTCCGGGCAGTGTTGTGAGTAACCTGTAACGCTCCGGGCAGTGTTGTGAGTGACCTGTAACGCTCCGGGCAGTGTTGCGAGTGACCTGTAACCCTCCGGGCAGAGTTGTGAGTAACCTGTAACGCTCCAGCAGTGTTGTGAGTAACCTGTAACGCTCCGGGCAGTGTTGTGAGTAACCTGTAACGCTCCGGGCAGTGTTGTGAGTGACCTGTAACGCTCCGGGCAGTGTTGTGAGTAACCTGTAACGCTCCGGGCAGTGTGTGAGTGACCTGTAACGCTCGGCAGTGCTGTGAGTGACCTTAACACCGATGTTGTGAGTACCTGTACGCTCCGGGCAGTGTGTGAGTAACCTGTAACGCTCCGGGCAGTGTTGTGAGTGAACCTGTAACGCTCCGGGCAGTGTTGTGAGTGACCTGTAACGCTCCGGGCAGCGTTGTGAGTAACCTGTAACGCTCCGGGCAGTGTTGTGAGTAACCTGTAACGCTCCGGGCATGTTGTGAGTGACCCGTAGCGCTCCGGGCAGTGTTTGATGACCTGTAACGCTCCGGGCAGGTTGTGAGTGACCTGTAACGCTCCGGGCAGGTGTTGTGAGTGACCGTAACGCTCCGGGCAGCTGTTGTGAGTGACCCGTAACGCCCGGCAGTTTGTGAGTGACCTGTAACGCTCCGGGCAGTGTTGTGAGTGACCTGTAACGCTCCGGGCAGTGTTTGTGAGTGACCCGTAACGCTCCGGGCAGGTTGAGTGACCCTGTAACGCTCCGGGCAGTCGTTGTGAGTGACCCGTAACGCTCCGGGCAGTGTTGTGAGTACCCGTAACGCTCCGGGCAGTGTTGTGAGTGAACCCGTAACGCTCCGGGCAGTGTTGTGAGTGAACCTGTAACGCTCCAGGCACGTTGTGAGTGACCTGTAACGCTCCGGGCAGTGTTGTGAGTAACCGTAACGCTCCGGCAGTGTTGTAGGACCTGTAACGCTCCGGCGTTGGGTAACCTGTAACGCTCCGGGCAGTGTTGTGAGTGACCTGTAACGCTCCGGCATGTTGTGAGTAACCTGTAACGCTCCGGGAGGTTGTGAGTGACCTGTAACGCTCCGGGCAGTGTTATGAGTGAACCTGTAACGCTCCGGGCAGCGTTGAGAGTGAACCTGTAATGCTCCGGGCAGTGTTGTGAGTGACCTGTAACGCTCCGGGCAGGTTGAGTAACCTGTAACGCTCCGGGCAGGTTGTGAGTGACCTGTAACGCTCCAGGCAGGTTGTGAGTGACCTGTAACGCTCCGGGCAGGTTGTGAGATAGACCTGTAACGCTCCGGGCAGTGTTGTGATGTACCTGTAACGCTCCGGGCAGTGTTGTGAGTAACCTGTAACGCTCCGGCAGTGTTGTGAGTAACCTGTAACGCTCCGGGCAGTGTTGTGAGTGACCTGTAACGCTCCGGGCAGTGTTGTGACCTGTAACGCTCCGGGCAGTGTTGTGAGTAACCTGTAACGCTCCGGGCAGTGTTGTGAGTAACCGTAACGCTCCGGGCAGTGTTGTGAGTAACCTGTAACGCTCCGGGCAGTGTTGTGAGTAACCTGTAACGCTCCGGGCAGTGTTGTGAGTAACCTGTAACGCTCCGGGCAGTGTTGTGAGTAACCTGTAACGCTCCGGGCAGTGTTGTGAGTAACCTGTAACGCTCCGGGCAGTGTTGTGAGTAACCTGTAACGCTCCGGGCAGTGTTGTGAGTGAACCTGTAACGCCTCCGGGCAGTGTTTGAGTAACCTGTAACGCTCCGGGCAAGTGTTGTAACCTGTAACGCTCCGGGCAGTGTTGTGAGTAACCTGTAACGCTCCGGGCAGTGTTGTGAGTAACCTGTAACGCTCCGGGCAGTGTTGTAACCTGTAACGCTCCGGGCAGTGTTGTGAGTAACCTGTAACGCTCCGGGCAGTGTTGTGAGTGACCTGTAACGCTCCGGGCAGTGTTGTGAGTAACCTGTAACGCTCCGGGCAGTGTTGTGAGTAACCTGTAACGCTCCAGGCAGTGTTGTGAGTAACCTGTAACGCTCCGGGCAGTGTTGTGAGTAACCTGTAACGCTCCGGGCAGTGTTGTGAGTGACCTGTAACGCTCCGGGCAGTGTTGTGAGTGACCTGTAACGCTCCGGGCAGTGCTGTGAGTGACCTGTAACGCTCCGGGCAGTGTTGTGAGTAACCTGTAACGCTCCGGGTCAGTGTTGTGAGTAACCTGTAACGCTCCGGGCAGTGTTGTGAGTAACCTGTAACACTCCGGGCAGTGTTGTGAGTAACCTGTAACGCTCCGGGCATGTGTGAGTAGACCTGTAACGCTCCGGGCAGTGTTGTGAGTAACCGTAACGCTCCGGGCAGTGTTGTGAGTAACCTGTAACGCTCCGGGCAGTGTTGTGAGTAACTGTAACGCTCCGGGCAGTGTTGTGAGTAACCTGTAACGCTCAGGGCAGTGTTGTGAGTGACCTGTAACGCTCCGGGCAGTGTTGTGAGTGACCGTAACGCTCCGGGCAGTGTTGTAGTGACCTGTAACGCTCCGGGCAGTGTTGTGAGTGACCTGTAACCCTCCGGGCAGTGTTGTGAGTAACTGTAACGCTCCGGGCAGTGTTGTGAGTGACCTGTAACGCTCCGGCAGTGTGTGAGTGACCTGTAACGCTCCGGGCAGTGTTGTGAGTGACCTGTAACGCTCCGGGCAGTGTTGTGAGTAACCTGTAACGCTCCGGGCAGTGTTGTGAGTAACCTGTAACGCTCCGGCAGTGTTGTGAGTACTGTAACGCTCCGGGCAGTGTTGTGAGTGAACTGTAACGCTCCGGGCAGTGTTGTGAGTGAACCTGTAACGCTCCGGGCAGTGTTGTAGTGACCTGTAACGCTCCGGGCAGTGTTGTGAGTACCTGTAACCGCTCCGGGCAGTGTTTGTAACCTGTAACGCTCCGGGCAGTGTTGTGAGTAACTGTAACGCTCCGGGCAGTGTTGTAGACCTGTAACGCTCCGGGCAGTGTTGTGATAACCTGTAACGCTCCGGGCATGTTGTGAGTACCTGTAATCGCTCCGGGCAGTGTTGTGAGTACCTGTAACGCTCCGGGCAGTGTTTGTGAGTGAACCTGTAACGCTCCGGGCAGTGTTGTGAGTAACCTGTAACGCTCCGGCAGTGTGTAGTAACTGTAACGCTCCGGGCAGTGTTGTGATACCGTAACGCTCCGGGCAGTGTTGTAACCTGTAACGCTCCGGGCAGTGTTGTGAGTAACCTGTAACGCTCCGGGCAGTGTTGTGAGTAACCTGTAACGCTCCGGGCAGTGTTGTGAGTAACTGTAACGCTCCGGGCAGTGTTGTGAGTAACTGTAACGCTCCGGGCAGTGTTGTGAGTAACTGTAACGCTCCGGGCAGTGTTTGATACTGTAACGCTCCGGGCAGTGTTGTGAGTAACTGTAACGCTCCGGGCAGTGTTGTGAGTGACCTTTAACCCTCCGGGCAGTGTTGTGAGTAACTGTAACGCTCCGGGTAGTGTTGTAACTGTAACGCTCCGGGCAGTGTTGTGAGTAACTGTAACGCTCCGGGCAGTGTTGTGAGTAACCTGTAACGCTCCGGGCAGTGTGTGAGTAACTGTAACGCTCCGGGCAGTGTTGTGAGTAACTGTAACGCTCCGGGCAGTGTTGTGAGTAACTGTAACGCTCCGGGCAGTGTTGTAACTGTAACGCTCCGGGCAGTGTTGTGAGTAACTGTAACGCTCCGGGCAGTGTTGTGAGTAACTGTAACGCTCCGGGCAGTGTTGTGAGTAACTGTAACGCTCCGGGCAGTGTTGTGAGTAACCTGTAACGCTCCGGTAGTGTTAGTAACTGTAACGCTCCGGGCAGTGTTGTAGTGACTGTAACGCTCCGGGCAGTGTTGTGAGTAACCCGAACGATCCGCAGATGTTATACATACTTGTAAACGTCAACAGAGACCTTTCTGCTTTTGTTAGTAATCTGTATATTAGCTTTCGTATGTTGTAGTTATAACTCTTTAAATCTGTCGTTACCGTTATGTGTTTAGTATTGCTGTAAAGGAGGTTGAGTGGCCTGGGAAAAGGAAGCAGGTTTGATCCGAGTAAAACGGATGTCTCCAATTACAGTGGATCAAGGCAGCTGTCCCGAAAGGGAGATGTGAAGAGAGGCTTAGAGCTGAGTGTATGTGCTGGGTACCTAGTTGGCACTCGTGGCACTAGTCACCTGGAACGTCGGTGCATTTATGGGTAGAACTGTAACGTTCTGGGCTAAGTTGTACAAGGAACCTTAACGCTCAAGGACACCTGAAGTGGTTACAGAACTAACGCCGGCAGTTTATGTACCATTAACCCCACGGTAAAAGAGTCACCTGTAACTCTCAACCAAGCAGTTGAGTAACCTGTAACGCTCCGGTCATTTGATACTTGCTCAGCGGCAGTAAGTTGAAGTAACCATTAAACAGTCGGCAGTGTTGTGAGGTACGCTAAAACGCTCGCGTTTGGCGACCCCGGGCCAAAGTGTTTAAGCCTGTCACAGCTCGGGGCAGTTGTAGTGAGTACCTGTACTGCTGGGCAAGTTTGTTACTGTTATACGCTCACGCACTGTCTAGTACTCTAACAGACTACCTGCCATTGAACCCAACGCCCAGCCAGTTTGGAGACCACCTGCAAACCCCCTTCCAGACCTCCTCTGATACACCTTAAGCACCAGACCCATGTTGCAGACCTTAACCTACCGGCAGGTTATACATCTGACGCTCCGGACACGTGACCGAGTACCATTAGCCCTGCTCCCACAGATCCGTGTGAGATCGTACGCTCTCGGGGATGTTGGGGTTTTGTCCGAGGGTTTCTAACGGATCAGGGGTTCGATTACCGTACGTCCGGCATGTGTTGATGTAACCTGTAACTCCTGCGTGTAGTATATTAAATGGTATATTTGTATAATAGTAACCTCATTATGAATGATGTAGCCCCGGCAGTGGTATGACCGTAACGCTCCGGGCAGTGTTGGATGACCTAACCTCCTGGCATGTCTGGTGGGAACCTGTAACCCTCCGCAGCGCTTACATGTTAGAGTACCTGTAACCGCTCCGGGAGTGTTGTGAGTGACCTGTAACCTCCGGGAATGTTTGATAACCTGTAACGCTCCGGGCAGTGTTGTGAGTGACCTGTACGCTTTCGGGCAATGTTGTTGAGTAACCTGTAACCCTCCGGGCCCGTGTTGTGAGTAACCTGTAACGCTTCCGGCAGTGTTGTGAGTGTACCCTGTAACCCTCCGGGCATGTTGTGAGTCAACCTGTTAATGCTCCGGGCAGTGTTGTGAGTAACCTGTAACCCTCCGGGCAGTGTTGTGAGTAACCTGTAACGCTCCAGGCAGTGTTGTGAGTAACCTGTAACCCTCCGGGCAGTGTTATGAGTAACCTGTAACGCTCCGGGCAGTGTTGTGAGTAACCTGTAACGCTCCGGGCAGTGTTGTGAGTAACCTGTAACGCTCCGGGCAGTGTTGTGAGTAACCTGTAACGCTCTGGGCAGTGTTATGAGTAACCTGTAACCCTCCGGGCAGTGTTGTGAGTAACCTGTAACCCTCCGGGCAGTGTTGTGAGTAACCTGTAATGCTCCGGGCAGTGTTGTGAGTGACCTGTAACGCTCCGGGCAGTGTTGTGAGTAACCTGTAACGCTCCGGGCAGTGTTGTGAGTAACCTGTAACGCTCCGGGCAGTGTTATGAGTAACCTGTAACGCTCCGGGCAGTGTTGTGAGTGACCTGTAACCCTCCGGGCAGTGTTGTGAGTAACCTGTAATGCTCCGGGCAGTGTTGTGAGTGACCTGTAACGCTCCGGGCAGTGTTGTGAGTAACCTGTAATGCTCCGGGCAGTGTTGTGAGTAACCTGTAACGCTCGGCAGTGTGTGTGAGTGACCTGTAACGCTCCGGGCAGTGTTGTGAGTGACCTGTAACGCTCCGGGCAGTGTTGTGAGTGACCTGTAACGCTCCGGGCAGTGTTGTGAGTGACCTGTAACGCTCCGGGCAGTGTTGTGAGTGACCCGCAACATTCACTTCAGATGTTATACATTTTGAACTTATGTTTATAAACTGTCAAAACACGACCTTTTGCTTTTGTTCTACATATTATAATTATTATTATTATTATTATTATTATTATTATTATTATTATTATTATTAAGTGCTTTCGTTATTACCATTATTATTTTTATTATTGCTGTAAAGGGAGTATAGTGCCTGGGAAATAAAGGGAAGTCAGATTTGATCCTAAGAAACGGCATCTCCAATTACATGGATCAAGAGCCCTTCCCAAATGGGAATTAGAAACGAGAGGCTTAGGAGCTGAGTGTATGTGCTAGGTAGCCTAGTTGGCACTCAGTGGCACTCAGTCACCTGGCAGTCGGTCACTCTTGAGTGGTAGAAGGAACACCTTCAAGTAGTACAAGGAACAGTCTTGAAAGGGTGCAAGGAACACTCTTGAAGTGGTACAAAGAACAGCATTTTGTCCCATTCCCCACGGTAAAAGAGTCATCTGAACTCTCAACCAAGCAGTTGAGGGACGAGGAGGGTCATTGTACTTGCTCAGCGGCAGTAAGAGGAAGAAACATAAAAGGCAGTTTGCGCTGAGGTGCGCATAAAACGGCGCTTTGCGCCCCGGTGCCAAAATATTAAGGCGTCATCAGGTGGGGCGTTGTAGTGGCTCCCTGCTGGGTAAGTTGCTTACTGTTATTCACCCTCACGCACCTGCCTTACCTCCACCACCAGACTCACCTGCCAGACCCACCTGCCCCAGACCCACCTGCCAGACCCACCTGCCCAAGACCCACCTTCCAGACCTACCTCTCTCACCTCAAGCCAGCCAGACCCATCTGCCAGACCCACCTACCACAGATACATCTGCCCCAGACCCACGTGCCACCAGACCCAATTGCCTGGCCTCCACCAACAGACCGAGTGGATTCAGGCGTCTCGGAATTTTGGAGGGTTTTTCACGAGGGTTTCTAAAGGATCAGGGGTTCGATTCCCGGCCAGTCACAGTGTTGGTTATTTCCTTTAACCCACTCGTGTATATATATATATATATATATATATATATATATATATATATATATATATATATATATATATTATTGTGCCCACGAACGAGTGGTATTGATCAGTAACAACACTGCGACTAGCTAAGGACTCGAACCCATGCTGCTTTGGCCTGCCTCATGGTGGGCGAAAACTCATGATACCTTAATCCACTGGACCATACAATCGTTAAGAGTAACGCATCCAGCGGAACTGGATGTTGGACTGTCCTTGGGTAGCGAGTACAACATCCAGTTCCGCTGGATGCCTATTCTTAAGGATTGTATGGTCCAGTGGATTAAGGCGTCATGAGTTTTCGCCCACCATGAGGCAGGCCAAAGCAGCATGGGTTCGAGTGCTTAGCTAGTCGCAGTGTTGTTATTGATATATATTTAGTGTATATGTGTTTTGTTTGTGTGTTATAATATATATATATAAATATAGAAACTAAAGTAAAAAAACAGTAAATATATAGACCAGTATAGATTAACATGATGTTGATAATCTGACTTGTGTTAATATTAATAATAAAACAAAACGAGGTTTGTACATAACATTAAGTTCAAAAATGCGTTTACAAATTAACGAAAAAAAAAGGTTTAACAAAAGTATTCAGTGAATGACTTTAAAACAAACGCAAAAATAAATCACAAATGATGAAAAAAGACGAAAACAAACAGGTAAACAAAGGTGTTGAAAAAAAGACGAAATAAACAATGGGTAAACAGAAGGTGTTGTAAAAAAGACGAAATAAACAAGGGGTAAACAGAAGGTGTTGTAAAAAAGAGAAGAGAACATGGAATATATAAAGGAATATCAGTAAGACTGGAGACTTAGATTCCAACTTGCCAAAACTGAACACTTGTTATTAATGCATTGTGAAGGAAGGGAGGAGATAGCGGTCAACCCGTCATGGGTCGTACCGTGACAACCTATGGGACAGTAACCGCTCCACGGCATGAAGGAGCCTGTCTAGCTGGCAACTGTGTATACCAGTGTAGGAGAGGCATGAAGGAGCCTGTCTAGCTGGCAATTGTGTATACCAGTGTATGGAGAGGCATGAAGGAGCCTGTCTAGCTGGCAACTGTGTATACCAGTGTAAGGAGAGGCATGAAGGAGCCTGTCTAGCTGGCAACTGTGTATACCAGTGTAAGGAGAGGCATGAAGGAGCCTGTCTAGCTGGCAACTGTGTATACCAGTGTATGGAGAGGCATGAAGGAGCCTGTCTAGCTGGCAACTGTGTATACCAGTGTATGGAGAGGCATGAAGGAGCCTGTCTAGCTGGCAACTGTGTATACCAGTGTAATGGAGAGGCATGAAGGAGCCTGTCTAGCTGGCAACTGTGTATACCAGTGTAAGGAGAGGCATGAAGGAGCCTGTCTAGCTGGCAACTGTGTATACCAGTGTAAGGAGAGGCATGAAGGAGCCTGTCTAGCTGGCAACTGTGTATACCAGTGTATGGAGAGGCATGAAGGAGCCTGTCTAGCTGGCAACTGTGTATACCAGTGTAAGGAGAGACGAAGAGACTTTGAGAATGAAATAGTAGACATGTGATAATCAAAATTTAAATGTTCTCTTTAAATATGTAAGGAATAAATAAGAAAGGGAATATATAAAGAATCAAGAACCAAAACTAAATGAATAATCATAGGAGGTGCTACATACAGTAAGTATCAGAATAATCTTCAGAGAGCATACACAGGATAAATACACCGTGAGGTGTATGTCTCTCAGTGTATATATACTTAAATCCCTATTTTATTCCATAATATATTTTTGACTGATTTTGGGAGGTTATATGCAGCATTAATGACCCTCAGCCGATAGACACTAAACCCCATTAACCTACTAACCGAGAGGGTATTTACCGAACATAACACTTCAGTTTAGATTTCAACACCTTAACACCTAACTGGAATAGAGTCCAATAAAATAACCAAAATATTTAATAAATTATTGTTCGATATTGACGTGGAAAAGCTCTAAACCAGACAAAAATAATTATTAAAAAAAAAGAGAAGAATTTTAGCAAGCAAGTGGAATATAACAAACAATAATGCTGTTAAATATTATGATTACGACAAATATTATGCTATCAGGGAAATATTATGCTGATATAATGCTGGCTCACTGAAGAGCATTGTTGTAAACAATGGTAAAAAAAAAAGTACAAAAGACATCTAAGTAACTGGATAAAACACCACAGCAAAAGACATTCTATTCTATGTAAATAAGAGAATACGTGGCGAGGTGTCAGAGTGGGAGCCTCTGACGAGCGGGGTTCCACAAGTGTCAGTCCTAGGACCGGTGCTGTTTCTGGTATATGTGAATGACCTGACGGAAGATATAGATTCACAAGTGTCCCTGCTTGGATACGACGTGAAACTAATGCGGAGGATTCAAGCGTATGAGGATCAGGCAGGACTACAAAGGGAACTGGACAGGCTGCAAGCTTGGTTCAGTAACTGGCTCTTGGAGTTTAACCCCACCAAATGTAAAGTTATGAAGATTGGGGAAGGGCAAAGAAAACCACAGTACAGGCTAGGGAAGCCAAAGACTGCAAATCTCATTCAAGGGAAAGAATCTTGGTGTGAGTATGATATCGAGCACATCTCCTGAGGTGCACATCAACCAAGTAACTGATGCAGGACATGGGCGCCTGACAAACCTGAGAATAGCGTTTCGACACCTGAGTAAGGAATCGTTCAAGATTCTGTACACCGTGTACGTCAGGCCCATATCTGAGTATGCACCACCAGTATCGAACTCACACCTGGTCAAGCACAAAGAAATTAGAGAAAGACTAGTCCCGGAGCTATGTCCTATGAGGAGAAGCTAAGGAAAATCAATTTGACGACACTGGAGGACAGGAGGTATAAGTACGACATGATAACGATATATAAAATACTGAGGGAAACTGACGAGGTGGATAGGGACAGGATGTTTCAGAGATGGGACACAACAACAAAGAGTCGCAACTGGAAGCTGAAGACTAAGATGAGTCAAAGGGATGTTAGGAAGTATTTCTTCAGTCATACATAGAGTTGTCAGGAGGTGGAACAATCTGGAGAGTGATGTAGTGGAGGCAGAATCCATACATAGCTTTAAGAAGAGATGCGATAAAGCTCATGGAGCAAGGAGAGAGTGGACCTAGTGGCGACTAATTAAGAGGAAGGGTCAAGATTTCTGACTCAACCCCTGCAACCACAAATATGTAAGTACAAATAGGTAAGTACACACACACACACACACACACACACACACACACACACATACACACACACACACACACACACACACACACACACACACACACACACACACACACACACACACACACGCCCTGCATTCTCTCTATATATATTGAAGTCTATTTTCACGTCGCCATCCATCCATCCCTACATACTTCAGCTTCCTAGCCATCCCCTAAAACTCTTCCCTATCCATTTAGATCCTCGTGTCCCATAAACCATCCCCTAACATGCTTCTACAGCCATTTTCTAGTCATTAAAATCCATTATCTTATCAGCCTGAATCCCTACACTCGTAATGCTCCCTCATCCATCTACCACTCCTCCACCATACCCCCTTCATCCCTCTTTCCCAAGGACACCCCTCCACCACTATTACCCCCTCTCTATCCATCTCCCCTAAGGACCCAGCGCCATCACTCATTAGCAGGACGCTTTAAATTGACTTAATTGACCACTGGCGGCTGTGATGACGGGAGAAGGCTGGACGTTTAGCTCGGTAATCGATTTATAGACCCTGCCAGCTGGCCACACTCAGTATTTGGGATAATTAACCATTTCTCTTGATAAGCCGTTCCTATCCCCCTTCCCTGAAAGACTCTTTCCGCTATCATAACAGGACTTCCTTATTAAAAGATATCACCCGTTCGCTTTGTTTTAATTCGATAAGCTTCGTTATCGTTTATTTTACGAATTAGTTTATGTCGTCTTCTCTAGTTTACAACTTTTGGGGGTGATACCAGCCACATTGTTTTCTAAATGAGACTGGCTGTAAATAAATTTTATATCGGTTTAAAGGAGATAATTTGACATTATTAAATACGAGTGAGCTTCCTAGCTGCAGCTCCTGGTTGGAGGGAAGGCTTAGTGATGGCGCTTGTAGCTCGAGGCGGCCGGCAACTTCCAGAGAATACACCATTCGGTCCAATTAATTATCGGCACAGGTGATTTACGTTTCAAGGGAGCCGGGGTGAAGTGGCAAGACGGCTGACTGAAACTCCTGTGTAATCTTGGGTCCTTATCTCCTGCAGCTAAAGATATTTCCTTAAACATTATGCTGATAGATCGTTACATTTTACTAATAGATAGTTATATTTTACTGATAGGTCGTTATGTTGTACCGATAGTTATATTTTTGGTAGATGGTTTAATATAAAGATAGATCGTTAAATGACTGTTTAAGATACGTTTTTCATCGTGTTCTTATGATTGTTGTCATGAGTAAACACCGTCTGCTGCCGAGACACGTCATCATAACAAACTTTCCAGTGTGGGAAAGGGAGGGAAGGAGGGAGGGAGAGAGGGAAGGAGGGAGCGAGGGAGGGAAGGAGGGAGGGAGGAAGAGAAGGAGGGAGAACTCACTTGCATAATTTTTTGGTGTGTGTGGGTCGTCTACGGTTTAATCAACAGAGAGCCATAGAGACAAATAAACATACACAGAGACATACAGAAGATAAGACAGAGGTAGCAGCTCACATTCCGCTACAAAGAAACTATGGAACGGTCTTATAAAAATCCCGCTTCATCTCTTATTCTCCTTCGCTTTCCACCCATCCATCTGAGGCAGCATTATTTTGTTTCTCTGCTTTCTGAAAGAGGATTCGGGTTGCCTAACAGCCGTAAACAAGGAACTGGTGTTAAGTACACCGCTGAAAGGTTACGTAGTCATGTACAGAGTTTGCTATACTTGGTCAAGCATCTTCCATTTATTTGATATGGATTTTTTTTTCAAAATAGGTGATTCTTTACTTATTTAATTCTTCTACATGCGAAATCTGTGTGATGTATGTTCATGGTGGTGTACAATAGGACCTCTGAAAGACGAAACTTGCAATGGATCAGAAGAAATCGTCAAGTGCTTAGTAGTAGTGACAACGATAAAACACATCACCACTAACAACAACAAAAAAATCCAGTAACATCAACAGCGAAACCAAATACCTTCTATACCTTTTTTCCCCTACGGACACTAGTGCCTCACTACCGTGCTGTGTACTTACTGTTGACGACACAGGAAAACGGAAAACTGCGCTGAATTCTTAGCAATGGAACTGATTTAATGGCTTGTTGATGTAGTCCTCGAGTTCAACAAGTTCTCATAAGTGCAGCACTTGGGTATCTTTAGGTCAGGCAAGGTTCGTCAGGAAACAGGATAAGTGTTTCCTGATGCTGGTCTTACTCAGATGATGACCCGCCGTTGGAGGTTTAGGTTATCTGACCGAGGCTTTCCGCTGGCTTACCGGTCTACCCCTTTAAAAATTATGGTCATAGTTATGACCAATTCTTCTTGGGTATCCTTACTGACGAAACGCATCGCCTCCGCAATAAGCTTGTTCAGTAGAACACAGGTGACAGCAACACAGGAGACAGCAGAAGTATAAAGTTAATTATAAGGTGATAATCTCTCAGCCTTCACAGAAGATGGTCGGTCCCTTAGTCTAAAGCAGAGACAAGAGATCACACCTTATACGCTAGAGCAGAGATGATCAGTCGGAAGGTTGTTCCAGCCACAGTAATGTGACTAGCATGCTTCCTGTTCCAGTCAGATACACAGTACTGTGATGTGTCGAGTAAGTCCCTTCATTTTATGGGTGACTGGAATTAATCTAGGGAAAAATACCCTCTCTTGACACACTGTGAATAAGAGCAGATAGTGTCGTTTAGAGGTAATTAATCCCTTTTATCTCTGTCCCTGTTATCTCTTCGTACTGTCTCTGTCCCTCTCTTCATCAGTTATGCAAAATCCACAGACTGCACTCTCTCTCTCTCACTCTCTCTCTCTCTCTCTCTCTCTCTCTCTCTCTCCCCTCCCTATAAAAAGCAATGTTGCTCCTGTCATCAATATATAAGAAATATTCTAAACTGTGTTGATGCATTCCCAGCCATTATTTCAAAGGTGTCTTGGGTCTCTAGTGAGTTCTTCCTCGAGTGTCTGAGCCTACAGCTGACAACCAAAGAGACCTGGGTTTGATTCTCGGGAGGGACGAGACAGACGGACAAGCATCCTAACTTATGTTACCCCTGTTCACCTTGCATAATGTTACCCCTGTTCACCTTGCATTATGTTACCCCTGTTCACCTTGCATTTAAACTAAATACCGAAGTTATGTTCAATCCTGTTGATGGTTCACCCCTGGTTAAACCTGATTATGACCACTGTTCACTTGCATTAGTTTCCCTGTTCACTTGCATTACAAACAAGATGTCAATTTGGGTCCTCCCGGCTTATCCGATCAGCACGCTTCTTAGCTTACTGGGTATCTGGGATCAGGCCAGATCCTCCTGCTTTTCCTGCAGGCTTACCTATGGTATTCTGATCGTCAACCATCTGCCTTTTTTCTAGATCTCTTCGAAAGCAATTGATTTTTTCTTCTAACTATCTTAACATATTGTTAATTTAATGTGTTATTATAAATGTGTGCGTTACTTCACCAGTCTGGTTAAGCAATATTATCAGATACTGGAGCCATGGGATGGGAGAGCAGGGTCATAGTGCCGCTGATACAAGCAACTCACAATTGTGATCCTTGTAAAAATCATTCTATTGTAAGCTCAATGCCTGAGTGGTTACACTGTTAGGGCCTCTTATGTACGAGGACCACGGTTCGAATACACACCAAGATTATATATATATATATATATATATATATATATATATATATATATATATATATATAATATATATATATATATATATATAATATATATATAATATTCAAGGTAGTAGGTTGGTAGACAGCAACCACCCAGGGAGGTACTACCGTCCTGCCAAGTGAGTGTAAAACAGAAGCCTGTAATTGTTTTACATGATGGTAGGATTGCTGGTGTCTTTTTTCTGTCTCATAAACATGCAAGATTTCAGGTACGTCTTGCTACTTCTACTTACACTTAGGTCACACTACACATACATGTACAAGCATATACATACACACCCCTCTGGGTTTTCTTCAATTTTCTTTCTAGTTCTTGTTCTTGTTTATTTCCTCTTATCTCCATGGGGAAGTGGAACAGAATTCTTCCTCCGTAAGCCATGCGTGTTGTAAGAGGCGACTAAAATGCCAGGAGCAAGGGGCTAGTAACCCCTTCTACTGTACAGATTACTAAATTTGAAAAGAAAAACTTACGTTTTTCTTTTTGGGCCACCCCGCCTTGGTGGGATACGGCTGGTTTGTTGAAATTATATATATTTATTTAATATATATATATATATATAATATATCCCTCACATCTCCCTCACCCCCTCTATAATTATATCTGCCTTACCCTCTCCTGTACTATACCCAGTCTCATCCCCTCTCCCTACCCCCTTCTTCCTTTTCCCTTTCCTCTTCTTCAAGACATCCAGCTCCCTTCAATATATTCACCCCCTTCCCTCTTTGCATAATTCAAGCCCCTTCACTCTTCCCCTCCCCATATAATATATACAGAACAGAACTCCTCCAATCTTCTCTCCTCCCTATCCTCCCCTTCCTTCTGTCTCACCCCCACCAACACTGGCCAGAAATGTCTCCCCTCCCTTCACTGCAACACCTGACCCTCTCTCCTTCTCTCCCCATTGCAGTCAACAGTGCCCATTGGTGGCATCCAGTGCTTTCCTCTCCATCTGACTGCATTCCTTATCTCCACTTCAAATCCGCTTACCTTCTTCGTCTCTGAGAATTCCTGTTTTTTGCCTTAACTTGAGAGTATATTCGTTTCTCCTCTGAGATATCTGTTACTCATCTCTGAAGAATTCTTTTTCTTTCCCCGCTGGTGTTTCGTCTCTTGTTGAGATATTCTTTTTCTCACTCCTCATCCCTATAATTTTCTGTTACCCTTCTCTATGAGTATTTCTTTCCTCTTCCTTCTGGATACTTCTTAGTCTCCTCCCTGAGATATTTTGTGTCTTCTCTTGATTCCACTCTTTGTATTGTACTTCCCGTCCCCTGCTTTCATCTATTTATTCTTAATGACCTTGCGATATTTTCTCCTAATGTTGACCCCGTTGGGACTTCGTCGCACGGCACGTGGAGGCTCGAATCGTCCGTCCCTCGCTAGGTGCACTCCTGACCCTACTTCCCTTCTGCTCGATAATGGGTCTCACGGTGCCTCCCGGGGATCCTTGTGCTACTACTCCATCCACTACTACACTATCCTCCACTTACAAATCCCTTCCTTCCTGATATTCCTGTTTCTCCACTACTAGATACTACTCGCCTGCACTCTCACTATTACTACTACACCACCTCTAAAATATCTACTCCACTGCTATCTTATCTCTCCCTAATACTTCTCCACTACTATACACTATCTCATCCCTACATACTACTACATCACCACTGCACTACTTTTACTACCACCACATTACCGTAACCTACCTTTACTACCCCTCACTACTACTTACTACCTTACATACTTTTTATACTACCCTGACATTCGCTACAACTGCTGAGCTCGATACTCTACCCATCCCTACCCTACTTATACTACACTATCCACCTAATACTGCTGTCTTACTACTCTCTCGCATCTATGCTACTACTACTACTACTACTACCACACACTACACTATACCTACCACTCACCACTACTACTACTACCCCACTGCTCTGCACTTTACTACTACAACTACTACTACACACTACTACTACATCTACTACTACTACCACTACACTACCACTACTCTACCCCTACACTCTTCCACTCCACACTATTACCTCAACACCGATACTAACCTACACTATATCCTGCAACTTGACTACTCATATACATCTTCAGAAGTACTCCTGAACCGTATATCCTAGACGTGCTCTGAAGCGTTATCTACACACTGTCTCTGAGACTCTACTACCAACTATCCTAACGACTCTACTAAACCGTTATCCTGAACTTATCCCTAAGATCTTCCCAACACTGTCTATCCTGACTACTGTATCTTGATGACTGTTACTCCTCGAAGATCTCGATACCAGAAGACTGTTATCCTGAACTGTTATCCCGTACCTCTTATCCTGAAGACTTATCCGAAGATGTTATCCTGAAGACTGTTATCCTGAAGACGTTATCCTGAAGACTGTTATCCTGAAGACGTTTATCCTGAAGACTTATCTGAAGACGTATCTTGAATCGACTGAAGACTGTATCTTGAAGACGGTATCTGAAGACTGGTATCCTTGAAGCTGTATCTGAAGATGTATCCGAAGACTGTTATCTGAGCTGTATCTTGAAGACTGGTATCTTGAAGACTGTTATCCTGAAGACTGTTATCCTGAAGACTTATCCTGAAGACTGTTATCCTGAAGACTGTTATCCTGAAGACTGTTATCCTGAAGACTGTTATCCTGAAGACTGTTATCCTGAAGACTGTTATCCTGAAGACTGTTATCCTGAAGACTGTTATCCTGAAGACTTATCTGAACTACTTATCCTGAAGACTGTTATCCTGAAGACTGTTATCCTGAAGACCGTTATCCTGAAGACCGTTATCCTGAAGACTGTTATCCTGAAGACTGCTATCCTAATGACTGTTATCCTGAAGACTGCTATCCTAATGACTGTTATCCTGAAGACTGTTATCCTGATGACTGTTATGCTGAACACTTATCATGAAAGTTATCCTGAACGCTGTTATCTGGAACGCTGTTATCCTGAACGCTCTTATCCCACTTTTTCTCCAGTCACATAAAAGCAATTAACCTGTTGATAACCTGGGGAAGGAATTCAACCCATTTCCACACAATGTCTAGAGCGGCGTGGTTGGCAAGGCTGACATACCTTGAGGCTCAGCGTTGCCTCACCCCTGCCAACCTCCTCTGCCAGCCTCCTCTGCCAACCTACCCTGCCAAACTCCTCTGCGTTCCTCAAGTTTTAAACTCTTCTTACGGATAGGGAGGTTAGGAGCGCTTGGGAAGGTTGTGGGTGGTGGGTGGAGCACAAGCCAGGGTCGTGGGACAGGGATCCGGACGAGGTTTGCGTTATCGGTCTAAGATTAATGGGCCCTTCGTCTCAACCTGGGTGGTCCGCCCGACCCAACACAGTACATTGTAATTTCAAATGGGAATCTTCCAGCGTAAAGCCGGATACTGGCGGGTGCCTGGGCCACTCTGGCGGGTGCCCGGGCCACTCTAGCGGGTGCCCGGGCCACTCTCTCGGGTGCCCGGGCCACTCTGGCCCTGGGCCACGCCACTGGGGTGTTGTAGCGCGTTAATTGGGATTTATTTTCCCGAGAGTTTTCAACACCTTTTAATAGGTAAGATGGATCACCAGCAGACACCTGGCTGTCTTCAAGAGGAAACTGAATAAGTTCCTGATCAGCCGGGCTGTGGTTCGTACTTTGGACTGCGTGTGGCCAGCAGTAACTGCCTGGTTGATCAGGCCTTGATAAACCTGGTCTGGTCTGGGGTAAGTATTGTTCAGGTAACACATTTTAAGGTGTTGAAATCTCCTTGTGAGGGATGGAGAGGGGTTTGTCTCCCCCAGGGGAGGGGAGCCCACTGGACAGTTTCCCCCCGAAGTGGGATGACGGACCCATGTTGGGGGAAGGGAGAAGAACAGGGGGAGGAATGGGAGGGGGAGATGTAGGAGGAAACGGGAGGAGAGTGAGGAGGGAAGATTTAGAGGGGGAAGTATGCGAGAGGAAAGGGGTACGGGAAGGGGAGATGTAGGAGAGGTAGAGGGGGAGAGTAGGGGAAGGGGGAGAGGTAGGGGAAGGGGGAGATGTAGAGGAAGGGGAAGATGTAGAGGAAGGGGGAGATGTAGAGGAAGGGGAAGATGAAGGAGGTAAAGGCACCACCACACCTGACATAATCATCAAGTGATGGTTACCACAGCAGCTGCGAGACCACCTTGAAGAAGATGCTACCTGTAACACTACTGTCCAGTCACCACCACACCACCACCACCACCACCACACCAACACCACCACACCAACACCACCACTACCACCACACCAACACCACCACTACCACCACCACCACACCAACACCACCACTACCACCACCACCACCAATACAATTGCCACCATTAGCACCACCACCGCCATCACTTCCACCACCACTATCACCACTATCACAACCACCATCACCACAATATCACAACCACCAACTTGAGGAAATTAAAACTGTGTCAGGGTATACGACAAATTCTAACCATACAATAGAGCGGAAAAGTAATGTGAAGGACCTGGGAGTAATAATGTCAGAGGATCTCGCCTTCAAAGACCACAACAATGTATCTACCTCATCTGCTAGGAAAATGGTAAGATGGATAATGAGAAACTTCAAAACTAGGGACGCCAAGCCCATGATGATTCTCTTCAAATAACTTGTGCTCTCTAGGCTGGAATACTGCTGTACACTTACGGTCCCCTTAAAGGCTGGCGACATTGCAGACATGTAGAGTGTACAAAGAACTTTCACGGCACATATAAGCACGATAAGGCACCTAATTTACTGGGAGCGGTTGAAGGTCCTTGATCTGTATTCCCTGGAACGCAGGCGAGAGAGATTCATGATAATATACACTTGGAAGGTCCTGGAGGGATTGGTATCAAACCCGCACACGGAAATCACTCCCTATGAAAGCAAAAGACTCGGCAGGAGATGCAACATTCCCCAATGAAAAGCAGGGGCGCCACGAGTACATTGAGAGAACACAATAAGTGTCCGGGGTCCAAGATTGCTCAACTGCCTCCCATTCTACATAAGGGGGATTACCAATAGACCCCTGGCTGTCTTCAAGAAGGCACTGGACAGGCACCTAAAGTCAGTACCTGACCAACCGGGTTGTGATTCGTACGTCAGCTTGCGTGCGGCCAGTAGTAACAACCTGGTTGATCAGACCCTGATCCACCGTGAGGCTTGGTCTCAGACCGAGCCGCGGGGGCGTTGACCCCCGAAACCTCTCCAGGTAAACTCCAGGTAAACTATCACCATTATCACAACCACCATCACCACAATATCACCACCACCACCACCACTATTACCACCATCACCACATCACCACTATTACCACCATCCACCAGCACCACTATTACCACCATCACCACCACCACCACTATTACAACCATCACCACCAGCACCATTACCACCTACCACCACCACTATTACCACCATCACCACCAGCACCACTATTACCACCATCACCACCAGCACCACTATTACCACCACCACCACTATTACCACCATCACCATCACCACCACTATTACCACCATCACCACCACTATTACCACCACCACAACCACTATTACCACCACCACCACCACCACTATTACCACCATCACCACCACTATTACCACCACCACCACCACCACTACACCATCACCACACCACCACTATTACCACCATCACCACCACCACCCACTATTACACCACCACCACCATCATCCAGCACCTCCACATCACAATATCTAAACATCTTACATCTTGGTTCATTTTTATGTTTACCACTGTCGCCACTTCTTAAGAACATCTCTCAGTCTCAGCTCCTGAGAGCATCTCTCAGTCTCAGCTCCTGAGAGCATCTCTCAGTTCAGCTCCTGAGAGCATCTCTCAGTCTCAGCTCCTGAGAGCATATTCAGTCTCAGCTCCTGAGAGCATCTCAGTCTCAGCTCCTGGAGGCATCTCTCAGTCTCAGCTCCTGAGAGCATCTCTCAGTCTCAGCTCCTGAGAGCATCTCTCAGTCTCAGCTCCTGAGAGCATCTCTCAGTCTAGCTCCTGAGAGCATCTCTCAGTCTCAGCTCCTGAGAGCATCTCTCAGTCTCAGCTCCTGAGAGCATCTCTCAGTCTCAGCTCCTGAGAGCATCTCTCAGTCTCAGCTCCTGAGAGCATCTCTCAGTCTCAGCTCTGAGAGCATCTCTCAGTCTCAGCTCCTGAGAGCATCTCTCAGTCTCAGCTCCTGAGAGCATCTCTCAGTCTCAGCTCTGAGAGCATCTCTCAGTCTCAGCTCCTGAGAGCATCTCTCAGTCTCAGCTCCTGAGAGCATCTCTCAGTCTCAGCTCCTGAGAGCATCTCTCTCAGTCTCAGCTCCTGAGAGCATCTTCTCAGTCTCAGCTCCTGAGAGCATCTCTCAGTCTCAGCTCCTGAGAGCATCTCTCAGTCTCAGCTCCTGAGAGCATCTCTCAGTCTCAGCCCCTGAGAGCATCTCTCAGTCTCAGCCCCTGAGAGCATCTCTCAGTCTCAGCTCCTGAGAGCATCTCTCAGTCTCAGCTCCTGAGAGCATCTCTCAGTCTCAGCTCCTGAGAGCATCTCTCAGTTCTCAGCTCTGAGAGCATCTCTCAGTCTCAGCTCCTGAGAACATCTCTCAGTCTCAGCTCCTGAGAACATCTCTCAGTCTCAGCTCCTGAGAACATCTCTCAGTCTCAGCTCCTGAGAACATCTCTCAGTCTCAGCTCCTGAGACATCTCTCAGTCTCAGCTCCTGAGAACATCTCTCAGTCTCAGCTCCTGAGAACATCTCTCAGTCTCAGCTCCTGAGAACATCTCTCAGTCTCAGCTCCTGAGAGCATCTCTCAGTCTCAGCTCTGAGAGCATCTCTCAGTCTCAGCTCCTGAGAGCATCTCTCAGTCTCAGCTCCTGAGAGCATCTCTCAGTCTCAGCTCCTGAGAGCATCTCTCAGTCTCAGCTCCTGAGAGCATCTCTCAGTCTCAGCTCCTGAGAGCATCTCTCAGTCTCAGCTCCTGAGAGCATCTCTCAGTCTCAGCTCTGAGAGCATCTCTCAGTCTCAGCTCCTGAGAGCATCTCTCAGTCTCAGCTCCTGAGGCATCTCTCAGTCTCAGCTCCTGGAGCAATCTCTCAGTCTCTAGCTCCTGAGTAACATCTCTCAGTCTCGCTCCTGAGAACATCTCTCAGTCTCAGCTCTGAGAACATCTCTCAGTCTCAGCTCCTGAGAACATCTCTCAGTCTCAGCTCCTGAGAACATCTCTCAGTCTCAGCTCCTGAGAACATCTCTCAGTCTCAGCTCCTGAGAACATCTCTCAGTCTCAGCTCCTGAGAACCGTCTTGGCCTGTCATTGCCCAGCAGTATCTAGTAAGTCTCCTTTCTTCTAATATTTCTAGATTTAGTACCAAGAGACCTATCCTAGGTCAGCTTCGCTATTTCTAGTTTCTTTAGCACTAGACTGGCGCATCTGCACTTTAATATTAATGTAATATTTTTTTGTGTTCTGACGATGGACTAAGAAATATCCGAAACGTTAAACTGTACGAGGAGGTGCTGAGATGGTAGTTCTGGCGTTTATGATCCTGCTTTCTAGAGCAAAGCTTTGTTTTACACCTGCAATATTTATTGTTGACGTAGTTATGTCTATCTGCAGTTGTCTGTCTGTCTGTGTCTGTCTGCCTCCCCCCTCTCTCTCTCTCTCTCTCTTTTGTGTGTGCTTGTACGTAGATATTAGAGTTGTGTAGAAAGAGAGGGAGGCACAGCAGAAATAAACTACACAATGAAGCGTCCTAATGAGCTGAGAATGATTACCTTCAGCTGTCAGGCGGTGATTATCTAACAAGCAGGTAGGCGTGTGTGTGTGTATGTGTGTATGTGTGTGTGTGTGTGTGTGTGTGCGCGCGCGCGCGCGCTGGGTGGCCTTGAGTTTCTTTTCTTCCGCTGTGGCAAAGATTCAGCTGCTGAGGGAGCTGCGTCAGGAGGACATGTCTGAGACAAGAAGAACCAGGAAGGGCACAGGTTAGGCACTGGAGTGGTGGATGAGTGGAACAAACTGCCGAGCAGCTTCATAGAAGCGAGAATTTGGTGTAACTTTAATAAGAGGTTGAACAGTCATATGAACTGGTGTGAGTCAGACCTGCCTACCATGGGACAGTAGGCCTACTTTCTTACGGTCTAATGTTCATACCTATTGCTTCCTGTAGAGCAACGAAACTCTGACTGCGAGAGTAGACGACAGTGACCAAATGGTCCACTTGAGTGAAGGTTCAGAGATTCCTTATAAGTGGATTTATTGTGTCATCCATCTTTAAAAATAAATGGTATAAAATACCGACACTATGGAAACAAACACACATGCAGTTTAATGTGATCCTTTATTTACAACGCTTCGCCCACACAGTGGGCTTTTTCAAGTCACAAACAGATCTACCTGGGGTGGAAGGTACGGAAGTATTTATAGACAGGTTCAGAATGTTGAGGTCAGGTGGAGAATGCTGCATCTGATGATCCACTGGGTGGGGTTATAGAGTCTTGGGTAGATTGGCACGGGTATTGGACAAGTTGTGAGTAGACCTTTTGCAGTGTTCTATGTTCTTATGTGGGATAGCGATGAAGAAGTTTCTTGGCGAGTGGTTCAACTATGTTATACAAGCCATTGTTCTGATTGAAATTGTTGGTTATAGAGATAAGCGATGATTCCAGGATTCTTCGGTATTGAGTGTTGTCTTCTGTGGCGATAAGTCTTGAGTTTCTGTAGTTAATTAAATGGTTGTCTGAATTGCGATGTTGTACACAGACATTCCTTGTATCGTCAGTCCTGCTTGCGTATTGGTGTTCTGAAATGCGTGTTTGGAGGTCTCTTGATGTTTCGCCCACGTATAATTTGTTGCAGTCATTACAAGGGATTATGTATACCCCTGCAGAGGATGGAAGCTTGTCCTGTCTACTATTGATGATGTCCTTGATGGTCGTGGTTATGGAGGTAGATACTTGGAATGATGTATTGGAAAAGATGTTGGAAACATGTTTGGCAATGGAGTTGGTGGGGAGGGCTATGTATCTCTTCTCTGCAATGTCTTCTCTGGGTGTGTTGAAGATGTTTAATACCCGCCGTCTGCAGTCTCTGATGAAGTGACGAGGATAGTGGAGTTTAGAAAATACTTGTTCAACTATAGTGCATTCTTTCTCAAGGTACTCATTGCTGCAGATTCTGAGTGCGCGCAGGAAGAAGCCTATAATTACACCACGTTTAGTTTTGGTGTCGTGGTGAGAGTAGAAGTGGAGAAGATCGTTTTCGTTGGTTGGTTTTCTATAGACTTTAAAACGAAGTTCATGGTCAGTTTTGCAGAGAACAACAACAAGGAAAGGAAGAGTGTCGTTGACTTCTTCTTCAAGTGTGAACTGGATTGAGGGCTCGACCTGGTTGAGCTTGTCTTGGAGAGCTTGAACGTTGAAGCGCCTGGGAGTTATGAGGAGAATGTCGTCAACATAACGGAGCCAGGTGATAGTCGAAGGAATAATGGTGGAGAAACGCTCGGCTTCCAGATGTTCCATGTATAAGTTCGCCAGGACGGCACTGAGTGGCAAGCCCATGGGTAGGCCAAAAGTCTGTTGAAAGAGGTGATTTTCGAAAGAGAAACACGTAATGCCGACACATAGTTCAACGAGGTCGATGAAATCGCTGGCTGGAATAGGAAGATCAAGTGAATCGTCAATTTTTCTGCGCAGGAGATCGATGGCTTGTGTAGTAGGTACTTTGGTGAGTAGGGAAGTTACGTCAAGGCTGGAAAGTTTCTTGTTCCTATGTTGATGTTGCGAATGCGATTGAGAAGATCACCCGAGTGTTTGAGATGTGCTGGACTGATAGTGCCCAAGAGTTTGGAGAGGTGTTTTGCGAGAATTCCTGAGAGTTGGTGGGGAGCACTGCCTATTCTGCAGGGGTATACATAATCCCTTGTAATGACTGCAACAAATTATACGTGGGCGAAACATCAAGAGACCTCCAAACACGCATTACAGAACACCAATACGCAAGCAGGACTGACGATACAAGGAATGCCTGTGTACAGCATCACAATTCACACAACCATTTAATTAACTACAGAAACTCAAGACTTATCGCCACAGAAGACAACACTCAATACTGAAGAATCCTGGAATCATCGCTTATCTCTATAACCAACAATTTCAACCAGAACAATGGTTTCTATAACATAGCTGAACCACTTGCCAAGAAACTTCTTCATCGCTATCCCACATAAGAACATAGAACACTGCAAAAGGTCTACTCACAACTTGTCCAATACCCCTGCCAATCTACCCATGACTCTATAACCCCACCCAGTGGATCATCAGATGCAGCATTCTCCACCTGACCTCAACATTCTGAACCTGTCTATAAATACTCCCGTACCTTCCACCCCAGGTAGATCTGTTTGTGACTTGAAAAAGCCCACTGTGTGGGCGAAACGTTGTAAATAAAGGATCACATTAAACTGCATATGTGTTTATGTTTCCATGTCATCCATCTCTGTATGTCTACAATGCAGTTATATCCATTCTGTAATAAAGAGACCAAAACTAAGTTGCATGATGTAACTGATGCCTTACTAGTCATATATGGAGATATAAAATAACTTTGACATAAATGAAAGCAATTCTTGGGTAGCTTTGGGTAATGGTGGTTTTGATAAGGACCTGCCTTGTATGGACCAGTAGGTCTTCTGCAGTGTTCCTACATTCTTATATTCTTATGTTATACTTATTGAGCACATTTCGGCACTGGTAACTTAGCTTCATATTTCCGCTTACCAAGACTTCCAAATCTTTTACACATTCCGTATGATCAAGCTCCACATCACCTTGGGTTATTTTCATTCCCAAATTAGACTTTCCACATTTGAACTACAGCTCCATCTTTTCAGACACTGAATTTGTCCAAATCCTTCTGAGTTCAATGATATCCTCCAGAATTATTATTCAGCTATTTTTTTCAGTCACGCATAGAATTTACATCATGTACCCTTATATTCCCTCGTCACGCCTAATTAAATTGACATTTCACCCCATTTACAAAAACTCTCCGATTTCTGCTAGTTAGCCATGATTCGATCCATAACAGAACTTTTCCTTCTATACCATGAGCTGCCACTTTCTTTTTAACAGTTTTCACTGTGGTACTCTGTCAAAAGTTCTACTTATGGTGGTCCACTGCCTCAAATGCTTCACTTAGGAAGATCAGTAAATTTGTCAGGCAGGGACCACCTCTTGTGAAGCCGTGTTGAGACTCATCAATCAAATTACCCTCGTTAACGTGTCTTCTTAATATAATAAGAAAGCCAAGCAGTGTGACTTATTGCATCTATTTCGGGAGAAGAGAGAGCAATGAGTAACAAGACTCATCCAGGAGAAGAGAGAGCAGTGAGTGTAACAAGACTCATCCAGGAGAAGAGAGAGCAGTGAGTGTAACAAGACTCATCCATGAGAAGAGAGAGCAGTGAGTGTAACAAGACTCATCCAGGAGAAGAGAGAGCAGTGAGTGTAACAACACTCATCCAGGAGAAGAGAGAACAGTGAGTGTAACAAGACTCATCCAGGAGAAGAGAGAGCAGTGAGTGTAACAAGACTCATCCAGGAGAAGAAGCATGAGTGTAACAAGATCACCCGGAAAGAAGACATGATGTAACAAGACTCATCCAGGAGAAGAGAGAGCAGTGAGTGTAACAAGACTCGTCCTCGGGTTGTGTCAGTGGATAACCATTAACATAAGCATATATTATCTTAGATCATTCACTTCTCGGAACATAGGAGAAGTGGCAGTCCAGGTAGCATCCCGACGGCAGCGGCAGACAGCGATCTCAAAGTGGCAGTGTCGCCTGGCAGTCTGGCAGCAGTGAAGCAATGTGCATCAGTGTATGATTTAAAGAGCTTGCAGCTACGAACCAGACGAGCTTTTGTTCCTAGCGTAACACTCTTTTATTAAGACACAATTCATCAATCTGACAGCGTTGTATGCCATCAATCATATGAAGAGACACAATGAGGGTTATGTCACTTTTGTTGTGGGCGAAACGTCTTCACAATAAACAAGAAAAAGGCACAATACCGTAACTGGAACAATATATAAATAACCCGCACATAAGACAGAAAGAACCTCGTTACCACTAACAAAGAAGCTTGGACCATTCTCAGAGTCATATGACTTTGTAAATGGTTCAAGTCGGACCGAAACATCGTCATAAGCTTCTCTCTCCCACGTGCGGGTTATTTGTGTATAGTCTTCACAATATTTATTTATTTATTTATTTTTTATTTGGACATGATACATAGTTGTACAAAGAAATATAGTGATTGTTGTAAACATGCCAAAAGCCCCTTGTATACAGAACATTATGGGCAGCTTAAAATTAACTTAAGATTAACTAAGCAATGATATATTCAGTGGTAAAAATTACAGTAAAAAAATTACAACTTGAAGTACAAATGAGTATTTCAAATAAGAAGCATTCAAGTTGTACAAATTTGTATCATAACAATGTATAATATAATCGAATCAGATCGAGTAAAATCAATGATCTGTAGTGCAGAAACAGGTCATATGGTCATTAGATGAGTTACTGTACAGTCAAGAAAATGGAGTATTATATTAGGTAATGTGGTTAAAAAAAAGTTTGATAGGGTCACAGGTTATACATTTAAGAGATACAGTTATTCAGTATTTATTTAGTTGTGGTTGAGTAAGTGGTTTTTAAGAAGAGTCTTGAATTTATAAACAGACAGTGTTTCTTTTATATTCACAGGTAATGAATTCCAGATTTTTGGGCCTTTTATGAGAATTAAGTTTTTACATAGCGTGAGATGGACACGGAGAACATCAAAGAGTGATCTGTGCCTTGTGTTATGGTCGTGTGTTCTGTTGAGGTTGGTAAGGAGAAGTTTGAGGGGGTTATATCCGAGTTTAGTGTTCTATGTATGTAGTAGGTGCAATAATAAGTATGGATGTTTTGTATAGTGAGTAGGTTTAGTTTTGAATATTGGTGGAGTGTGTTGCCTGTAGTGGGAATTTATCATTCTGACTGCAGCCTTTTGTTGGGTAATTAATGGTCTGAGATGGTTTATTGTTGTTGAGCCCCATGCACAAATTCCATAGGTGAGATAGGGGTAAATAAGTGAGTGATATAGGGCCAGGAGGGCTGACTGTGGAGCATAGTACCGTATCTTCGATAGTATGCCTACGGTCTTGGAGATTTTCTTGGAAATTTGTTGTATATGTGTTGAAATTTGAGTCTATTATCAAGGTGGATTCCTAAGAATTTTCCCTCTGTTAGCTTTGTGATAGGTGATCCGTTTATCATTATGTCAATAGGGACATCTGTAGTTCTGTTCCCAAACTGAATGAAGTAGGTTTTGTCAATATTGACAGCAAGTTTGTTAATCATCATCCAGGTAGATATTTTCTGTAATTCGGTATTTACAGTATTGGCTAGTATGACTGGGCTTGTTGTGAGAGAAGACGTATGTAGCGTCATCTGCATAACCCTCATAATGTATCTCATATATATATTCTCAACATTCTCTACCGTCTCAAGACTATCCCTGAGACTCATCAACGCATATCTCATTAACCACAACGTAGATTTTAACAATCGCAAACTAGCGGTCATGTTAGACAATTATGTTAAATTAGCATTGCTGATTTAAACCTTATTGCATCAACACTAAAAGTCGCTACCATTAAGCATCTTACGAAAGGATTTGTCAATAGAGTTGTAAAGGGTGTTGAGAACACTGGAAGCCAAACTGTTCGGGTTAACATCAATCGAGGTCAGGTAATCGCCCCGCTTTCATTGTACGCTATACATATATATACATACATATATATATATATATATATATATATATATATATATATATATATATATATATATATATATATATATATATAACACACTGGAAGCAGCGCTGCTGGGAGAACCAAGCTGCAGATGTTGTGCAAGATCAGATAGGAGACGAGGCAAGAGATCAGGTGAGAGACCAGGCAGGAGATCAGGCGAGAGACCAGGCAGGAGATCAGGTGAGAGACAAGGCAAGAGATTAAGTGAGACCAGGCAGGAGATCAGGTGAGAGACCAGGCAGGAGATCAGGTGAGAGACCAGGCAGGAGATCAGGTGAGAGACAAGGCAAGAGATTAAGTGAGAGACCAGGCAGGAGATCAGGTGAGAGACGAGGCAGAGATATGACGCAGGATCAGTGAGAGACGAGGCAAGAGATTGAGTGAGAGACCAGGCAAGAGATTAAGTGAGAGACCAGGCAGGAGATCAGGTGAGAGACGAGGCAAGAGATTGAGTGAGAGACGAGGCAAGAGATTAAGTGAGAGACCAGGCAGGAGATCAGGTGAGAGACGAGTCAAGAGACTGAGATACCAGGCAGGAGATCAGGTGAGAGACCAGGCAGGAGATCAGGTGAGAGACGGAGAGCAGTGAGATGAGTCGAGACTGAGATACCAGGCAGAGATTAAGTGAGAGACCAGGCAGAGATCAGGTGAGAGACGAGGCAATCAGGTGAGAGACCAGGCAAGAGGTGAGAGACCAGCAGAGATCAGGTGAGAGACCAGGCAGTAGATCAGGTGAGAGACCAGGTAGGAGATCAGGTGAGAGACCAGGCAGGAGATCAGGTGAGAGACCAGGCAGTAGATCAGGTGAGAGACCAGGTAGGAGATCAGGTGAGAGACCATGCAGGAGATCAGGTGAGAGACCAGGCAGGAGATCAGGTTAGAGACCAGGCAGGAGATCAGGTTAGAGACCAGGGAGGAGATCATGTGAGAGACCAGGCAGGAGATCAAGTGAGAGACCAGGCAGATCAAGTGAGAGACCAGGCAGGAGATCATGTGAGAGACCAGACAGGAGACCTGGTAATGACCTTGATTATACAGTAGTCACCTGAAGCTCGACATCATGTAAGGTTGATCAGACCTGACACATCCGTCCAGAGAAGAGAAATGTGGAGTGACAAGAGTAGAGAAGAGCAGAGACGATAAAAGAACAGTGCAATGGCTGAAAGAGAAGTGAACAGACGATTAAACACTGCAGGTGTACAAAGCCTTTGAGAAGGCACCTGACGAAGGAAAGAGAGAGATAACCATCACTTTAAGACACTGAAACTTATGACGACGTTTCGGTCCGACTTGGACCATGAACAAGTGACTAGTTGATAATCCAAGTGGGACCGAAACGTCGCCATAAGTGACACTCTCCTAGGTGCGGGTTATCTGTGTTGCAGTCACTCTACTCTGATGGAAGGGAAAAACATCGAGATATTCTCTCCCTATCTTAACGCGAAACGTATCCAGCCAAAACACACCAAGAATGAAGCGAAACATCCCAGTCGAAACACCAAAGAATGGGATAAGGGATCATTCATAAAAAAAGTGGGAAAGAGAGACGATAATTAATGAGAAGGACGAGGAGGAAACAGAGAGGAGACAAAAATTCTCCTCCCTCCTTCACATCTCTCCCAACCTTGGTTGTCGCTTAGCCTATTCTACATTACAAGGAATCAAAACCTTAATGGTAAAAACCACAGGTAGGCGAAACGTCTTCAAAAGAGAGATACCCTAGGTGTAGCACATATGTTCTCTGTCACACTACGAGGTACTGATCCTGGATTCTCATAATACTGATGAAGACTTAGACACTTGTACAACATCTGGGAGTCTTTATTTTGTAGACGTTTCGGCCTCCAGTGGCTTTATAATACAAATTCAGGGACATAATATGAAGACAATAGAACTACATACAAAAGATGAGGTAATCAGTCCCTCAGCCTTGGAGATGGTGTGAAGAGCACCGTAGTCGTGAAGAGTCTGAACCACAGTCATGAAGCTTGGCGCTTATGTACTGGCTTCCGGTGACGGACGTGTAGCAGACGAAGACATTGTCACTGGGGGGCGGAATTCCCCAGTGGAAGTAGGTCATACCCAAGGGATTGGCCAGGAATAGTAAAGAAGGTTGAATTTGTATTGATAAAGCCACTGGATAGCGAAAAGTCTACAATAAAAATACCCAGATGTTGAACATGTGTCTAATGTATATCAAAGGTACTGTATACCACTGACATACATCTCTTCATACTGTGTGAAATCCAACTCTGGTAAGCCAGCTCCGGTAAGCCAGCTCCGGTAACTCAGAGGTAGTTTACCGTGTTACGTGCCCTCACGTCACAAGAATCCGCGTCCGTAGACACTTGACTTATTCGCTGACGATTGAAGCACCACCACAGATGAAGTAGCGTTTATTTCGTGAAGTTCAGGTAGGTTTTATTTCATGTAAGAATGTATATATACTTATAAATTTAAGTTTTACTTTCTCTTTACTGTTGCTCTGTGTTGATGATGCTGGCTGTATATATGCCATTTGTGTGAGGAATAACTCATCCTCAGAGATATATTTCCCACGTAACAGTAACCCCAGTTCCACTGGAACATTAATTCTGAAGCTGCCGTAGCTACTGAATCCATAGTATAATGCTGGACTGGATCCTTACGGCACTACAGAAGTCTCCCAGCTCAGGCTGACGCATTTCAGTACTATATGTGATTCATCCTGCGTGATGGAAAATGAGAGGGAAATCCACATTGTGTGATGGAATATGATAGGTAAACACAGGTAGCTTTCGTTCTATGTAATTATCACAGAGACCAGAATAACACAACGTTGCTGATTTACCCAATTTAATTTAATAAAAAAAAATCTGTCCCTCCCACTTCCCACTCTAAGTGTGTCCTACACTCACGCACCACGAGGACCTCCCTCTCCCCCACTCCGCCTTAACAGGCGTGGCTCCTGTCTCAGGGTAATCATTGCTATGCTTCCACCTGGCAGTGTTATCACCAGCTTTCCACGTTATTACCGACAGCTCCGTGTGTTATCACCGACAGCTCGACATGTTATCCCCGACAGTTTCCTATGTCATCATTGTCGGGACGTTAGGTAGCCAGTGTCAGGGTGGGGGTCATTACCAGAGTGGGGAAATGAATTGGTTATGAGGGGGGAGCGGGTGGAGGGGTGGGAAGTATTACAAAGATGGGGGTACACGTATATAATATACATAATGTCGTGCCGAATAGGCAGAACTTGCGATCTTGGCTTAAATAGCAACGTTCATCTTGCCATATAGGACAAGTGAAAATTTGTGTAAGCAATAATTTTGCCAAAATCATTCTGAACCTAACGAAATAAATATATTTGATTGTGTTTGTTTAGTAATAAATTATTGTAAACGTATTTAAAATATGTTTAGTTGGGTTAGGCTAAAATAAATTGTTCTTGTTATAATAAGGTTAGGTAAGTTTTCTAAGATTCTTTTGGTGCAAAATTAAACAATTTTACATTAACATTAATGAAAAAAATATATCTTTAAACGTATAAGAGAAAATTTCAGAAAGGACTTAATTTTAAATGAGTTCTTGCTAATTGACCAGTTTTACATATTCGGCACGACATATATATATATATATATATATATATATATATATATATATATATATATATATATATATATATATATATTATATATCACAAAGACAGGTTTATGAGGCCCTCTTCAGCACATGTGATGAAGACGGTCTCAGACAAAGGCTGAAATACACAGCTTCCTCCTGTTTATTATTGCTAAGTGGCAATGGGGAGAATAACATAATAATCTTTTATCGTCGTCGTAGCTCTGAGAGAAGTGAACAACATGAAGGGAAAATAGTGGAGAAGAGTTGGCACGAGCGAGTGAGCACAAGCAAACCTCAGTGAGCACAAGCAAACCTCAGTGAGCACAAGCAAACCTCAGTGAGCACAAGCAAACCTCAGTGAGCACAAGCAAACCTCAGTGAGCACAAGCAAACATCAGTGAGCACAAGCAAACATCAGTGAGCACAAGCAAACATCAGTGAGCACAAGCAAACCTCAGTGAGCACAAGCAAACCTCAGTGAGCACAAGCAAACATCAGTGAGCACAAGCAAACCTCAGTGAGCACGAGCAAACATCAGTGAGCACGAGCAAACATCAGTGAGCACAAGCAAACATCAGTGAGCACAAGCAAACATCAGTGAGCACAAGCAAACATCAGTGAGCACAAGCAAACATCAGTGAGCACAAGCAAACATCAGTGAGCACAAGCAAACCTCAGTGAGCACAAGCAAACCTCAGTGAGCACAAGCAAACATCAGTGAGCACAAGCAAACATCAGTGAGCACAAGCAAACATCAGTGAGCACAAGCAAACCTCAGTGAGCACAAGCAAACCTCAGTGAGCACAAGCAAACATCAGTGAGCACAAGCAAACATCAGTGAGCACAAGCAAACATCAGTGAGCACAAGCAAACATCAGTGAGCTACAAGCAAACATCAGTGAGCACAAGCAAACCTCAGTGAGCACAAGCAAACATCAGTGAGCACAAGCAAACATCAGTGAGCACAAGCAAACATCAGTGAGCACAAGCAAACATCAGAGAGCACAAGCAAACATCAGTGAGCACAAGCAAACATCAGTGAGCACAAGCAAACATCAGTGAGCACAAGCAAACATCAGTGAGCACAAGCAAACCTCAGTGAGCACAAGCAAACCTCAGTGAGCACAAGCAAACATCAGTGAGGCACAAGCAAAACATCAGTGAGCACAAGCAAACATCAGTGAGCACAAGCAAACATCAGTGAGCACAAGCAAACATCAGTGAGCACAAGCAAACATTAGTGAGCACAAGCAAACATCAGTGAGCACAAGCAAACCTCAGTGAGCACAAGCAAACATCAGTGGGGCACAAGCAAACATCAGTGAGCACAAGCAAACATCAGTGAGCACAAGCAAACATCAGAGAGCACAAGCAAACATCAGTGAGCACAAGCAAACATCAGTGAGCACAAGCAAACATCAGTGAGCACAAGCAAACCTCAGTGAGCACAAGCAAACCTCAGTGAGCACAAGCAAACCTCAGTGAGCACAAGCAAACCTCAGTGAGCACAAGCAAACCTCAGTGAGCACAAGCAAACCTCAGTGAGCACAAGCAAACATCAGTGAGCACAAGCAAACATCAGTGAGCACAAGCAAACATCAGTGAGCACAAGCAAACATCAGTGAGCACAAGCAAACATCAGTGAGCACAAGCAAACATTAGTGAGCACAAGCAAACATCAGTGAGCACAAGCAAACCTCAGTGAGCACAAGCAAACATCAGTGAGCACAAGCAAACATCAGTGAGCACAAGCAAACATCAGTGAGCACAAGCAAACATCAGAGAGCACAAGCAAACATCAGAGAGCACAAGCAAACATCAGTGAGCACAAGCAAACATCAGTGAGCACAAGCAAACATCAGTGAGCACAAGCAAACATCAGTGAGCACAAGCAAACATCAGTGAGCACAAGCAAACGTCAGTGAGAACAAGAAAACATCAGTGAGCACAAGCAAACATCAGTGAGCACAAGCAAACATCAGTAGCACAAGCAAACATCAGTGAGCACAAGCAAACATCAGTGAGCACAAGCAAACATCAGTGAGCACAAGCAAACGTCAGTGAGAACAAGAAAACATCAGTGAGCACAAGCAAACATCAGTGAGCACAAGCAAACATCAGTGAGCACAAGCAAACATCAGTGAGCACAAGCAAACATCAGTGAGCACAAGCAAACATCAGTGAGCACAAGCAAACATCAGTTAGCACAAGCAAACATCACTGAGCACAAGCAAACATCACTGAGCACAAGCAAACATCAGTGAGCACAAGCAAACGTCAGTGAGAACAAGAAAACATCAGTGAGCACAAGCAAACATCAGTGAGCACAAGCAAACATCAGTGAGCACAAGCAAACATCAGTGAGCACAAGCAAACATCAGTGAGCACAAGCAAACATCAGTGAGCACAAGCAAACATCAGCCTCGGTTAAACAGGTTATATTTTTTCCAGTAATATTATACGAGTCAGTGTACTTGGCGTATTCAATAAACATCTTATATTATGCCAGTAACATAACATTGTTACTCTCAATGTAACTTATTGTATTAGTCATAATTTTCCAGTTTGCACTCAGTACTGAGAGAGAGAGAGAGAGAGAGAGAGAAGGAGAGAGAGAGAGAGAGAGAGAGAGAGAGAGAGTAAATCTCTCATAATTAGACCATGCATCAGCCGGGAACATAAAATAACGCAACACACAGGTGATCATTCATGTGACATACGAACACTATACCCTGGTGGTGTGGTGTGGTGGTGATTGTGTAGTGGTGTGGTGGTGATGGTGTAGTGGTGTGGTGGTGGTGTAGTGGTGTGGTGGTGATGGTGTAGTGGTGTGGTGGTGATGGTGTAGTGGTGTGGTGATGTAGTGGTGTGGTGGTGATGGTGTAGTGGTGTGGTGATGGTGTAGTGGTGTGGTGGTGGTGTAGTGGTGTGGTGATGGTGTAGTGGTGTGGTGATGGTGTAGTGGTGTGGTGGTGATGGTGTAGTGGTGTGGTGATGGTGTAGTGGTGTGGTGGTGTGGTGGTGATGGTGTAGTGGTGATGGCGTAGTGGTGCGGTGTTTAAGACATATGTGTAACACTTAGGTATTTTTGTTGTGGAAAGTTGCCGCCTACGCAGCAGCTCCTTCAGACGAAAGCAGACGATTATAATACTGGAGACAGTAAAAGAAGTGGAGAGGCAATTTTGAAGTGATTAATCTTCCTCTCTTGATAGCAGGTGCTCAGTCTTGATAGAAGGTGCTCAGTCTTGATAGAAGGTGCTCAGTCTTGATAGAAGGTGCTCAGTCTTGATAGAAGGTGCTCAGTCTTGATAGAAGATGCTCAGTCTTGATAGAAGGTGCTCAGTCTTGATAGAAGGTGCTCAGTCTTGATAGAAGGTGCTCAGCCTTGACAGAAGGTGCTCAGCCTTGACAGAAGGTGCTCAGCCTTGATAGAAGGTGCTCAGCCTTGATAGAAGGTGCTCAGCCTTGATAGAAGGTGCTCAGCCTTGATAGAAGGTGCTCAGCCTTGATAGAAGGTGCTCAGCCTTGATAGAAGGTGCTCAGTCTTGATAGAAGGTGCTCAGTCTTGATAGAAGGTGCGCTTTCGGGTTAAAAATCCGAACAAGTCTTATCTTATCCTGTCTTCAAAGTCTAAGAGTTCACTACGATATCCAAGATATCTGGTTTGTCAGTCTCTCAGCCAAGAGCAAATGCATGACGTCAGAATCTTGTAAGATTGGCCTCCGACACATTTGCTTAGAATATGCTGATCTCAGTGCTGAGAATAGCTTCACTATTTTGTTTACATGGATGCGTTAATCTCATACGGGTCACGCAGCGTCTGGGGGAATGGGGATTAACGAATCTGATTTGAGGAAAAAAGAAAATCTTTAAATCCTTGGATCTACATTCTTTGAAGGGATTTCTGTTCGACAGATTTACAAAGTTTTGCAGCATATTTCACAGCGATTTCTTCGGCTATGTCAACTATATCTATTACGACAGTCTGGGACGCATATTTATGTTAGACAAACGGACGCAGATGCAACAAATGTGACATATTATTGTGTCAATGTTTCGCTCTCCACGAGCTTTGTCAAGCGAAACGTTGCCACAACAAAATGTCACATTATTTGCATGTGTGTCCATTTACCTAACACATACATGCGTCCCAGACTGTCGTAATAGTCCATTAGACTGGCGCTGCTATCTCCAGTGTTCAGGTGCCGGCTGTGACCACAGCTGTGCTTGAGGACACACTAGCACGAAATGTTGCAAAGCTGCTTCACATACGGGTACGAGGCTTGGTAACTCACCCTCACTCTTACTACTAGCATCCTATTTGTTCAAGAAGTAAATCTCTACTTGAATTAAGGTTGTTGTCTTCCGAGCACATCGTACAATGCTAACAACTAGTGTTGTGTTGAAAATTGATATCCAGCTGCTGCAGATGTGCAGCAGCTGGATATCTTTATTGTTGAAACGTTTCGCCTACACAGTTGGCTTATTCAGCCAAATACCGAGGCAGCAGGTGTAGTAGTGAAATGAAGATGATGTAATCAGTCCATCAACCTTGGAGGAATAGAATTTGAGGTAGTCAGTCCCTCAGCCTAGAAAAAATAGTATTTCTCCAAGGCTGATGGACTGATTGCATCCTCTTCATTTCACTACAACATCTGCTGCCTCTGTATCTGACCGAAGAAGCCTACTCTGTAGGCATAACGTTTCAACAATATACCCAACTGCTGCACATGTGTCTTAATCATCTCTAACAACAAGTGTTGGCTATCTTCAGCATGATCTCTTGAGATATTTACATTGTCTCCACAAAGGATTCCCGATAAAACTGGCATAATTTAATGATGTAGAAATTAAGAATGAGACTAAATGAGCAGATATACATTCATTCGTTCTCTGTATTTTTAGTTTCCATGAACTTACCTGCTCCTGTTTGTGGTACATTTAGTATGAACCATCAGGGGTTTCAGTGTCAGACGCTCCTTTCACGTCTCGAAATTGACTATTCTTATTTTATATATTTTACGTTCTCCGGTTGAACTGTGAACTATTTTTTTTTTCATACCAAAAGTTTTAGCGTAAGAGAAGAACAATAACTTAAAAAAAATCTTTCTTCTTATTTTTTCAAGATATCGGTAAAAGTGCCGCTCGGGCCACTGAATATTTTTACCTTGTTCACAAGGAAGATCATTCATTAACTTAATCTCTTTGTCGTTCTTATAACCCGATAGGGACTGACTCCCTTTCTGATCATTTCTAGACCCGATCGGCCAGGCAGTGGTTCATACGTTGGACTATGTGCTGCCAGCAGTAACAGCCTGGTTGATCAGGCCCTGATCCACCGGGAGGCCTCGTCAATTACTGAGTCTCGGGGGCGTTGACCCCCAGAACACCCTCCAGGTAGACTACCATAAAGCATTAAATAAATTCTGGAGCCTCTAGCCAATGGGAGAAGTCATTGTCTTCCTCAGGGAGCCAATCAGAGGTTCATAAACCTAAGTAGGAATAACGAAGTTTTGACGTCACTTTCACGAATTCATAAAAAAAAAATCTTTGAAATTACGTCGGTGACGATTAAAGGTCGTAGAAAAAGGTCAGTCTACAACATACTAGAAATACATTTAAATATTCACATAGTTTCGGCGATGAAACGATATAGGAATGGAAGGATCCCTGCTTAAAATCATATTTGATATGAATTACAGGAGAAAGGGCCCAAAAATCTGCCAATTTTGCTGTATTTTAACTGAAAACTGGGATTTGCAAACATTCCTTTGCTTCCGTAACGACAGACAGGTAACTCTCTCTCTCTCTCTCCACACATACACACACACACACACACAACACACACACACACACACACACACACACACACACACACATCACAAACAACCACACAGAAATACATAAGTTTTTCATTCTGTGATAAAAAAAATGGGTTGCCAGAGAACAGGACAGAAAACCAGGGAACTGCAGGATGAGTCTGAGAAGGAAGATTGGGTAGCAGAGCTCATGAAAAGGGAACTTGAGTGTGGAAGGAAGCTAGAAAAGTTTAGCATGAAATTGGAGGAGAGATAGCTGCAGGGAGCAAGAAGTGGAAGATACACATCACAGCAGCAGAGGCTAAGATACTGAGATTAGAAGAGCAACTGAAAAATCTGAAACAGCCTTAAGAACTAAAGAGTAATATGGGCATGACATTAGAAGCTGCTACCTCAGTCACAACCGAGAGGACTGTAGGGAATGAAGGAGTAAAACTGTAGGCAGAGGTCCTATCAGACCATCGTGGAGACCGAGAAAAAAAGAGGAGCACATCAGGAACAATGGAGGAGACTGTAGAAAATGAAAGAGCTAAGCTATATGTTGAGGCTCTGACCACAGTGGTGTCCATGGAAAGCTGAGAAGGGAAAATGACAGACCATTGGGCCCAGGGACAACAGATAGTGAAGAGACTGAAGAAAGGAAAGCTGCAATGGATGCAACAAAATCAAATCAGGGCATACATAGGTATATGCAGTGAGACAACGAAAGGGAGAGATCAGTCTTTATTTATGGACTCCAGGAAGTTGAAGGGGAAACTTACAAAGCAAGAAGAAAGGGGAGAAAAAAGTGATTGGAAGCATCATGAAAGCAATAGGTGAAGACATGACCCATCTGACAAATTTTCTGGGAATAGGGGGATTTTCAAGAGGAAGAAACCAGCCGATCAAAGAGATTTTCAAGGCAGAATCAGCTCGAAACAGGATTCTGCAGGAGAAAGCACGACTAAAGGACATGTCAGCATACTAGCGGGTGTATCTCGACCACGAGAAAACACAAGAAGGCAGAAACAGAAAGAGAGGGTACAAAGACGAAAGGAGGAAAGAGAGGCAAAGGTGGAGATGGACAGGAGAACTCAGACTCAGGATGAAGATCAAATACAACCTCCTTCACAACCATCTACAGAAGCCCCTAAATCCTGACAACCCCAATGCAACCAAATATTCTAACCCAAAACCCACATGCCATACCCAGTGTCCCCACCCACCTCATTACAAACTCCACCTTCACAGTAACCCCCCAGAGTTCCTCGTCAGGACTCCTGCCTCTCCAACCTCAACGTACCCCCCCCAGACCACAGTTTTAGAAAAGAAGTTGAAGGTTTGGTATACAAATACAGACAGATTAACAAATAAATGTGAGGAGTGGCATGAAAGAATCAAGGAGACATACCCAAAAATGGGAAGAAATGGATGGAATGGACGAAACTAGGAACAATCCAGTCTGGGGGCCCTAAGATGGTAATTGCAGTGATGTACAACCCACCACAGAACTGCAGGAGGCCAAGAGAAAAATACGGAGAGAGCAACAGAGCAATGGTGGACACACTAGCCGAGATGGCCAGAAGAGCACTCATGGGTAGAGCAAAGTTACTAGCTATGGGTGGTTTCAATCACAAGGAGACTGACCGAGAAAACTTGGAGCCCCATGGGGGTCCCGAAACATTGACAGCCAGAATGATGGATGTGGTACTGGAGAACCTCATGCATCAGCATGTTAGGGACGCTACCGGAGAGAGAGGTGAGAATGAACCAGCAAGACTGGACCTAGTATTCACCTTGAGTAGTTCGGACATCGAGGGTATTACATACGAGAGGCCCCTTGGAGCAAGTGATCATGTGGTTCTGAGCTTTGAATACAAAATTGAGCTACTAGTACAGAGGGTAGCAGGAATAGGATAGGAGAAGCCAAACTACAAAAGGCGGGGACTACACAGGCTTGAGGAACTTCCTGCAAGACATTCAACGGGAATGAGAATTGGCAGGAAAACCAGTAAAAGAAATGATAGACTATGTGACAACAAAATACAAGGAGGCAGAGGAGAGGTTTGTTTCCATGAGCAACAGAAGTAATGAGAAGATCAGAACGAGTTCTTGGTTCGCCCAAAAGTGTAGGAAGGCAAAAACTAAGTGCACTAGAGAATGGAAAAAGTACAGAAGACAAAAGACCCAGGAAAATAAAGAGATTAGCCAGAGAGCCAGAAATGAATATGCACAGATAAGAAGGGAGGCTCAGCGACAATACGAAAATGACATAGCATCGAAAGTCAAGTCTGACCCGAAGCTGTTGCATAGCCACATCAGGAGGAAAACAATACTCAAGGACCAGGTAATCAGGCTGAGGAAGGGAGGTGGAGAGTTCGCAAGAAACGACCAAGAAGTATGTGAGCTCAACATGAGATTTAAAGAAGTATTTACAGAGGAGATAGGAACGACTTCAGGAAGTCAGAATAGGAAGGTACTCCAACAAGGGATACACCAACAATTGCTGGATGAAATACACAACCGAGGTGAAGAAGCTATGTGAACTTGATACCTTGATACCGAACATCTCTCCATGAGTCCTTAGAGAGATAACAGAGATGTTGTGTGTGCCACTAACAAAAATCTTCAACACATCCCTTGAAACTCGGCACCTACCTGAGGTATGGAAGATGGCAAATGTAGTCCCATATTTTAAGGAGATAGACACGAGGCATTAAACAAAAGACCTGTGTCACTGACGTGTATAGTATGCAAAGTCATGGAGAAGATTGTGAGGAAGAGTGGTGGAACACCTAGAAAGAAACAAGCTTATAAACGACAACCAGCACGGTTTCAGGGAAGGAAAATCCTGTGTCACAAATCTACTGAAGTTTTATGACAGGGGAAGGGGAGGTTGATAGATTACATTTCCTCGGAGTGCAAGAAGGTCTTTGACACAGTTCTTTAAAAAGAGGATAATGCAAAAGCTAGAGGATCAGACATTCATAACAGGAAAGATACTGCAATGGATCAGAGAATATCTGACTAGGAGACAACAACGAGTCATGGTACGTGACGAGGTGTCAGAGTGGGCGCCTGTGAGGAGTGGGGTTCCACAGGGGTCAGTTCTCGGACCTGTGTTGTTTTTGGTATATGCGAGTGATATGATGGAAGGGGTAGACTCATAAGTATCCCTGTTTGCAGATGATGTGAAGCTAATGAGGAGAATTAAATCGGATGAGTATCAGGCAGAACTACAAAGAGACCAACAGGCTACAAGCCTGGTCTGGCAACTGACCCCATGAATTTAACCCCGCCAAATGCAAAGTCATGAAGATCGGGGAAGGGCAAAGAATACCGCTGCCAGAGTATAGTCTAGGTGGCCAAAGACTGCAAACCTCACTCAAGGAAAAAGATCTTGGGGTGAGTATAACACCGAGCACATCTAAGGTGCACATCAACCAGATAACTGCTGCAGCATGTGGGCGCCTGGAAACCTAAGAACTGCGTTCCGATACCTCAGTAAGGAATTGTTCAAGACTCTGTACACCATGTACATCAGGCCCATACTGGAGTATGCAGCACCAGTTTGGAATCCACACCTGGTCCGGCACGTCAAGAAATTAGAGAAAGTGCAAAGGTTTGCAACAAGACTAGTCCCAGAGCTAAGGAGATTGCCCTACGAAGAAAGGTTAAGGGAAATCGGCCTGACGACACTGGAGGACAGGAGGGTTAGGGGAGACATGATAATGATATATAAAATACTACGAGAAATTGACAAGGTGGACAAAGACAGGATGTTCCATAGATGGGACACAGAAACAAGGGGTCACAATTGGAAGTTGAAGACTAAGATGAGTCAAAGGGATGTTAGGAAGTACTTCTTTAGTCATAGAGTTGTCAGGAAGTGGAATAGTCTGACAAGGGACGTAGTAGAGGCAGGAACCATACATAGTTTAAAGACGTGGTTTGATAAGGCTCATGGAGCAGGGAGAGAGAGAGAGGACCTAGTAGCGATCAGTGAAGAGGCGGGGCCAGGAGCTGTGAATCGACCCCTACAACCACAAAAATGTGAGTACACACACACACACACACACACATCATAGCTGGGGGCAACAATAAGCTGGATCAGCAGCGTAATTGTCACTCTGATTATGTAATTAATTCCTGTCAAGTGTCATTAGTGTGTAATGACATCATGGTAGTGACGCCCACCTTTCCACCCTCACTTCCACCCTCCCTTATCTTCTTACCACCCTCCCCTCTTTCCTTCCTTCCTCCCTCTCCCTCCTCCTCCCCCTCCTCCTCCTTCCTTCCTTCCTGCTACCCCCTTCTCTTTTCTCACCTGTCTAATTCCACAAAATTTCCAATATTCAATCTTGATATAAAATATTTCCAATCTCTCCAAATTAATAAAAGATTTATTTATATATTTAAGTCTATATTATTGGCATTATATATATATATATATATATATATATATATATATATATATATATATATATATATATATATATATATATTATTATATATGTCGTGCCGAATAGGCAGAACTTGCGATCTTGGCTTAAATACCAACGCTCATCTTCCCATATAAGACAAGCGAAAATTTGTGTATGCAATAATTTCGCCAAAATAATTCTGAACCTAACGAAAAAAATACATTTCACTGTGTATGTTTAGTATTAAATTATTGTAAACAAATCTAAAATATATTTAGCTGGGTTAGGCTAAAATAAATTGCTCTTGTTATAATAAGGTTAGGTAAGTTTTCTAAGATTCTTTTGGAGCAAAATTAAATTTTTTTACATTAACATTAATGAAAAAAATATATCTTTAAACGTATAAGAGAATTTTTTAGAAAGGACTTAATTTTAAATGAGTTCTTGCTAATTGACCAGTTTTACATATTCGGCGCGACATATATATATATATATATATATTATATATATATATATATATATATATATATAATATAGGGAGGTACCACCTCTAGAACTGTCCTAGGGACCCTCATCCTCAGAGAAAAGAATAAATTTGCTTCAGGAAAAACTCAAGGTTCTCCCTGAAGCTGTTTGAGAATTTTCTCCTACCACCCCCTATATTTAATTAATAAATATTTTATTTAAAGACAAAATACATTGACAAAACATTCACAAAGATACAATAGAAAGTAAAACAACATAGGTAACTCAGAGCTACATCTCGAATACTTCGTCCAGCCCCCCCGCGGTGGGCCGCGTGCCCAGAATGCTGCAGGCATTTCCTCTCTGGATCGCAACACTGAGTCTCTGAAAGAGGAAGCTGGTCGCCCTGTGGTCCTTGGTTTCTGTGATGAGCTTTTCACTCAGCTCTTTGAGGAACTTTAGAGCACACTTGCCCCATGCTCTAAGGGTCTCCGACCCTATTGGAATGAAGTTATAGCAAGGGGGAAGGTCTTCATATTTGCGGATCTTCTGGGTCTCCCTGTGGATGGCTGCTCCACCTCCTTCCACTACGGAGTATGGCAAGTAGGTGTCTGCCAATGTGGCGGCACAGGTGTAGTCCCAGGCAATGTGCTTTCCATCCTTTCAAGGTACCATAGTGGCTCCATCAGGACGCTTTTGACTTCCGTCAGACCTCTGCACTTGGGGTTCCCGTTGAGCTGGGCAACGGGCTGTGGCGAGGCTTCTCTTTATGATGTCATTGACTTCCTCATGCCTGGCATACTTCCCTTCTGCTGTGTGACACACGAGACCATGAAGTCCGAATTGATTAGCTGTCGCCCTGCTGCAAGTACACCTATATTCGGTGAGGATGGGGGCGGCTAGGCGAAGAGCAACACCAATCCAAATGGCCTGTGGGTCTAGTCGAGTGCCCAAGGAGGAATTGGGAACAGCTAACAGGAAATCTCCTGAGTGTGGTGCCTTCACTGCCAGGAGACGAGCTTTGTCCTTTCCTGAGGCGTTGGAGAGCATTGTGTTAGCGATTTTTTCCATGATCGGTTTGTCCCAGTGGAACTGTTTGTGTTCTTTGGGAGGAGTTGGTCTACTGGAGGAATCTGTAAGGGTGTCCCACCGAATCGCTGCTTCAGTAAACCTGGGGTCTTGAGCTCCTACCACGTCTCTCAAGCGTTCAGAAACAATCTTCTTGACTAATGCACTGGAAGCCAAACACGAAGAGAGAAAAGCAGGTAAAGCAAAATGCGTTGCTTTGCGCACCCCTATACCTCCCAGTCGCACTGGGAGGGTTGCCTGATCCCATTGCTGATTCTCTAGTGACAGGTTCAGTGCCTTCTTAAAAAGGTTGACCTCAGGTGAGCGTCATATTCATCGAGTGTTGGGTTGTCAAAAAAGGGTGTACACCTCAGGAAGTGAGTGAATCTTGGAATAGTAAGGCACCTTGTGAGGAGATACAGAGCATAATGGGCATCAAGATTGCTCATTCTCTCCTCCATTCTCATCAGGTCATTCAATATGTCGTTGAGGACAGTGTCGATGGCCTGGTGACCCAGCGGTGCTCTCAAGAGGGTACTGTTGGATGGAGAGGTAGTAGAGACTTCTGGGAGGATTCTTCACACAGCATTGATTATTTCCTGGTTCGCCATGATGATTTCACACTTGGAGGGATTGAGGATGAGTCCCAAGTCTTCTCCCTGTGTTTTCACCAGTTGTAGGTCCCCTGCCTGGGACTCTTCAGTACCTGCCAGAGTGCCATCATCCAGGTACCAGATTGTAATAATGTTGGTAGAATTACCGACAATATGTAAAGTAAAAGGACACAAAGGGCAACTAATGTGACATTTTATTGTGGCAACGTTTCGCTCTCCAGGAGCTTTGTCAAGCCGATACAAGCAGTATATGGACACAGAGGGTATATAAAGGCTCAGAGTGAGGTACCATTACGATGTTCACTAGTGGTGGTAGTAGTAGTAGTAGTAGTAGTAGTTGTAGTAGTAGTGACAATATGGTAGAGCTTTTATATCCTTTTACTCATGTACGAATTAATTGCTCTACCATATTGTCACTACTACTACTACCACTAGTGAACATCGTAATGGCACCTCACTAGTATTGCACATCACTCTGAGCCTTTATATACCCTCTGTGTCCATACTCAAGAAACAACAACAACAACAACAAAAGAAACCCAACCCACAAGCAACCACATATTCTATCACAAAGCTTCAAGCAGACACTACCAAGATACTGCAGACACTACCAAGATACTGCAAGCCACGCAAGCTGCTCTTACCACTTCCCTGCCAGCACCTACTGCCGACTCCACCAAGATTCTTTATTGCATTATGTATGCTCATGTACAGAATACAGCCGAGTCTGGTTCCTTCAACACCACCATCAATGAACTTTTCAAACTAAATAATATGCCTGGCCTCACATTCCCTGCATCACCACCTTCCACTGAGATCCTAAAATCTACTGCAAATATTACCAGCATCACCGATGCTCCACCGCTGCCACAACCTCCACTAGACACAGAGATGGACCAATCAGAGACCACTGAGACGTCGGCAAACCCCACCAATGAGAGTCCACTACCGCTTGCATCCACTGCTAGAACAACTGACCAATCGGAAATCTCGCCTTCACCAGTTCAGCCACCAGCCAAGAAAGCAAAAACACAAGAAACTGTGGATGCACCTCACGGTGCCACTGACACTGCTGCACCACAACAAGTCCGAAACCTGAAGGGTGTATACTTCTACACAACCAAGCAGTATAAGAACACAATGCTGTTTTCAGAAATCCATCAGCACCTCCAGGACGGAACAGTCAAGTATACCTACGACCAAACTGTTACATACACCACTGCAGACATGACCAGACTACTCACTGCCAACACCCAACACCTTGTGGAAGTCGAGTACACCTCAAAGAGGAAATTCAGGATGCTTCAGAATGGGGACCTTGAAGACGGTACCCTCCTCTAGCACGACTATCCATGACCATTCACCATGAAGATAAGTTTCCCCAGCACTTTGCTGTCCACTAAAGCTGGGGTGTGGCTCCAATCGACCCTGTAACTGCTGCCTCTGCCCGACTGCGCTTCTCTTCGGGGAAGTCAGCGCAAGATAGAAGAAGACACCCTCCAACCGGAGGGCCAAGAAAGAAGAAAGATGATCGTCACCCCGCACCCGGGGGGCCACTGCCGGGTCACCATCTGGAGAAGACCTGGGCCGGAAGTACCGGAGAATCAACATGAATGAATGAAAATGAACACCAACACACGACACTCCACACAGGAGAGCACAGCGCTAGCACGATCGACACCATGCCTTGCCCTTCTAGGGCAGGGTTGGCGCCAGAGCCCGAGTTTGTAGCTCACAAGATGAGGGGGGTACTTGTGCCTCCTCCCATGGGAGACTTAGGTCTCATACACTCCCTAGACACAGGGAGCCAGTGCCGGGCCACCACTTGGAAGGGCCCGGGCCGGGAGAATACCGGCGAATCTTTAACAACAACAATATTCTGCTTGTATCGGCTTGACAAAGCTCCTGGAGAGCGAAACGTTGCCACAATAAAATGTCACATTAGTTGCACTTGTGTCCTTTTACTTTACAGGTACCAGATGTTGAGCTCGCTGCGTAGGCTGGAAGTTAGTTTTCTTACTGTCAAGCAGAAGAGAAGTGGAGCTAGTGGGTCACCCTGCTGAACACCTTCTGATGAGAGAATTTCATGTTCTCCAAACAAAAGAATTGAGGGTTTGCTGTAGACGGCTGAAATGAAGGGAAAAAGAGTGGGGAACCGATCCCGAACAGCTGGCAAGACAGCATCTCTCTTTATATATATATATATATATATATATATATATATATATATATATATATATATATATATATATATATTATATATATATATATATATTCCTGTAAAGATTACTAAAAAGAATAAGAAGAAGAAAATTGTCAAAGTGGGAAGTCTGAATGTGCGTGGATGTTGTGCAAATGATAAGAAAGAGATGATTGTGGATGTTATGAATGAGAAGAAACTGGATGTCCTGGCTTTAAGTGAAACAAAGCTGAAGGGGGTGGGAGAGTTTCAATGGAGAGGAATAAATGGGATTAGGTCAGGGTTTCAAATAGAATTAGAGCTAAAGAAGGAGTAGCAATAATGTTGAAGGATAAGTTATGGCAGGAAAAGAGGGACTATAAATGTATTAATTCAAGGATTATGTGGAGTAAAATAAAGATTGGATGTGAAAAGTGGGTTATAAATAAGCGTGTATGCACCTGGAGAAGAGAGAAGTGTAGGGGAAAGAGAGAGAGATTTTGGGAAATGTTGAGTGAATGCATGGGGAGTTTTGAATCAAGTGTAAGAGTAATGGTGGTTGGGGATTTCAATGCTAAAGTGGGTAAAAATGTTATGGAGGGAGTAGTAGGTAAATTTGGGGTGCCAGGGGTAAATGTAAATGGGGAGCCTTTAATTGAGCTATGTGTAGAAAGAGATTTGTTAATAAATAATACATATTTTATGAAAAAATAGGATAAATAAATATACAAGGTATGATGTAACACGTAATGAAAGTAGTTTATTAGATTATGTATTGGTGGATAAAAGGTTGATGGGTAGGCTCCAGGATGTACATGTTTATAGAGGGGCAACTGATATATCGGATCATTATTTAGTTGTCGCTACAGTTAGAGTAAGAGGTAGATGGGAAAAGAGGAAGGTGGCAACAACAAGTAAGAGGGAGGTGAAAGTGTATAAACTAAGGGAGGAGGAAGTTCGGGTGAGATATAAGCGACTATTGGCAGAAAGGTGGGCTAGTGCAAAGATGAGTAGTGGGGGGGGGTTGAAGAGGGTTGGAATAGTTTTAAAAATGCAGTATTAGAATGTGGGGCAGAAGTTTGTGGTTATAGAAGGGTGGGGGCAGGAGGAAAGAGGAGTGATTGGTGGAATGATGAAGTAAAGGGTGTGATAAAAGAGAAAAAGGTAGCTTATGAGAGGTTTTTTACAAAGCAGAAGTGTTATAAGAAGAGCAGAGTATATGGAGAGTAAAAGAAAGGTAAAGAGAGTGGCGAGAGAGTGCAAAAGGAGAGCAGATGATAGAGTGGGAGAGGCACTGTCAAGAAATTTTAATGAAAATAAGAAAAAATTTTGGAGTGAGTTAAACAAGTTAAGAAAGCCTAGGGAAAGTATGGATTTGTCAGTTAAAAACAGAGTATGGGAATTAGTAGATGGGGAGAGGGAGGTATTAGGTAGATGGCGAGAATATTTTGAGGAACTTTTAAATGTTAAGGAAGAAACAGAGGCAGTAATTTCATGCACTGGTCAGGGAGGTATACCATCTTTTAGGAGTGAAGAAGAGCAGAATGTAAGTGTGGTGGAGGTACGCGAGGCATTACGTAGAATGAAAGGGGGTAAAGCAGCTGGAACTGATGGGATCATGACAGAAATGTTAAAAGCAGGGGGGGGGGGATATAGTGTTGGAGTTGTTGGTACTTTTGTTTAATAAATGTATGAAAGAGGGGAAGGTACCTAGGGATTGGCGGAGAGCATGTATAGTCCCTTTATATAAAGGGAAAGGGGACAAAAGAGACTGTAAAAATTATAGAGGAATAAGTTTATTGAGTATACCAGGAAAAGTGTATGGTAGGGTTATAATTGAAAGAATTAGAGGTAAGACAGAATGTAGGATTGCGGATGAGCAAGGAGGCTTCAGAGTGGGTAGGGGATGTGTAGATCAAGTGTTTACATTGAAGCATATATGTGAACAGTATTTAGATAAAGGTAGGGAAGCTTTTATTGCATTTATGGATTTAGAAAAGGCATATGATAGAGTGGATAGAGGAGCAATGTGGCAGATGTTGCAAGTTTATGGAATAGGTGGTAAGTTATTAAATGCTGTAAAGAGTTTTTATGAGGATAGTGAGGCTCAGGTTAGGGTGTGTAGAAGAGAGGGAAAATACTTCCCGGTAAAAGTAGGTCTTAGACAGGGATGTGTAATGCCACAATGGTTGTTTAATATATTTACAGATGGGGTTGTAAAGGAAGTAAATGCTAGGGTGTTCGGGAGAGGGGTGGGATTAAATTTTGGGGAATCAATTTCAAAATGGGAATTGACACAGCTACTTTTTGCTGATGATATTGTGCTTATGGGAGATTCTAAAGAAAAATTGCAAAGGTTAGTGGATGAGTTTGGGAATGTGTATAAAGGTAGAAAGTTGAAAGTGAACATAGAAAAGAGTAAGGTGATGAGGGTATCAAATGATTTAAAGAAAAATTGGATATCGAATTGGGGAGGAGGAGTATGGAAGAAGTGAATGTTTTCAGATACTTGGGAGTTGACGTGTCGGAGGATGGATTTATGAAGGATGAGGTTAATCATAAAATTGATGAGGAAAAAAAGGTGAGTGGTGCGTTGAGGTATATGTGGAGTCAAAAAACGTTATCTATGGAGGCAAAGAAGGGAATGTATGAAAGTATAGTAGTACCAACACTCTTATATGGATGTGAAGCTTGGGTGGTAAATGCAGCAGCGAGGAGACGGTTGGAGGCAGTGGAGATGTCCTGTCTAAGGGCAATGTGTGGTGTAAATATTATGCAGAAAATTCGGAGTGTGGAAATTAGGAAAAGGTGTGGAGTTAATAAAAGTATTAGTCAGAGGGCAGAAGAGGGGTTGTTGAGGTGGTTTGGCATTTAGAGAGAATGGATCAAAGTAGAATGACATGGAAAGCATATAAATCTATAGGGGAAGGAAGGCGGGGTAGGGGTCGTCCTCGAAAGGGTTGGAGAGAGATGGTAAATGAGGTTTTGTGGGCAAGGGGCTTGGACTTCCAGCAAGCGTGCGTGAACGTGTTAGATAGGAGTGAATGGAAACGAATGGTACTTGGGACCTGACTATCTGTTGGAGTGTAAGCAGGGTAATATTTAGTGAAGGGATTCAGGGAAACCGGTTATTTTCATATAGTCGGACTTGAGTCCTGGAAATGGGAAGTACAATGCCTGCACTTTAAAGGAGGGGTTTGGGATATTGGCAGTTTGAAGGGATATGTTGTGTATCTTTATACGTATATGCTTCTAAACTGTTGTATTCTGAGCACCTCTGCAAAAATAGTGATAATGTGTGAGTGTGGTGAAAGTGTTGAATGATGATGAAAGTATTTTCTTTTTGGGGATTTTCTTTCTTTTTGGGGTCACCCTGCCTCGGTGGGAGACGGCCAACTTGTTAAAAAAAAAATTATATATATATATATATATATATAATATATATATATATATATATATATTATATATATATATATATATCGTGTAAAATTCGCCTTGCATTTATAAGTATCACTGAGCAGGTAGCCACAGGTAGCCTTAAGGGCGAAATTCCTAGTGGGTTAGCATGGTCTATGTCAACCTTATCAGCCGTGGGAAAGGAGTTCAGAAATAACATACCAAGATCCCCCTCTCCTCAGAACCTCTCCTAGACATGTGTCTAATAGACTCACTCTGATTGGCTGCTTCGTAGCCGTGTTTTAAGAGAGTGGCTCCGACTGGTCGCCTCGTTCAACCCAGCGGAGCAATCACGAATGAGTCTGACGGGTCAAAAAAGAACGTACTCAAAATATTGTTTGTATCTCTGAGTGGACAAATAAATGTATTGACTAACGTCGTGACACAGACACTTGTGGTCTCTCAGTCATCATGAGGAAATGACAATAACATTATCATTATTATTATATTATTATAAATTACCAATTATCCTTAAAACTGTAGTATTAAAAATAATTTTAATAAAATATATTCATTATTAAACAGTGTTCTAAACTGACACCTTTCCACCTGCAACAGGACAGATATTGTGTGCACAATAAACTAGTCGCTCCGGCGACTAATTCTAAATCTAAATCTAATTCATAAGGTTGAAATACACCTCGTATATAAGACACAAGTGGAACACTTGGGTATCTATATTGCTGAAACGTTTTACCCACTCAGCAGGCGCAGGTGTGACGAGGTAACTTAAGGTGTTCAGTCCCTCACTGGATGTTGTATTGTGTTGTTCAGTGGATGTTGTGTTGTGTTATTCAGTGGATGTTGTACTGTGCTGTTCAGTGGATGTTGTACTGTGCTGTTCAGTGGATGTTGTGTTGTGTTGTTCAGTGGATGTTGTACTGTGTTGTTCAGTGGATGTTGTACTGTGCTGTTCAGTGGATGTTGTGTACTGTGTTGTTCAGTGGATGTTTGTACTGTGTTGTTCAGTGGATGTTGTACTGTGTTGTTCAGTGGATGTTGTGTTGTGTTGTTCAGTGGATGTTGTACTGTGTTGTTCAGTGGATGTTGTACTGTGTTGTTCAGTGGATGTTGTACTGTGTTGTTCAGTGGATGTTGTGTTGTGTTGTTCAGTGGATGTTGTGTTGTGTTATTCAGTGGATGTTGTGTTGTGTTATTCAGTGGATGTTGTACTGTGCTGTTCAGTGGATGTTGTACTGTGCTGTTCAGTGGATGTTGTACTGTGTTGTTCATGGATGTTGGTTGTGTTGTTCAGTGGATTTGTGTTGTGTTATTCAGTGGATGTTGTACGTGTTGTTCAGTGGATGTTGTATTGTGTTGTTCATGGATTTGTACTGTGTTTTTCAGTGGTGTGAATTGGTTGTTCAGTGGAGTTTTTGTTGTGTGTTAGTGGGAGTGTACTGATTGTTCATGGATGTTGTACCTGTGTTGTTCAGTGGATGTTGTACTGTGTGTTCATGGATGTTGTGTTGTGTTAGTTCATGGATGTTGTACTGTGTTGTTCAGTGGATGTTGTACTGTGTTGTTCAGTGGATGTTGTATTGTGTTGTTCAGTGGATGTTGTGTTGTGTTCAGTGGATGTTGTAGCTGTGTTGTTCAGTGGATGTTGTACTGTGTTGTTCAGTGGATGTTGTACTGTGTTGTTCAGTGGATGTTGTGTTGTGTTGTTCAGTGGATGTTGTGTTGTGTTGTTCAGTGGATGTTGTACTGTGTTGTTCAGTGGATGTTGTACTGTGAAACAGTAGCTTCTCTTCAGTTACTGCGCTAGTCGAGTCCTACAACAAGAAATAATGAGATTATAAAAAACACAGCCTCCCTAATTCCAGATGAGTTCCAAATCCATTAGGAGAGCTTCCTCGTGAGCCGGGAATGGGAATCGAGCAGCTGGGATTACAAGCAAATGAAGGGCATAACAGAGCCGGTCTAGTGCTCTTACAATCACCAACCGCAGGCCGCCTCAGGGGCGAAATTCCCAGTGGGTTAGCATGGTGGGCGTCGACGTTATCGGCTGGTGCAAATGAGGTCTATAAATGATCTTCCCACGTCCCCCCTTCTCTCTCTCTCCTTCCGAGAGCCTCTCCCCAGCGTGTTTTGAGACTCAACTCTGATTGGCTGCTCCCTCCAACCCAACGGAGCAATCAGGAACGAGAGTGATGGATCTAATAGAACTTCTGACGCTAATGTTCATATCTCCGAGTGAACAAATCCTAGTGTTTTTTTCCTTTCACGAATTTGCAGGAGGCATTTACGATCTGTTTTTTTTTTTTTTTTTTTTTTTTTTTAGGTTAATTCAATTGCCTGGAAACAACTGAGGTGGGTTGCTGGCAGTGGCAAGGTGGTGGTGGATTTTGTCGGGTCTTTCAATTATTCGCTTCTTGTGATCTTTCTTCCGCCCGGCTGAAAGGTTTTCTTTCCCGGAGTTGGTTCATCGAAGTCTCTGTTTCTGCATGGTGGTTTCACCCTTGCTGGCTCCTGGCGATTATTGTAGTCACGGGAGCCATGCAGTGCATTGGGAATGGCAGACAATCAATATTGATTCCACCAAGAGAAGGATAACTCCTAATTTCTAAAACCAAGAACCCTTCCTGAGCATTAAGGCAGCTTCCTCGAAGGGAGGCTCCATCTGCTGCAGAAGGCCTGGCTGAACCCAACAGCTTGCTCTGGGGATCCAGTTTTGTATGGTGCTACATTTACGTTCTCTTCTCTTTTTTTTTTAGTGCCTCGTGTCTTTTAGCAGTTTTCTTCGGAGTAACACTTGAACGGCAGCTTTTATAATATTTTTAGTTTTTAAGACAACTTTCGTAATGTTTCCATTTACGCAGCAGCTTTCCAAAAAGTTTAACCCCAATTGCTTTCTAATGGCTTTCTTTACGTAAGGCAACTATCACCAGGAAACTTTCGTCATATGATAGCTATCCACGGTTAAAAGCTTTATTAATTTTTTTTTAAGATAGTTAAGAGGACATTTTTTTCCCATTGTATCCGAACTATAATTGACCTTCCGAAAGGTATGTTTGCGTGACAACGTCTCAAGGTCAATAATACTGCCAAGCGATCGCAGGATCCATGTGCTTATTATTTTACTTTTATATGAAGTTCTGGGGATTTTTGAGTCATTCACCGCTACTGGAAGCAAGAACTTCCTCATCGCGAAAACGGGCCACACCTTTTCTTCTAGTTCCCCTTTTTCCCACTTCTTATTGAGAACACGAGAATCTCTAGAAAATTTGTACTGGCGGGGGTTGAGGGAAAAGATTTTTCACAGGGGGGGGACGAAGGGATATACTAGTGGGGACTTTTTCAAATTAAAGGGGGTATACAAGGGAAACATTTTTTGTGAAGAGGAAAAACAAAAAGAGTCTTTTTGGAAAACCCATATCAAATGGCCCCCAATTTTTATTTTTATAGTCCTTATAAAATTAACTGGGAAGAGCCAAGAAAACACACAAGTTTAAAGTTTTTTTAATATATATATATAAATTATATATATATATATATATTATATAAAATTTTTTATTTTTATATATATTATATATTAATTTTTTTTTTTATTATCACCCGGGCCTTTCCCCACCAAGGAAAGGGGGGCCCCGAAAAAGAAAAACTTTCACCCAACCCATTCACCCATTACTGCCCTTGCCAGAAGGGTCCCTTTCCACTATTTTTTTAAACTGAACATTAACACCCCTCCGGGGTCAAGCCCGGGCCCTCCCGGGTTTCCCCTGGCCCCCCTTAAATGAATGTTATTTTGGCTCACACTCCAACACACTTCCAAGTTTTAAAAAAACCATTTGTCTCCATTCACTCCTATCAAACACGCTCACGCATCCCCCTGCGGGAATTTCCCAAGCCCCTCGCACCACAAAACCTCCTTTCCCCCCCCCCTCCCCCCCCAAAAACCTTTTCCCTGGGCCGCCCCCAAACCCCCCCTTTTCCTTCCACTACAACAGTTTCACTCTTAAAAGTCATTCTTTTTCGCCCATTTCTCTAAAAATGCCCGGAAACCCCTAAACAACCCTTCCTCAGCCCTCTGGAAAACATTTTTTGGAAATCCCGCACCTCCTCCTAATTTAAAAAAATTTACAAATTTCCCTCTGCATTATTTTCACCCCACACTTTGCCCTCAGCCCTGACATTTTCCACGGGCCCCCCAAACCCTTCTCCTCGCTGAAACATTCATCACCCTTTGTTTTCACCCCAATTTAAGAGCGTTGGAAAAACTAAACTCCCCATACTTTCCCCCCTCTTTCCCTCCAAGGACAAAGTTTTTTTGTTTCCACGATCCAAAATGCACCACTCCACCCTTTTCCCCCCATAAATTTTAAATGTTTCACCTAAATCTTTCATAAAACCCATCCGCTGACACGTCCACTCCCAAATATCTGAATACTTTCCCCCTCCTCCAAAACCCCTTTTTTCCCTCCATCTGATATCCAATTCTTTCATACCAAAATTTTTTTTGTTTTTCCTCTTAACCTTACCTTTCCTGAAACCACTTTTAATTTTCTTCTTTTGCATACCCTCCCATAAAATATTTTTATATATATATTTAAAATATATATATATATATTTTAAAATTTTAAAATAAAAATATATATATATATAAAGGTAGTGGGTTTGGTAGAAAAAGCAACCACCCAGGGAGGTCCCCTTCCGTCCTGCCGTTGACGGGTAAAAACAGAAACCTGTAACTTTTTTGCATGAAATGGGATTGCTGGTGTTTTTTTCTGTCTCTTTAAACACGCAAGTTTAAACGGGGGATACTTCTACTTATTTTCCCACTTGGGTTCCAACTTCACAGAAAAATGCACATGCTTTATATAACATACATCAAAGGTTTTTTTCCCCTTTTTTCCTACATAGTCTTGTTCTTTTTTAAATTTTTTCTTTTGCCTTTGGGGAAGTGGAAAAAAATCTTTCCTCCGTAAGCCATCCCGTGTCGTAGGAGGCGACAAAAATCCCGGGGAGAAAAGGGGCTAGTAACCCTTTTTCCCTGTAAAATTTTTTTACAAAAAAAGGAAGAAAAACTTTATAAAACTGGGAGCTTAAATTGTGCGTGGATGGTAGGGGCGGTTGACAAAAAAAACAGATTTTTGCTGATTTTAAAAAGAAAAAAAATTTGGGGATGCCCCTGGCCCTAAGCAAAACCAAAGCTAAAGGGGGGTTAGGGGAGTTTGGGTTTGGGGGGAAAAAAAGGGGGTTTAAAATCGGGGAGAAAACTGAGAGATTTAAGAGAAAAGGGAAAAGGGGTAGCAGTAATGTTGAATGATCAGTTTTTAAAGGGGGAGAAAAGAGAATTGAATGTGTAAAGCAAGAATTATGGGGATTAAAGTAAATTTTGGGATGCGAGAAGGGGGTCATAATAACGTGTATGCCCCGGGAAAAGAGGGGAAAATGCAGAGGACAGAGAGAGATTTTGGGAGATGTTAAGTGAATGAAATGGGCCTTTGAACCAATTGAGGAGTAATTGTGGTAGGGGACCTAAAAGGGCTAAAGTGGGAGAAACTTTTAGAGAGGGTGGGTAGGTAATTTTGGGGTGCCGGGTGTAAATGAAAATTTGGGAGCCCTTTGTTTGAATTTTGTATAGAAAGGGGTTTAGTTTTTGGTAAAAAAATTTTTAAAGGGAAAAAAGGGTTTAAAAAAGTTACAAATATGATGTAGGGCAAAATTACAGTATTTTTGGTTGGTTTATGTATTGGTAGAAAAAAGACTTTTTAAATTTTAGACTTCAGGATGTAAAATGTTTATGAGGGGCTACAGATATATAATCATTTTTCTAGTTGTAGCTACACTGAGAGAAAAAGGGTAAAAAATGGGATAGGGGGAAAATTAAAAGCACAGGGAAGAGAGGGTAAAGGGGTTTAAAAACTAAAAGAGGGGCATTGGGGGGAAAGAAAATAAACAGCATTGGAGGATAGAGGGGCAAAATGAGAGCATAGGCAAGGGGGTCGAAGAGGTATGGGGTGGGTTTTAAAAAAATTTGTGTGTTAAGTTTTTCAGCAGAAGTTTGGGGTTTTACAGGAAAGTGGGGGGGGGGAAGGGGGACGATTGGGGGAATGATGAGGAAAAGAGAGTAGAAAGGGGGAAAAAAAGTTAGCATATGAGAAGTTTTTACAAAAAGAAAGTGAGGGAAAGGAAAGGGAAGATTATAGGGGAGAAAAAAAAAAGAGGTTAAAGAGGGGGTTTGAAGAAATGTAAAAAAAAGCAAATGAAGAGTGGGTGAGTGTTATCAAAAAAATTTTGTTGAAAATAAAAAAAATTTTTGGAGTGAGATTAAAAAGGGTTAAGGAAGCCTAGAGAAAAAATTTGGATTTGTCGTTAAAAATAGGAAGGAGATTATTAAATGGAGATTTTAAAGGTTTTGGGAAGATGGAGGGAATTTTTTTGGGGAAATTTTGTTAAATGTTGATGAAAGATAGGGAAGTGGTTTTTCGTGTATAGGGAAAGGAGGAATAACATCTTAAAAAGGGAAAGGAAGAGCCATTTTGGAGTGTGGGGGAATTTTCCTGGGGGCAGTAGAAAAAAATAAAAGGGGGTAAGGGGGCCGGGATTGAGGGATAAAGATAGAAATTTTTAAAAGCAGGGGGGGGAAATAGTTTTGGAGTGGTTGGTGAAATTTTTAAAAAAAGAATGGAAGAGGGAAAAGGCCCGGGGGGATTGGAAAGGGGAGCATGCATATTCCCCTTTGTAAAAAAAGGCCCAAAGGGGGGACAAAAAGAGGAAAAAAAATTTTAGGGGGTTTAAGTCTTTTGAGTAAAACCGGGGGTAAAGTGAAGGGTAGAGTTATTTTTTGAAAGAATTAAAAGACTGAAAAAGGAAGCAGATAAAAATTGAGGCTTTAGGAAAAGGAAAGGGGGTTGTGGGGAAACCGGGTGTTTACAGGGGAAACATAAGTGAACAGTATTTAAAAGGGAGGCTAAAGGGGTTTTTTGTGGCATTTATGGTTTTTGGAAAGGCGTATGACAGGGTGGTTGGGGGGGGCAATGTGGCAGATTTTGGGCAGGTGAGGGTGTGGAGGTAGGTTCCCTGAAAGCAGTAAAGAGTTTTTACGGGGGGATAGTGGGGCTCAAGTTAGAGAAACAAGGAAAGGGGGAAATTATTTCCCATAAAAGTGGGCCCTTAGCCCAAGGATGTGTGATGTCACCGGGTTGTTTAATATATTTATAGGGGGGGTTTGAAAGAAAAATAAATGCGGGGGGCCCTTGACAAGGGGTGTGGAGTTAAAAGTTTAAAAAATTTTTCACACATAAAGTGGGAGTTTTTAAACAGTTGTTTTTTCCCGGGTGACCCCTTGTTTTGGGGAAAGATTATGAAGAAAGTTGCGAGATTGGTGGATAAATTTTGGGTTAGGGTGTCAAAAGAAAAAAATTTTAAAGGAATACAGGAAGAGTAAGGTTATGAGGTTTCAAAAAAAATTAGGTGATAAAAAGTTGGATATCAGATTGGAGGGAGAGAGTATGGAGGAGGTGAATGTATTAAATATTTGGGAGTGGACGTGTCAGCGGATGGGTCTAGGGAAGGATGGGGTGAATCATAGAATTGATGGGGGGGAAAAGGGGTGAGTGGTGCCTTAGGATTCTGTGGGGGCAAAGAATTTTGCCCTTGGAGGCAAAGGGGGGAAAATGTAGAGAAAATAGTTTTACCAACCCCCTCTTTAGGGGGTGTGAAGCATGGGGATGAATTTTTGCAGCGAGGAGAAGGCTGGGGCAGTGGAAAAAAAAATGTCATGTTTTGAGGGCAATGTGTGGGGTGAATATAATGCAGAGGGAAATTTGTAAGGGGTTTGGGAAATTAGGAGGGGTGCGGGATTACCAAAACTGGTTTTTTCAAAGGGCTTAGGAAAAGGGGTTTTTGAGGGGGTTCGGACATGTAGAGAGAATGGAGCGAAAAAGAATGGCTTCAAATGTATTTTGTCTGTAGTGGGAAAGGGAAAGGGGGGGTAGGGGCCCGGGCCCAGGAAAAGGGTTTGGGGGGAGGGGTTAAAGGGGGTTCGTGGGTAGGGGCCCTTTGGGCTTCCAGCAAAAGTTCGTTTACGTGGTTTTTATAGGGGTGAATGGGGGGAAAGAAAGGTTTTTAAACTTGAACGTGCTGTTTGGGGTGTGGCAACCCTAACATTTATGGGGGTTCAAAGGGGAAAACCCGGGAGGGCCCGGGCTTGGGGGTCCGGGAGATGGGAAAATACAGTGCCTGCACTCTGAAGGGGGGTGTTAATGTTTTCAGTTTAAAAAACTGTAGTGTAAAGGGACCCCTTCTGGCAAGGGCGTGATGGAGAAAGATGGTGAAAGTTTTTTTTTTTTCGGGCCACCCGCCTTGGTGGGAATCGGCCAGTGTGATAATAAATAAAAATATATATTTGGTTTTTTGTATGTCTGTATGCCGGCGGGAAGCCTCTTAACCTATCTGTCAGTAAGCGTGGGCTTCGAACCTGTCGATCTTTCTTCCTGTCTGTTCGCCTTTCGGCATGCTTTTGCACTTTGGTTTTTTGCCTTCCCTTTGTAACCCAAATTCCCCCTGTCTGCTTATTCCCAAATGCCTGGCTGTCTTAAAAATCAATTTATCCCCCCCCCCCACCTCCGTTTTGTAAAGTGTGTGTGTAAATCACCCCAAAATTTTACCGCAAAATGTGGTTTTCATGGGTCGATTCATACCCCCTGGCCCCGCCTCTTCGCTGTTCACTACTAGGGGGCCACTCTCTCCCCCTTTTCCCTGAGCTTTATCATACCTCTTTTAAACTCGTATGGGGTCTTGCTTCCCCCTGCATCACTCTTTAAATTTTTTCTACTTCCCCCGACCTCCCTATGATTGAAGAAGGGGACTTTTCCCAACATCCATTAAAAATCATCCGATTTTTTTAAATTCCCGGTTTAGATTCCCTTTTTTGTTTGTTACATGTTATTTTTCATGTCCCCCTTTTCATCCTGTCCTCAAGTGTTGTCAGGGTTTATTTCTCTTAAACCCCTCCCCCTTTGGGCAAATCTCTCAGGGTTCCCAAAATAACTTTTTTAAAACTTTTGTATGCTTTTTTCTAATTTCTTGATGTGTTTGACTAGGTGTGGGTTTCCCTACCGGGGCTGCAAATTTTCCCCAATTTTGGACCTGATACACGGGGGTACCAAATGTCGTAAATGACTCTTTACTTAGATTTGAAAAGCCATTTTTCAGGTTTTCCAAGCGCCCCTGTGCTGGGAGCAGTTTTTTTTTTTTTTTTTACCCCCCCAGGATATGTGCTCGGTATTATGCTCCACCCCAAGATTCTTTTCCGGGGGGTTAGTTTTTTGGGGGCTTCTTAAACCGCTTAGGTTTAAATCCCTCCTGCGGGGGGCTCCTTTGTCCTTTTCCCCAAGGCTTCATAACTTTTTGGGAACCCTTTAAGGGGTTAAAACCCCAGAACTATTTGTCGGGCCAGGCTTGCATCCTGTCCCCGAGCCCCCTTTTTAAGCTTACCCCGATCCTCGTCCCCCTTGTATTTTCCCCCCTTAGTTTCACATCGTCCCGCAAACAGGGATACCTCTAACTCTATCCTTTTTCAGTCATTCACATATACAAGAAAAAAGCACCGGGGCCTAGGACTGACCCTTGGGGGGAACCCCATTTCCCAAAACTTTCACCCACTCTGACACTTGTCTCGTACCGACACACCTGTTTTTCCCTTTCCCGCCAGGTATTCCCTGATCCATTGCGTACTTTTCCCTCCTATTCCTGCTTTTCCCGCCCGTCGCTTTTGGTACCGTATCGAAATCTTACATTACAAGAAAAGCGGTCCCAACCATCCCCCCTTTTCTAATATCTTACTTTTGTTTTCCTTGCATTTGAACTCCAATTGGTTTTTGATTCGGGTTTCCTTCCCCAAAAAGGCTTTGCTGGTTTTCAAAAGTATTAGTTCATTTCTTTTCTGGCGCTCCCCCACTCTTTTTCCTTTATAATCTGCTCCATAACTTTACATACATGTCCCGCGACACTGGTCTGTAAATTTTAGTTTCAGCCTTTCCCCTCTCCTTTTAAAAATCGGGATTTCATTTGCTGGAAAACCTCTCTGTCTCCACTGTGAATACCTCCCTGCAAACTTTTGGGGTGTTTACTTCATAAAACTTCCCCGGTCGTTCCCCTGTGAGTTTCCCTCCTTCCTTCCTTAGCCCGATTACCTGGTCCTTTTCTAATGTTTTCCCCTGTTGGTGTTTTTAAAAACGTTAGGTGAGATTAGGCTTTTTTATGCCCCTTTTCATTTTCGTACTGACGCTGGGCTTTCTTGTTTTTCCATGCATATTTTTTCTGGCTCTTCGCTCAGTCCCCATTTTCCTGGGCCCTTTGCCTTCTAGCTTTTTCCCCGCTCCCAGCAAAACTTGGCTTTGGGCCCCTCCATACCTCCTGGGAAAACCACGGGCCACCCGGTCTTCCTTTTTCCTGTTTGGCCCCCCTTTGGGACCAACTTTTCCCCCTGCCTCCCTGCATTTGTGGTCACTTATTTCATCTTTCGTTTTTGTCTTTTCCCCCTGCTTGCCCTTTCCCAAGCATCTCCGTAGGAAAATGCCTTAAACTTTTTTCACCCCTTTTGAAATTTGGCTTCTCCCCCCCTTTCTGCTTTTTGTTTTTACATTTTACCTTACTATGTATTCAGAAATCAAACCACGTGGTCACTAGCGCCTAGGAGCCTTTCCCTTGTTTATCCCCCATGTCTGAACTGCTCAAGGTGAATACAATTTTTAGCCCGTGCGGTTTAACGTCCCTCTCTCTCTCCCGGTTGTGTCCTTAACGTGTTCGTATATGAAGTTTTCCAGTAAACCCCCGCCAGCCACACACACACGCCATAGGTGTGTGTGTGTGTGTGTGTGTGTTGGGGGGAGAGTGTATCTATGTGTCTGTGTAAATGTCTGTCCCGCTTTAAGTTATTGCCCCTAAAAAACAAAAACCCTTTCCCCCCCCTTTTCCCCAAAACCTCCCCCTTCCCCTTTCCCCCCCCCTTTTTTGGGTGTGTAAACAAACACCGCCATTTCTCCTACCCCCCCCCCAGGTTTAATTTGGGAGGAGGGGCAACGCAGTCTTTAAATTTAAAACGGGTGTTTAAAAGAAAATTTTTTCCCAAATTTACTGGGCCAAATTTGCGGGAGGGTTTGGGGGCGTCAGTAGGGCCCCGCTGATTGACCCGGCCGGGGAAAGGGGGGAGGGAGGGAAGGAGGGGGGGGAGGGGGGAGGGGGGGAGGGAAAAAAGGGGGGGAGGGAGGGGGGGGAGGGGGATAGTAATTAAGGAAAAAATAATTCTTTTAAAACCATGGGGGAGGGGGAAAGAACTTATTATACCAGTAGTCTTTACCAGGATGATTTGGGATCATTTTTCAAAGTTTATAATTTAAAAATAATGATAATTTTGGTGCAAAAGAACACGTCACAGGACACATCACTGTTTCCTCCCGTCTTCAACGTTTACCATCAACTAAAAAGTACAACATCACGTACCTCCCGTCTTCAAACATTTACTTAAATGAAAATAAACCCCGAATAGTAAATCCACATGAAAATCCTAACCCAAAATTTTCCAAACCCTCAAAAATCAAAAATAAGATATCATTATAATTTTTAGAGTCAATAATTGCTGGGGGATTCTGTTACCAGGTAAAATTTATCCATTAATTACGTTTAATTAACTATCAGAGGGGCCTGACAGACGAAACATTTCGTAATTAACCCTGTGGTTGTAATGTTTATCCATGTTTTTTTTGTTTTTGGGTTAAAGGGTTACACCTGTTTTCCAGGATATATATTTTCTCTGCGTTTTTTTTAATTTTTTTTTTTTTTTTCTTTTAAGGGAAGGGCATTTTTCCCCCTAATTTAATTGATAAAAGTTATATCGGTTTTTAAAAACACACACACCCCCCAAAAAACACACAAACACACACACACACAACAACATTAAAAACAAAAACGTTTCAGGGGATGGGGGTACAGCAACCCAAGGGGCACAAAAGGGGGGTTTTAAAACTCAGCGGTACAGGGGAAAGTTAACCCAAATATTTCTCCCTCCCCCAGAGTTTTTCAGAAAAAATTGGGAAAAATCTTGGGGGGGAGATGTAGTGGAGGCAGGATCCATTTCAAAGCTTTAACAAGAGGTATGATTAAAATTCTTGGAGCAGGGGGGAGTGGCCCAGTAGAGATTAGCGAAAAGGGGGGGCCCCGGAGCTAAATCGACACCCCCCTCCCCCCACAAATAGGGTTTGGGGGGGGGGTATTTTGCACGACACTAACCATTATCCTGTCACAGTGCCAATTGGGCACATCATTTTAAACGTCCCTTATACTGTCGCAATTTACACAAAATAAGACTGATTTCACCCGGGCTAAAATTTTGTATTCAGTACTGTTTTTCAAACCTCTTTTCTGAGATGCTGGCCGCTGGCTTTTACTGCGGGTGTGGGCCCCGGTGGGAACCAGATGTTGTGAGGCTGTTTTTTATCCATTTAAAGAAAATAGGTTAGGTTAGGCAAAAATAGATTTTTCGGGAAATAGGACAAGTGTTTCGTGAGGCGGGTCTTACTCATATAACGATCAGCAGGTGGAGCTTTTGGTCATCAGACCGAGGCCTTCCACTGATCTACCTGGTCCACCCCTTTAAAAGTTATGGTTATGACTATAACCATTTTTTATACCAATCCATTAATGACCGTTCTGTTCAGTTCTAGATTCGCTGGTATAATCGCCCGGCCCGAGCCTTTTCCAAGAGGTGGCCTGGCCTTGGCTCCTTGTTGAGGGAGTGTCTCAGACCAATGTCTACCATGGGAGGAGGTATAAGTACCTCCTCGTCTTCTGTGACCAGCTGTCTCCAGGCCAAGCCTCATTCCTCGCCCCCACGGGGCTCGGAGGGAGAAGCTACAAACCACGCCCACACTAGGCTCGAAGGATGTGGCGGCTGCATAGCAGCAGACAATGTCAGGAAGTGCAAAGGCAGCAAGCACTACAGGATCCTTTCGGAGCCACACCCCAGCTCTGGACCGAAGCCCGAGTGCTGGGGAAGCTCAAGAATGCCTCTTGCTGTGTATTGCTGCTGCTGCTACAATTCACTTGTCCGTTGCTTTTCCCCCATTAATGACCATTTAATGACCCTTATATAAAGCAGAAAGTTTCACTCTAGTTTCATTATCAGCTGGCCCAAAAGAGCCAATCACAGTGATACAGTTTCCTTCAGTCTGCCGAAAACATCCAGTCAGAGACTAACATTTACCAGCACGCACTCAATTGGCTAAACAAATCTGCCCATGCAGGCAATCATTGCCGTAGGGTCAACAACAGATTTCAGGAAATCTCAGCTCTTTCATTGGTTGGGCTAATCGCGCTCAGGAAGCCACTCATGATCTGTGATTAAAAGCAAGTTCTCTCATTGGTGGTCAAGCATCAGGTGTCGTCGTTCTCTTAACAGTACGTGTATAACCTGCCGGAGGAACTTAAATCATACTTTGTCTTGTTTTTGTGTTGTTGTTTGCCGATGATGTATAAGTAACAAAAAAAAAATAGGAACACAAACACTTAATGGAGTTCAACCCAAGCAAATTCAAGGTCAGGCAGATCCTCAAGAAGATGGCGGGTGACGACATATAATAACAAAGAAAATCGAGCAAGTCAAGAGATCTTGCAGTAAACATCCCACCGAACATATCACCAAAACCCCACTTTACCCACATAACATCGCCAGTGTATGATATACTACTATAACAAATCTATGAGCTCTTAAATGAAAATGAAAATTTTCATCTAGAAAACGTACGCATCATACAAGGCTTTCCACTAGTGCATACAGTGTCAAGATGGAACCCACACCTAGTAAATTATACACAGAATCTCGATCAAATCTGAGAGATTTGAAAAAGGTCCCAGAACTGAGAGATTTGTACTTGGTGAAACTAAGCGAAATTTGATTATTTTAGACCTGAGAGTGGAAATCGAGGAAAACATGATTACAACGTACAAAATATTCGGAAGGACTCGACATGACGAATAGAAAAAAAAAACTTATACAAAACAGAAGGAAAAGGGCAAAGATAAAACTAATTACAGGAAGTCAAAAGTGAAACCGAGAACACTACAGGGAAGCCAAGGAAAAACTAGGAAATATTTTATAGACTCAGGTATATAAGGAAATGTAATGAGCTATACGAGAAACTGGACTGGCATACTTCACACACACACACACACACACACACACACACACACACACACACAACACACACACACACACAGAAAGTACAAAGGTTTGCAACAAGGCTAGTCCCAGAGCTCAAGGGAATGTCGTACGAGGAAAGGTTAAGGGAAATGGGACTGATGACATTGGAGGACAGAAGGGTCAGGGGAGACATGATAACGACATACAAGATACTGCGGGGAATAGACAAGGTGGACAGAGATAGGATGTTCCAGAGAGGGGACACAGGGACAAGGGGTCACAACTGGAAGCTGAAGACTCAGACGAGTCACAGGGACGTTAGGAAGTATTTCTTCAGTCATAGAGTTGTCAGGAAGTGGAATAGCCTAGCAAGTGAAGTAGTGGAGGCAGGAACCATACATAGTTTTAAGAAGAGGTATGATACAGGTCAGGAAGCAGAGAGAGGACCTAGTAGCGATCAGTGAAGAGGCGGGGCCAGGAGCTGAGTCTCGACCCCTGCAACCACAATTAGGTGAGTACAATTAGGTGAGTACACACGCACATAACACACACACACACACACACACACACACACACCACACACACACACACACACACACACACACACACACACACACACACACACACACACACACAGTTCTATGAAAAGGAATGACAGGGCTCAGAAGGCCAGCAATCTATAACTCTAACTAATTGAAAATTTTTGAGGCAGGGCCAGGAACCGAAATTCGATTCGGGCCAGCCAGCCCCTCCCTCTCGCTCTCTCTCTCTCATAACTAATACAACAAAACACACGCACTTGTTAAACACAATAATTATATCTCACATCAAATAATATTTATAGAAATATGATTTTAAAATTATGCTTCGGGTTTTTAATATTATTTAAGTGGAATGTATTATAAATATGTCCCTACGATGCAGCTTTTATTGGCTAATATATTATAAATTATTGGCTAATAAATTATAAATTATTAGAACGTTGCGTCAAAGCTCCCCCCCCCCACACATATATACATACATATGCAATAAAATCACAGTAAACACCTGACATCACAACATGCAAAACAGCCACTGTGAAAAAATGGTGAAATTCCAGGCGCTTTCGTGATTTATCGCATTATCAAGTACTCGATAATGTGATAAATCACTTTACGATTTCTTTATAAAATACTGAAAAAAAGAAAGTTAGATACAAATGATGATGGGAAGAGAAGAAAAACAATCAGAGAGAGCTGAAACAATAATAAAAGAAAGATAAAAGAACTTTTTTTTTTTTTACCTGTTTCTTGTATTCCTCTGCCCTCTTCATTTCTCCCAACCTCATACATCGCCATCCGGTTCTTTGCCTCCAGCTAGGCCGGATAAACGAAGCATTCCTCACTAATACGAGAGATTGAAACTCTTCCCCCCCTCTCTCTCTCTCTCTCTCCTCTCTCTCTCTCTCTCTCTCTCTCTCTCTCTCTCTCTCTCTCTCTCTCTCTCAGAAAACGAACAATGTGAGTGAAAAATAAGCTCATTTTTCACCTCTTTTTAGCATGATATTTTGTATGTCGTGTTTAGGTTGGTTGAGAGATGTGTTAGCGCCCTCCCAGCTACTGGTATTAATACAACCTTCCCACTGTGGTAATGAGGCCACAACCTCAGAACCAACACACTCATTCTAACCCTCAGACTCATCCTGAAATGTACAGAAAATGTTGAAACTTAATGGAAATACGGCATTATTTCTTTAAGTTTAAGGGTAATGCGTTTAGTTTTGTAGGGACGGGAATGGGTTACTGTTTTGAAGGAATGGGAATGGGTTAATGTTTTGTAGGGGTATGAATGAGTTGAATTTTTATGCCGGTAGTGAATGTTGTATTAGTTTGTGAAAGAATTGAAGTTCTTTCAAATTTTGAAGGAACGGGAAAGACTTAAAGACTCCAAAAACACAATACCATGTGGGAATGAGAAATTTCTCACGTACATAAGGAAGTGTTTAACTTCAATGAGAAAGAACTATGCGTAACTTTAATGGAAAATTAGTTCATGCCACACACTTTTTATTATTATTATCAGTCCGCCAAGGATGTGAACGGAGTCAGTTTTCCATCAACAGGAATACATTCCGTTGATTGTAATTTCCTACCAAGGTAAATTTACCAGGTGAATTATACTCAACTCTTAGCTTATGACTATATTAAGTTACACCGTAACTGTAACAATTAAACACGACCACAACTAGAACACAACAACACAACTAGGACACAACTAGGAGCGGAAACTAGAAAAGACGATTAGTTCCTCCTGAACCAATATCAAGTATCTTGTTAATGGTCGTGTACGGATCGAAAGATCGTCAAAAGCTTCCTCACTGAATCGTGTTTTGGTCGCGTATAAGACCTTTCTAAAATACCTTCACCAAGTCGTTAGTTACAACGATACTTTGCCCCACCCTGAAAGAGAGGGACTTTTTATTAGAAATAAATCAGGCGTGCTGGTACCCTATTTCATTTCGTGTATACATGGTGAGATCACCAGCAATATGTTGCTATCCTGAGTTACTTTTTAGTTGCACAGTGAGGAAAGCCAGCAATGTGGTACCTTCAGGGCCGGATTTAGGCATATGCTAAGCAAGCTACAGCTTAGGACCTCACAGTCTGAAGGGGTCTCCCAAAATTTCAGAATTTTTCATTTGTTTATTTCTAAATCCGACCCTGAATCCATCCCTGATACGGTTAAATTATCAATAATTATATTTTTAATTATAAATAATTATATTTTTAATTATCAATTATATTTTTAATTATCAATAATTATATTTTTAATTATCAATAAGTATATTTTTAATTATCAATAATTATATTTTTAATTATCAATAATTATATTTAATAAATTATCTTATGTTCTGAAAAAATGATGACGTTTCTGTCCGACTTGGACATTAACTAGTCACACACACAAGTGTAGAGAGAAGAAAGGCAGAATATATGGAAGAAAAGGGGGTGGGGCCGGAAGTAGTGTAACGAGTCTCTCTCTCAAGACTTTGTCAAACGTTGTTGGTCACATCCAACTTGTAAGATGCTCAGTCTTGATGTTGAGTCCCTCTTCACCGATGTTCTTCTTGATGTTTTTAATTTTCTCAGCAAGCCAATGAAAGGTTATTTCATCTACCTGTACCTACTGATGTCTGTCTTAATCTTATTCACCTATGAGTAGACTCCAGCTCTTTTCCCTTTCAAGGTAAATTTTATTCTGAAACCTTCGGTGTTGCTGTGAGCTCTCCTCTAGACCCCATTCTTGCTGACCTTTATATAAAATACTTCGAAACTGTTCTTCTTCCTACTACTAGTGTGTGGCCTTCACTCTAGCTCTAGTGTGCGCCCTTCACTCTGGCTCTAGTGTGCGCCCTTCACTCTGGCTCTAGTGTGCGGCCTTCACTCCGGCTCTAGTGTGCGGCCTTCACTCCGGCTCTAGTGTGTGGCCTTCACTCTAGCTCTAGTGCGCGCCCTTCACTCTGGCTCTAGTGTGCGGCCTTCACTCCGGCTCTAGTGTGCGCCCTTCACTCCGGCTCTAGTGTGCGCCCTTCACTCCGGCTCTAGTGTGTGGCCTTCACTCCGGCTCTAGTGTGCGGCCTTCACTCTGGCTCTAGTGTGCGGCCTTCACTCCGGCTCTAGTGTGCGGCCTTCACTCGGCTCTAGTGTGCGGCCTTCACTCCGGCTCTAGTGTGGCGCCCTTCACTCTGGCTCTAGTGTGCGCCCTTCACTCCGGCTCTAGTGTGCGGCCTTCACTCCGGCTCTAGTGTGCGGCCTTCACTCCGGCTCTAGTGTGCGGCCTTCACTCCGGCTCTAGTGTGGCGGCCTTCACTCCGGCTCTAGTGTGTGGCCTTCACTCTAGCTCTAGTGTGCGCCCTTCACTCTGGCTCTAGTGTGCGGCCTTCACTCCGGCTCTAGTGTGCGGCCTTCACTCCGGCTCTAGTGTGCGCCCTTCACTCTGGCTCTAGTGTGCGGCCTTCACTCCGGCTCTAGTGTGCGGCCTTCACTCCGGCTCTAGTGTGCGGCCTTCACTCTAGCTCTAGTGTGCGCCCTTCACTTCTGGCTCTAGTGTGCGGCCTTCACTCCGGCTCTAGTGTGCGGCCTTCACTTCTAGCTCTAGTGTGCGCCCTTCACTCTGGCTCTAGTGTGCGGCCTTCACTCCGGCTCTAGTGTGCGGCCTTCACTCTGGCTCTAGTGTGCGGCCTTCACTCCGGCTCTAGTGTGCGGCCTTCACTCTGGCTCTAGTGTGCGGCCTTCACTCTGGCTCTAGTGTGCGGCCTTCACTCCGGCTCTAGTGTGCGGCCTTCACTCTGGCTCTAGTGTGCGGCCTTCACTCCGGCTCTAGTGTGCGGCCTTCACTCTAGCTAGTGTGGCGCCCTTCACTCTGGCTCTAGTGTGCGGCCTTCACTCTGGCTCTAGTGTGCGGCCTTCACTCCGGCTCTAGTGTGCGGCCTTCACTCTGGCTCTAGTGTGCGGCCTTCACTCTGGCTGAGTGAGGCGCCTTCACTCCGGCTCTAGTGTGCGGCCTTCACTCTGGCTCTAGTGTGCGGCCTTCACTCCGGCTCTAGTGTGCGGCCTTCACTCCGGCTCTAGTGTGCGGCCTTCACTCCGGCTCTAGTGTGCGGCCTTCACTCTAGCTCTAGTGTGCGCCCTTCACTCTGGCTCTAGTGTGCGGCCTTCACTCTGGCTCTAGTGTGCGGCCTTCACTCCGGCTCTAGTGTGCGGCCTTCACTCTGGCTCTAGTGTGCGGCCTTCACTCTGGCTCTAGTGTGCGGCCTTCACTCCGGCTCTAGTGTGCGGCCTTCACTCTGGCTCTAGTGTGCGGCCTTCACTCCGGCTCTAGTGTGCGGCCTCACTCTAGCTCTAGTGTGCGCCCTTCACTCTGGCTCTAGTGTGCGGCCTTCACTCCGGCTCTAGTGTGCGGCCTTCACTCTGGCTCTAGTGTGCGGCCTTCACTCCGGCTCTAGTGTGCGGCCTTCACTCTGGCTCTAGTGTGCGCCCTTCACTCTGGCTCTAGTGTGCGGCCTTCACTCTGGCTCTAGTGTGTGGCCTTCACTCTGGCTCTAGTGTGCGGCCTTCACTCTGGCTCTAGTGTGCGGCCTTCACTCCGGCTCTAGTGTGCGGCCTTCACTCTGGCTCTAGTGTGTGGCCTTCACTCTGGCTCTAGTGTGCGGCCTTCACTCTGGCTCTAGTGTGTGGCCTTCACTCTGGCTCTAGTGTGCGGCCTTCACTCTGGCTCTAGTGTGCGGCCTTCACTCCGGCTCTAGTGTGCGGCCTTCACTCTGGCTCTAGTGTGTGGCCTTCACTCTGGCTCTAGTGTGCGGCCTTCACTCCGGCTCTAGTGTGCGGCCTTCACTCCGGCTCATGTGTGCGGCCTTCACTCTGGCTCTAGTGTGTGGCCTTCACTCTGGCTCTAGTGTGCGGCCTCACTCCGGCTCTAGTGTGCGGCCTTCACTCTGGCTCTAGTGTGCGGCCTTCACTCTGGCTCTAGTGTGCGGCCTTCACTCCGGCTCTAGTGTGCGGCCTTCACTCTGGCTCTAGTGGTGGCCTTCACTCTGGCTCTAGTGTGCGGCCTTCACTCCGGCTCTAGTGTGCGGCCCTTCACTCCGGCTCTAGTGTGCGGCCTTCACTCCGGCTCTAGTGTGCGGCCTTCACTCGGCTCTAGTGTGCGGCCTCACTCTGGCTCTAGTGTGCGGCCTTCACTCTGGCTCTAGTGTGCGGCCTTCACTCTGGCTCTAGTGTGCGGCCTTCACTCTGGCTCTAGTGTGCGGCCTTCACTCCGGCTCTAGTGTGCGCCCTTCACTCCGGCTCTAGTGTGCGGCCTTCACTCTGGCTCTAGTGTGCGGCCTTCACTCTGGCTCCGCTACATAGATGACATCTTTGCTATTGTGGCCTCATGACTAGTCTCTTCCAACCATTTCTTGATGCACTTAACATTCTTGTTCCTTTCATCAACTGAATGGGAATTTGATTCTTAGCTTCCCTTCCTTGATGTACGTGTTAATCACTCGGCGACAAACTTTTCCTTTTCCGTTTATCGCAAGCCTATGCACAGTGACATGTACATTCACTAATTTTCTTATCATGGCGTCTCTGTCAACAAAGGTGTTCTTATTTCTCTCTTTCTTGGTGCCTATCGCATCTGTGATTCTTCGCCATTCGTTCCTCTACTTGGTTACCTTCCGATTTCATAAACTCTGCCTACTCACATGCTAAAAGGACTTCCTTCTCTCCCAAATTCTCTGCTCCTGTGAAATCATTTTTTTGCCTTCCCTATATTTCAGTCTCCCAAATCTTAACGACTACCTCCTTTCCTTAGATCTCCAATTTTATTTTGGCCGAAATAACATCCTCCGTAGTAATCTAGTTTCTACCTCTCTTGGCACTGATGATTCGGGAGTCTATTCCATTTCCTCTCTAATACTTTGGAGAAAATGACCGCTCTCTTTCTGACAGATTTTAAGAGCACAAAAGAAGTATTAGACTTGACAACACAAATAATGTTCTTTTCTGTCATGTTAGAGATCACGGTTATACTATTAACTGGTCCTCTGCCAAATCTGTCTTTTCTTCTTTTAGCCATCACAGACGTCGTCTTGATAAATAAGACACTTGTGCAGTATCTGGGTATCATAATTTTGGAAACGTTTCGCTAGCCAGAGTCACCTTCAGAGAACAGTGGAAGATAAGGAGTTTGAGGTAATCAGTCCCTCAGCCTGGAGTCGATGTGTTCAGTCCATCAATCCTGATAAAAGTACAGCATATGAGCGAAGATGGGGCTCATGTACTACTGCAGACAGATGAGGTGAAGCAGTAGTAAACGGCGTCACCAGTGGAAAATCCACTAGTGGAAGTAAATCATGCCAATAAGTTAGGCAAGCGTCGAAGAATTCCCTGCATCAAGATCCCAGTAAGTTACTGTGTGCAGTCCATCAGTCTTGATAAGTCTACAGCACATGCGTGAAGGACTTGTCTACTGCAGACACCAATTCAGTTATGGTAAACAACATAAATCAAGTATATCTACCCAAGATATGTTAGGCAAAATTAAACTACATTATATTACATTATCATGTTATGCAAATATCGCGAACAAGCGATACAATATGCAAAACAACCACGGGGGGAGTTGAATAACAGCTCTAGGCCTTTCGTGTTGCAATCAACACATCAGGAGCTTGCAATGTTGCAGAAAGGAGGAGGTCCAAGCAGATACGATCACAGAGAACGCCTTTGCTGCAGCAAAGGCGTTCCTGCTTGGACTTCTTCCTCTTCTCTGCAACACTGCAAGCTCCTGATGATGTGTTGATTGCAAGACGAAAGACCTATAGCTATCATTAAACTCCCCCCGTGGTTGCTTTGCATTACATTGTCATATACAGACCAGGGGGAGAGTTAGTTGAAGAGAGAAATGGGGAAGAAGGGAGAAAGAGGGAGAAGTGGGAAGGGAAAGTGGAAGGAAAGGGGAGATGGACAACGAAGGAAGAAAGAGATAAAAGGGGGGAAAAACAAAGAGTAATGAAAAGGAATGAGGGTAGTAATGTTGGGGAAAACGAAGAATGGGTAGGTCTGGTCTGTACAACATATGATAGGAGTTTGTGTGTGGAGGTGTAACCTGGTATTTGGGAGTGTTAGGCTAAGCCGTGTGTGCACTCTTTTAGGCGTGGGCATGCGGAGGCGTACGTGTTCGTGTGGGTGTGCGTACATGGGCGTGTGAGGGAGTATAAGCGAGGGCGTGTGGGTTGGGGCATGTGGGGGTATATTGGCAAGGGCGTATGTGGGCATATGGGCAAGGGCTTGTGGACGTGGGCGTGTGGGCGTGGGTGTTGAAGGAAGCCATCCGTCACCACCATGGCAGGAAATGACTGATGCTGGTAGTCACACCTCTGCCACTCCTCTTTCTCTCTTCTTCATTTAGTTCATTAATTCTCAATATCTTCTTTACAACTAGGAACGTTTGTAGTCTGACGCATTCACGGTTTCAAACGTTCATAGTCTGAAACGTTCACAATCTGAAACGATCATAGTGTGAAACGTTCACAGTCTGAAACGTTCATAATCTGAAACGTTTACAGTCTGAAACTTTTCGAATCTTCAAACATTCTTAACCTGAAATTTTAGCAGCTGAAAAACATCTCTAACTGCAAAACTCGTTTGTAGGGTTAAACGTTCAATGTTTATAACGTTCATAGCTTAGTTCTTCTGTTTTTATGGTAGGATTAGTGAGTAAAACGTAGCATCAACGTTTCTGCTCACACTGTACATTCACAGCCTTAAACTTTTGGTACTTAACATTTCATCCATAACTAATTTTTACCTCTGAAGCTCAAGGATTACAAAAGCATATGTGTGTGTGTGTGTGTGTGTGTGTGTGTGTGTGTGTGTGTGTGTGTGTGTGTGTGTGTGTGTTTACTCACCTATATGTGGCTGCAGGGGTCGATTCACAGCTCCTGGCCCCGCCTCTTCGCTGGTGCGTGTGTGTTCTCTCACCTCGTTGCATCACCCGTGATTATATATATACATTAGTAGCAGCTGGTGATGGTGTAAACATTTGCACCTACGTATATCAGCGGGAGTGCCGAGGAGGAGGAGTTGTAGAAGTAGTAGGAGTAGGAAGAGGGGAGGGGGATGGTGGTGGTGGTTGAGGAATGTGATCAATGAGGGTATCATGCGTGGCAGTCATTGAGAGAGGGGAGCGCTCCTGGGCCCACCCTGATCACTAGTTCACGAGCTCAACACCTCGTGAAGACTCCGAGCAGAACTTCCTTCTGCCGTACATGATTATGTCACGATCAATATATCACTTACGTTTCCCCTCCACACGATCTCTCACTTCTCTTCCTTCACCTCTTCCACCTTCTTCTTTCTCCAACTCACATACACAGATACATATGTCCCCACCATCACCAGCTGCACCTCGTGTGTACACAATCACAGGTGCTACAACTAGGTGAGAAAAACATACACACACACACACACACACACACACACAATAAATATAAAATCTCTGAGCGTCATGTGGAGAAATCAGTGGTGAGTCGAAACGTTGAAGTACCGAAAGTTTGAGGGTGTGATTGTAAAGTAGCTATAGAGACAGAAACGTTGATGCTAAGAATGTTTGACTTAATAACCATTTTTCGAAAGCAGATGAACGTTTGAAGTAAAGAACGTTCAGACTTGCTACGACGAGCCTTCCAAGCTACGATCTTGTCTACCTGCTAACATTTCAAGCTATAAACGTTTCCACCCGCGAATATTTCAAACTTCGAACGTTTCAACGGCGAATATTTCAAACTTCGAAGAACGTTTCAACGGCGAATGATTCAAGCTGCAAACGTTCGTAGCTGTAAAAGAAGTCATTGAGAACTGATGAACTAAATGAGGAAGAAAGAGGAGTGGCAGAGGTGTGACTACCAGCGTCAGTCATTTCCTGCCATGGTGGTGACGGATGGCTTCCTTCAATACCCACGCCCACGCCCACTCACACGCCCACGCCTACACGCCCACACGCCCTTGTCTATATGCCCACATGCATCCTTGCCCATATACCCACATACGCCCTTCCCCATATACCCGCACACGCCCACATGCCCCCACCCATACGCCCTCGCTTATAGTTCTGCATACACCCATGCACGCACACTCCCACGCCCACATACGCCCACGCATGCCCATGCCTAAAAGTGTGCGCACACGGCTTAGCTTAACTCTCCCAAATACCTGGTTCCACGACCACACACATACTCCTATCATATGTTGTCCAGACCAGACCCACCCATTCTTCGTTTTCCCCATTATTACTACCCTCATCCCTCACTTATTTCTTCAACTCTCCTACATTCTTTCCTCACTCAATTCTCTTCTTACTACTCCTCTCCCTTCTCCCCAATTTCTTCTTTCAGCTAAGTCTCCCTCCAGTCTTCATTAGAGCAATGCAATGCAGCTTAATTTCCTTTAACCTAATCTGGTAAGATTGGTAGAACTGCCGATAGACCCAGTGGCAACGTTTCGCACTCCAGGAGGTTCGTCAAGCGATACGGCTTGATAAAGCTCCTGGGGAGCGAAACGTTGCCACAATCAAATGCCACATTAGTTGCATATGTGTCCATTTACCTACTACCTTAACTTGGGTCAACCAACATTTGGGTTATGTTGCTTACTATATCTGAAATGATGTTTGCATCGTAATGTTCACGATGATTCTTAACCATCAATGGTATACAGTACCAAGGCTGAGGGACTAATTACCTCATCTTCTGCAGTCTTCACATTATGTCCTTGTATTGATAAAGCCACTGGTTGGCGAAGCGTCTACAAATAAAGTACCCAGATGTTGCCCATGTGTCTAACTTTTCAGGCTGGTTCTTGTCTCGTTGCTGTCCGTGTGTATGCGTTCACAGGTACATAAATGAGTTCAGTAATAGTTTTTTGTTGTCTCGCTCTGCGACAGAAGTATCTTCATAAGCTCCGTATCACCAGAGACTCATGTTAACCCAATGACCTCAGCAACCAATGCTCCTTCGTCAAATATAAGAGTTGTTTCCAGGAATATCAACAAGGAGTCCTTCACGGTCCTGTTTACAAGACATGTCAGGCGGGTCATCGTGGAGTACGCAGCACCAGCATAGAGCCGTCACTTGATAAAGTATTTTAAGAACTGGATGGAGTACGCAGCACCAGCATAGAGCCGTCACTTGATAAAGTATTTTAAGAACTGGATGGAGTACGCAGCCCCAGCATAGAGCCGTCACTTGATAAAGTATTTTAAGAACTGGAGAAAAAGCAGAAGCACGTAAGCAGACTAGTCATTGAGCTACAAGAAATGAACTATGAAGATAGGCTACAGGAATTGACCTTGACGGTATTAGAGGACAGAAGAACCAGGGTAGACATGATAAAAAAATAAGTACAAAATACATAGAGGACTTGATAGGATGGACAGGAAAAGATTGTTCGAGAGACGGAAAACAGGTATCGGAGGGCACAGTTTGAAGTCACACACACACAGATAAATCACAGCGATGTTATGGTGCATTTCTTCAGCCTAGGGGAGGTCAGAAGGTGGAATGACCTAGTCTGCCAGTTGGCAGACTCCATATATAATTTTAAGAACAGGTATGACAGGGCTCATGAGGCTAAGGGGAAGTATATGCAGCAAGTGGCAAGTTAAGAGGCGGGGCAAGGAGCTGATATTTAACCCTGTAACCATATATAGGCGAGTATAGATACGTAGGCAAGAACATACACACACAGTGAGGTACCCAATGATCAGTACATGGGCAATTACTGTGACTGATACATGTAAATAACCTGTCAGACAGGATTGAAATCTGTGTGTGTTGTCGGACGATGTGACACTGAGGAGAATGGTAATGGAAGAAGGCGAAGACCATAACACCATAAAATACCATAACACGCTTTGAGTCTTTTTTTCACAGTGTCGGTAAGCGCTGCCACTGGATCACAACGTTAACAGAGGATGTCAGGACAGTCCGCTGATACCTTAACAAGGATTTATGAGAGGATTTCTCTAGAACTCTTTACGCAACGTATGTCATTCTCGTACTAGAATATTACTCGAGTACGCAGCACCAGACTGAAGCCACTGAACCCGCCGTTTAAGAAAAAAAAAGACGCAAGAGATGATCTGTGTGTCTGATCATAAGGTACAGACATAGCGAAGTTTCCTCCCGTTGTTCCTCTTGCTGTCAAAAATTTTCTCCTACCACTCCTGTTGGAACTTATTATTTTCCCCCCTCTTCCTTTTTCTCCTGTTTTAGCATTTGTTTATTTCCCCTCATTCTTCCCTGTCCCTCTCCTCCCCTCTTACCCCATGGGCCCATTTCTTATAATTCCCCCTTTCCCTGATCAATCCTGTTTCCTTCTACTCCTCCCTTTCATTTCCTTCACTTCTCGTCCCCCACCGCACAACCAACCACCTCGTTTCCTTCAATAAAACACCAGAAACTACGACTTAATGATAGACATTATCAGCTTGTATAGACCATAGATATAGACCCATCACGATCACCTGCGCTATACATCTGTCGACACATGCAAGGCTGAGTTTAGAGTTACATAGTACCTTCGCCTGTCTCAACACAGAGCCTATTGAGCTCCATATTACTGATGGAAAGTTTGTGACTCATGGTGAACTTTTACCCTACAAAAAATGGTATAGCAACGGAAAATCACTCTTCCAGCATTTAGTTCTTTATTTAGGATTGTTTGTCTTAAATCAAGTTGCTTAGTTGAATTTCTTGTGATAATTTAAGAGGATACAGTATGTGGATAATGTCCTGTGCAATAAGATCGCAGCAAACAGGTGATATCACAATATACAAAACAGCCACTGTGAAAATAAATTGTGAAATTCCAAGCGCTTTCGTGACTTATCATATTATCAAAGATCTTGATAATGTGAGAAATCACGAAAGTACCTGGAAATTCACTATTTTTTAACAGTGGTTGTTTTGCATGATGTCCTGTGTTCAGTGATCGCAAATAAAGAGGTCAATAGTCAAGTTCCATCTATAAAATTTACTGCTCAGTTTGTACAAAAGAACTCATTGCCTTTTTGTATTAATTATTAAAACGAAACAAGAATTCAAATTCAAAATACGCCAGGAAAGCCATTTAGTGTGTTTACATGTTCACTATAGTTCACCACGACATAAAGCTAAATATTCAATGTTTTCATTCGTGTTTTTGAGAGTTCACAGATAACGAAGTACTAAAGATATACGAAATAGACTGTAACCTAAGACAGTATTTTTAATCTTTTTAAAGAAGTGGGTCAAGCCTGGGAAACTTCCTGGTGAAGCCCACCATCTTGTTATGATGCTGACCAAACTTGTTGTACGCTGGCATAAGAGCACAAAAAAATATTGTCGCCACTTGGCAGTGGAGGCACCATATGCCTTCACATGGCAGTGAAGGCACTACATGCCTTCACATGGCAGTGAAGGCACTACATGCCTTCACATGGCAGTGAAGGCACTACATGCTTCACATGGCATGAAGGCACTACATGCCTTCACATGGCAGTGAAGGCACTACATGCCTTCACATGGCAGTGAAGGCACTACATGCCTTCACATGGCAGTGAAGGCACTACATTGCCTTCACATGGCAGTGAAGGCGCTACATGCCTTCACATGGCAGTGAAGGCACTACATGCCTTCACTATGGCAGTGAAGGCACCATATGCCTTCACATGGCAGTGAAGGCACATATGCCTTCACATGGCAGTGAAGCACTACAATGCCTTCACATGGCAGTGAGGCACTACATGCCTTCACATGGCAGTGAAGGCACTACATGCCTTCACATGGCAGTGAAGGCACTAATGCCTTCACATGGCAGTGAAGGCACTACATGCCTTCACATGGCATGTGAAGGCACTACATGCCTTTCACATGCAGTGAATGGCGCTCAAGCCTTCACAGGCAGTGAAGGCACTACATCCTCACATGGCAGTGAAGGCACCATATCTTTCACATGGCAGTGAAGGCACCATATGCCTTCCATGGCAGTAAGGCGCTACAATGCTTCACATGGCAGTGAAGGCGCTACATGCCTTCACATGGCAGTGAAGGCGCTACATGCCTTCACATGGCAGTGAAGGCACTACATGCCTTCACATGGCAGTGAAGGCACTACATGCCTTCACATGGCAGTGAAGGCACTACATGCCTTCACATGGCAGTGAAGGCACTACATGCCTTCACATGGCAGTGAAGGCACTACATGCCTTCACATGGCAGTGAAGGCACTACATGCCTTCACATGGCAGTTTATATTTTGAATTTATTATTAGTTGTATGAATCGTATTAACACTAACTGTAATTGTAAGTTATTTTTTATCAAGTTAGAACAAATCGTGTTTAATATTATGACAACAACTCTAACTGACGCACCAGAAGAGCAAATACAGGAGATATATATTACTGTTTGTGTACTGCTATACTGAGCTGGGTCACCCCAGCTAAAGTCTCTGCTGGCCCTAGCCGGGCCACCTTTGAGTCACCCTGCCACTAAGGTCACCCCTGACCTTAGCCTTGGTCACTCCGGGGTGACTAATTACCCAGGTTAAAAAAATATTGACGTAAGATATCTAGATAACACAAGGAACCATATTCAGCCCAGATATACAAACATACTGCAAACTTCAACTCTACCCAAAATTATTAAATTATTAAAAATTAAAAAATCAACATATAAAAAATTATTAAAAATTACCCCCCCCCCCCCAAAAAAAAAAAAATAGATGATTTTTGCATTTGTAAAATCCCAGGTACACAATGTCAAAGTTGATTTTCTATGACTGGAAAAAAAACTGGAAATATGATTTACAACAGTTCAACCGTATCATTACAGCGTGCCAGAAGTGGAATGCTCAGTAGTAGTAGTAGTAATAATAGTAAGTAGTAGTAGTAGTAGTAGTAGTAATGATATTTAAGAAGCACTTTGACCGCACACATCACTCAGCACTCACATCCATAAACAACAATATATACAACACAAGAAAAAAGAAGGATAAACGTAAGAAACAATAAAAAATAACGAACATAAACACTCAAGATCGTGCCAAGTTAAACTAACCTCCATCAAGTGACTAATGACCATCTGGTCATTAGTCCAGGACTTTACAAACTGGATGCATCATATCATAGTTCAGCAAAAAAAAATTAACAATATGTGTGTAACATTATTTGAGTAACTAAATCAATAATGCTGATTAAGAACACGAAAAATAACAAGATTTGGCATTGATGAGATTAAGACACATGTGCAACATCTGGGTATCTTTATTGTAGACGTTTCGCCATCCAGTGGCTTTATCAATACAAATTCTAGGACATAACTTGAAGACAGTAGAACTATGTACAGAAGATGAGGTAATCAGTCCCTCAACCTAGGAGTAGGTGCGAAGAGCACCATAGTCGTGGAGATTCTCTTTATTGTAGACGTTTCGCCATCCAGTGGCTTTATCTTTATTGTAGACGTTTCGCCATCCAGTGGCTTTATGGATGGCGAAACGTCTACAATAAAGATAAAGCCACTGGATGGCGAAACGTCTACAATAAAGATACCCAGATGTTGCACATGTGTCTTAATCTCATCTTGTCGGTATTATATACCATTCGTACACAAGATTTGGCATTGCTTAAAATCTCTTAGAAGTACTTCAAGCAGACGACAGAGAGCAGCAGTAGCGGCAGGAGAGTGTTGACATAATTAACAATCTGAAAGTTAAAGGGAGGTACTGGTAAAAACAACGACAAGATGGTGGTCCTGTTCTTGATGGTGGTCCTCTCCTTAATGTTGGTTCTGTCCTTTATGGTGGTAATGTCCTTGATGACAGTCCTATCATTGATGGTGGTAATGTCCTTGATGACAGTCCTATCACTGATGGTGGTAATGTCCTTGATGACAGTCCTATCACTGATGGTGGTAATGTCTTTGATGACAGTCCTATCACTGATGGTAATGTCCTTGATGACAGTCCTATCACTGATGGTGGCAATGTCCTTGATGACAGTCCTATCACTGATGGTGGTAATGTCCTTGATAACAGTCCTATCACTGATGGTGGTAATGTCCTTGATGACAGTCCTATCACTGATGGTGGTAATGTCCTTGATAACAGTCCTATCACTGATGGAGGCAATGTCCTTGATAACAGTCCTATCACTGATGGAGGCAATGTCCTTGTTTAACAGTCCTACATGATGGTGTAATGTCCTTGATGACATCCTTTTCACTGATGGTGGTAATGTCCTTGATAACAGTCCTATCACTGGGGTGGTAATGTCCTTTGTTAACAGTCCTATCACTGATGGTGGTAATGTCCTTGATGACAGTCCTATCACTGATGGTGGCAATGTCCTTGATGACAGTCCTATCAATGATGGTGGTAATGTCCTTGATGACAGTCCTATCACTGATGGTGGTAATGTCCTTGATGACAGTCCTATCAATGATGGTGGTAATGTCCTTGATGACAGTCCTATCAATGATGGTGGTAATGTCCTTGTTAAGTCCTATCACTGATGGTAATGTCCTTGATGACAGTCCTATCACTGATGGTGGTAATGTCCTTGTTAAGTCCTATCACTGATGGTAATGTCCTTGATGACAGTCCTATCACTGATGGTGGTAATGTCCTTGATGGCAGTCCTATCACTGATGGTGGCAATGTCCTTGATGACAGTCCTATCACTGATGGTGGCAATGTCCTTGATGACAGTCCTATCACTGATGGTGGCAATGTCCTTGATGACAGTCCTATCACTGATGGTGCTAATGTCCTTGATGACAGTCCTATCACTGGTGATAATGTCCTTGATGACAGTTCTATCACTGATGGTGGTAATGTCCTTGATGACAGTCCTATCACTGATGGTGGTAATGTCCTTGATGACAGTCCTATCACTGATGGTGGTAATGTCCTTGATGACAGTCCTATCACTGATGGTGGTAATGTCCTTGTTAACAGTCCTATCACTGATGGTAATGTCCTTGATGACAGTCCTATCACTGATGGTGGTAATGTCCTTGATGACAGTCCTATCAATGATGGTGGTAAGTCCTTGATGACAGTCCTATCACTGATGGTGGTAATGTCCTTGTTAAGTCCTATCACTGATGGTAATGTCCTTGATGACAGTCCTATCACTGAGGTGGTAATGTCCTTGAGGCATTCCTATCACTGATGGTGGCAATGTCCTTGATGACAGTCCTATCACTGATGGTGGTAATGTCCTTGATGACAGTCCTATCACTGATGGTGGCAATGTCCTTGATGACAGTCCTATCACTGATGGTGCTAATGTCCTTGATGACAGTCCTATCACTGATGGTGCTAATGTCCTTGATGACAGTCCTATCACTGATGATGCTAATGTCCTTGATGACAGTCCTATCACTGATGGTGATAATGTCCTTGATAACGTCCTATAAACTGATGGTGGTTAATTCCTTGTTTGACATTCCTATCACTGATGGTGCTAATGTCCTTGATGACAGTCCTATCACTGATGGTGGTAATGTCCTTAATGACAGTCCTATCACTGATGGTGGTAATGTCCTTGATGACAGTCCTATCACTGCTGGTGGTAATGTCCTTGATGGTGGACCCAATACGTCTTCTTAAAAGCAACACAGTTACATACAGTAAATTAATGGCTTATAACCATGACTTCCACACAAAATTCACATATACGACTAATATGGAACTCTTAAATATAACTAATATTTTTAAGTGTACATCAACGCCGCGGGGGCGTTGATCCCCGTAATACCCTCCAGGTAGATTCTAGGTATGTAGGCACATTGTAGAAATTTTTAGCCTGGCTCTGCCGTAGGCTTCAGAAACTGTATTAAGTCTGCTACAACATGAGGGGAACGTAACTAAAATTACTACACCATGGAAAACTGAACTAAAATTGCCTCACCATGGGGGAACTGAACTAAAACTGCCTGACCATGGGGGGAACTGAACTAAAATTGCCTCACCATGGGGGAACTGAACTAAAATTGCCTCACCATGGGGAACTGAACTAAAATGCCTCCCCCATGGGGGAACTGAACTAAAACTGCCTCAAACCCTGGGGGGAATTTAAACTAAAAATTGCCTCACCATGGGGGAACTGAACTAAAATTGCCTCACCATGGGGGAACTGAACTAAAATTGCCTCACCATGGGGGGAACTGAACTAAAATTGCCTCACCATGGGGGAACTGAACTAAAATTGCCTCACCATGGGGGAACTGAACTAAAATTGCCTCACCATGGGGGAACTGAACTAAAATTGCCTCACCATGGGGGAACTGAACTAAAATTGCCTCACCATGGGGGAACTGAACTAAAATTGCCTCACCATGGGGGAACTGAACTAAAATTGCCTCACCATGGGGGTACTGAACTAAAATTGCCTAACCCTGGGGAAAATGAACTATAATTGCCTCACCATGGGGAAACTGAACTAAAATTGCCTCACCCTGGGGGAACTGAGCTAAAATTGCCTCACCCTGGGGGAATGAACTAAAATTGCCTCACCATGGGGGAACTGAACTAAAATTGCCTCACCATGGGGGAACTGAACTAAAACTGCCTCACCATGGGGGGAACTGAACTAAAATTACTACACAGCATAAGAAAGAAATGAAGTTAAGAAATCAAGTTTGGGGATATGTTCAAGTTTCTCCACTATCGTGGGGAGAAAGAGGTTGACACTCACCTCCCCAGCTGCACAGTGAGGTAAATGTTCATTCTCCAACATGTAGGAGGGAGTGTCGAACCCAACTCCCTCTAGTAAAAGCATGTGAATCATCCCTAAATCCCCTACCAACAGGGATATGATAGACCTAACACCACACAACACTTTTAATAATAATAATAATAATAATACTTATAATAACAATAATAATATTTATTTTTTGTATATTATTTTATTGGTATTATTTTTATTATTATTAAGTAAAAGTGTATATATCAGCAAGTGTGCTGCTACATCAGGAAAGGAGAAGGAAGGCCCTGCGCAAAGAAGGGGGGTCTCCCTTCCCCAAACCCAGGGAAGGGGTTAGGGAGGGGGTCATCTCCCACTTCAACACCAGGGAAGGGGTTAAAGGGGGGGGTTCATCTCTCCACTTCAACACCAGGGACGGGATAGGGAGGGGGTCCCTCTCTCCACTTCAACACCAGGGGAAAAGGTAGGGAGGGGGTCATCTCTCCACTTCAACACCAGGGAAGGGTAGGGAGGGGTCATCTCTCCACTTCAACACCAGGGAAGGGGGTAGGGAGGGGGTCATCTCTCCACTTCAACACAGGGAAGGGGTAGGAGGGGGGTCATCTCTCCACTTCAACACCAGGGAAGGGGCAGGGAGGGGGGTCATCTCTCCACTTCAACACCGGGGAAAGGGGGTTGGGAGGGGGACATCTCTCCACTTCAACACCAGGGAAGGGGTTGGGAGGGGGACCTCTCCACTTCAACACCAGGAAAGGGTAGGGAGGGGGGGTCATCTCTCCACTTCAACACCAGGGAAGGGGCAGGGAGGGGTCATCTCTCCACTTCAACACCAGGGAAGGGGGTAGGGAGTAGGGAGGGGGGGTCATCTCTCCACTTCAACACCAGGGAAGGGGCAGGGAGTGGGGTCATCTCTTCACTTCAACACCAGGGAAGGGGCAGGGAGGGGGGTCATCTCCCCACTTCAACACCAGGGAAGGGGTAGGGAGGGGTCATCTCTCCACTTCAACACCAGGAAGGGGTAGGGAGTAGGGAGGGGGGTCGTCTCTCCACTTCAACACCAGGGAAGGGCAGGGAGGGGGTTTCATCTTTCCACTTCAACACCAGGGAAGGGTAGGGAGGGGGGTCATCTCTCCACTTCAACACCAGGGAAGGGGTAGGGAGGGGGTCATCTCTCCACTTGAACACCAGGGAAGGGGCAGGGAGGGGGGTCATCTCTCCACTTGAACACCAGGGAAGGGGCAGGGGGGGGGTCATTCTCTCCAACTTCAACACCAGGAAGGGGCAGGGAGGGGGTCATCTCTCCACTTCAACACCAGGAAGGTGGTAGGAGGGGGGTCATCTCTCCACTTGAAACCAGGAAGGGGCAGGGAAGGGGGGTCATCTCTCCATTTGAACACAGGAAGGGGAGGAGGGGGTCATCTCTCCACTTGAACACAGGAAGGGGCAGGGGGGGGTCATCTCTCCACTTCAACACCAGGGAAGGGTTGGGAGGGGGGTCATCTCTCCACTTCAACACCAGGGAAGGGGTTGGGAGGGGGGTCATCTCTCCACTTCAACACCAGGGAAGGGGTTGGGAGGGGGGTCATCTCTCCACTTCAACACCAGGGAAGGGGTTGGGAGGGGGTCATCTCTCCACTTCAACACCAGGGAAAGGGTAGGGAGGGGGGTCATCTCTCCACTTCAACACCAGGGAAAGGGTAGGGAGGGGGGTCATCTCTCCACTTCAACACCAGGGAAAGGGTAGGGAGGGGGTCATCTCTCCACTTCAACACCAGGAAAGGGCAGGGAGGGGGGTCATCTCTCCACTTCAACACCAGGGAAGGGGTTGGGAGGGGGGTCATCTCTCCACTTCAACACCAGGGAAGGGGTTGGGAGGGGGTCATCTCTCCACTTCAACACCAGGGAAGGGGTTGGGAGGGGGGTCATCTCTCCACTTCAACACCAGGGAAAGGGTAGGGAGGGGGGGTCATCTCTCCACTTCAACACTAGGGAAAGGGTAGGGAGGGGGGTCATCTCTCCACTTCAACACCAGGGAAAGGGGTAGGGAGGGGGGTCATCTCTCCACTTCAACACCAGGAAGGGGCAGGGAGGGGGTCATCTCTCCACTTCAACACCAGGGAAAGGGCAGGGAGGGGGTCATCTCTCCACTTCAACACCAGGGAAGGGGCAGGGAGGGGGTCATCTCTCCACTTCAACACCAGGGAAGGGGTAGGGAGGGGGGTCATCTCTCCACTTCAAACACCAGGGAAGGGGTAGGGAGGGGGTCATCTCTCCACTTCAACACCAGGGAAGGGGCAGGGAGGGGTCATCTCTCCACTTCAAACACCAGGGAAGGGGTAGGGAGGGGGGTCATCTCTCCACTTCAACACCAGGGAAGGGGCAGGGAGGGGGGTCATCCCTCCACTTCAACACCAGGGAAGGGGTTGGGAGGGGGGTCATCTCTCCACTTCAACACCAGGGAAGGGGTTGGGAGGGGGGTCATCTCTCCACTTCAACACCAGGGAAGGGGGTATCTTACAGCTCGACTTGAATTACTAAGATATCACAAGGATCCCAGTGGAAATAAGTCACAGACTTTTTTGTGTGGTTATCCCAGATAATTTACACATATATTAAACTATGTATGATAAATGTACTTATGTGTACCTGTACCTACTTCAACCTTCCTACACTTCCCCACCAGCAGGGAGGGGGAGGGAGAGGGGGGTCATACCCCCACCATCATAGACATGTTGGCACGTCTGTCTCAATCCTCGCCATCTTATGCGCCACTTGTCGATGGTACAGCCAGAGTGGTCAGCTAGTTCTTTCCCCTTCCCACTTTCCCTTAACCTATCGTTCACCTCTCCCACCCTCGCAGAACCCGCTACCTTCTCCTCCCCACCACGAAGGAACAAATACGGAAAACGTCCGCAAAGGAAAGGAAAAAAACACTAACAACTCAGTCAACACCTGGAATTTGCAAGTCAATTAAGGGACACGCTGGGATATTGACCCTTAAGCTGTGGGGTCATTAGGGCGAGGGTGCCGTGTGCGCCAGCTGGTCCAGCATGCAATTACCACAACATGAATACGACAGTACACAATTTGCGGCCGGGAAACATGATATCAAACTGGCCAACAACACGAGAACAGCATCTGTTGAGGGACTTTCAACTTTATGACGCACTCTCCAGTAAACCTCTTAGAGGAAGCTGGTTGGGGACACTCACCACGAGAGCCTACTGTGGTGTTGAGGGGTGATGGGGGCGTTGTTGTGTGTGGTGGGGGCGTTGTTGTGGGTGTGGGGGGCGTTGTTGTGGGTGGTGGGGGCGTTGTGGTGGATGGTGGGGGCATTGTGATGGGTGGTGGGGGTGTTATGGTGGGTGGTGGAGGCGTTATGGTGGGTGGTGGAGGCGTTGTGGTGGGTGATGGGGGCGTCGTAGAGGGTGGTGAAGGGTGGTGGGAACGTTGTGGTGGGTGGTGGTGAGTCTGGAGCAGTGAGTCAATCTGGAATAGAGTCAGTCTAGAGCAGTGAGTCAGTCTGGAACAGTGAGTCTTGAGCAGTGAGTCAGTCTGGAGCAGTGAATCAGTCTGGAGCAGTGTGAAACAGTGAAACAGTCTAGAGCAGTGAGTCAGTCTGGAACAGTGAGTCTTGAGCAGTGAGTCAGTCTGGAGCAGTGAATCAGTCTGGAGTAGCGAATCAGTCTGGAGCAGTGTGAAACAGTGAATCAGTCTAGAGCAGTGAGTCAGTCTGGAGCAGTGAATCAGTCTGGAGCAGTCAGTGTGAAACAGTGAAACAGTCTAGAGCAGTGAGTCAGTCTGGAGCAGTGAGTCAGTCTGGAGCAGTGAGTCAGTCTGGAACAGTTTACCTCTGGCTGGTTGATGGACAGTGTTGTCAACTATGGTCAAGATGGAGACGTGTGACTTTTATGTGATGTTGGTCACTGACTTGATGATGAGACCGTCTTGTTACTCTCCCTGTTTACTCATGGTCTGAGACCGTCTTGTTACTCTCCCTGCTTACTCATGGTCTGAGACCGTCTTGTTACTCTCCCCGTTTACTTATGGTCTGAGAATGTGGTTATATTCTTTCTCCTTCATTATTCTTCCACCTTCCTGACAACCTAAGATGTCGCCAATCACAGTTTTTCCCTCACAGTGAGAGTATCACCCCCTCACATTCCGTAATGTAGCGTACATAAACTAATTTTCCCATTTCAATTTTTTTTTTTATTACAACAAAATAATAGCAGATTTAAGAATGTAGTTTCCTGCATTCGATACCTGAACTAATTGAATATTCTAATTAGCCTAAATACTTACCTCCAGTAACTCGTAACTCGTCCAGTCGTACTCCAGTTCATTCCCCGTATTGGCCACGGTATCCGGAGTGACTTTTCCGATGCCATAATTTGTTTCAGCACGAAGAATTATAACGCCAGCTGCTGGTTGGGACCCGTAAGACATACTGACCGTCACAAACACCCCAACACAAGAAGACGTCTTAAAGGCGTGAGATCAGGGAAGTTAGGGAATCGTTAATGGGACCATACTCACTGATGGGAGTATACTCACTGAAGGGATCATACTCACTGATGGGATTACTCACTGATGGGATCATACTCACAATAGTAACTGCACGTTACCCCAGTTATTGTACACAGAAAACTGGGTTTTCAGTTAGTTTACCATAATGTCGAAAAAAATGAAGTGTGTACAGATGGATATTTCCTGTTGTGTTAATTTCCTTAAGCGGTAAACACGCGTGTATTGTGGTGTGTGAGCGAACACAAGAGAACACTCACGTATCCTGGAGGATGAGTTAACACAGGAGAGCACCCATGTATCCTGGAGGATGAATGAAGACAAGGAATGTGTAAAAGGAGCAGAGAACTGAATAAGTAAGCAAATAAGTGAGCGTGTGAATAAAGGAGAAACAATGAGTGAATAAGTGGGTGAGTGAATAAGTGGGTGAGTGAATAAGTGGGTGAGTGAATAAGTGGGCGAATAAAGGAGCAAATGCGTGAGTAAAGAAGTGTTTGAATAATAAATAAGTGAATAAATCAGAAAGCAAATATCTGAGTGCCGAAATTCATTAATGAAAGCACTACTATCGGGAGTTCCACTAACGGAGGGATGCCACTGAGGGCCATGGCTGTGACACCAAGTACGTATCGTAAGGTACACAAGATGTTAGGTACCCGTAAGGACGCTATTTCGGCCTTCAGCTCACCCAGGGACGATGAAAAAACATGGGCGGCACACCGTCCCCTCCTACGCCGCCCACGCCCGCGACACTCACGCCAAAATGGCGGCCATGATCAATACACGCGAGTTTTCGTCACTGTCCGGATGTTTTATGTTAATTCTGAGCCAAGAACATCCAGAGTGTGACGGTGTTATATGCAGCTTGATATGTGATTATTGAACATGTCCAGCGATATGCGTTTGTTTACGCGTGCACACATAAAGGCATGCACAAACGTGGGTGCGCGTACACACATGGACCAGTAGCTATGAATCGACCCCTGAAACTACATGTACGTGAGTACACACACACACACACACACACACACACACACACACACACACACACACACACACACACACACACACAGAGCCTTGGAAGTGTCAGGAAGTGGAACAATTTGGAGAGTGCAGTAGTAGAGGCATGATCCATACATAGCTTTAAGAAGAGGTACGATAAAGCTCTTGGAGCAGGAAGAGTGAACCTAGTAGCGACCAGCGACGAGGCAGGGCCGGGAGCTTCAATCGACCCCTACACACAACACACACACACACACACACACACACACACACACACACACACAAGGAAGGGGACAGACAAGTAGCTTCAAACTACTGGCCAGTGTCACTGACATACAAAATATATAAGGTAATGGCAAGAGTGGAGCATCTGGAGAGGAGTGGTTTCGAAAACAACAACAACCACTGTCTTAGGTACTATTATATAGATGATTTAGAAAACCGACAAGTTGATAAATAAGATAGTCAAGCAACACTTGGGTATCTTTATTCTGGAAACGTTTCGCCAGCCAGTGGCTTCTTCAGTCCAATACAAAAAAAAATGGTGGGAGATGAGAAGTTTGAGGTAGTCAGTCCCTCGGCCTGGAGATGATGTGTTCAGTCTATTAAATTTAATAATAATATATCTTTATTTCTACAAGTACATGTACAAGGTATACAGTCCTAGCTGACATCAGTGACATACTACTATATAGAAAGTCCTTTGTTATGCTGAGTACTTCGAGCAAATTAGGTCAGTTTTGCCCCAGGATGCGACCCACACCAGTCGACTAACTCCCAGGTACCCATTTTACTGATGGGTGAACATAGACAACCGGTGTGAAGAAACACGCCCAATGTTTCTACCCTCGTTGGGAATCGAACCCAGACGCTCGCCATGGGAAGCGAGAACTTTAGCCACCAGGCCACGCGCAGAGAAAGTCATACCAAGATACAAATATTTCTTCAGTCCTGCCTAACCTATAGGTATGACCTCCAACAGCTTCAACTCACCTGCCTCCGGTATATAAGCCCTTTCTTCATGCATATGCTGTATTTCTATTAAGACTGGTCAACTGAGCACATCTCCAGGCTGAGGGACTGATTACCTCAGACTCCATCTCAACTTCCACCATTTTTCTCTATATTGGACTGGAGAAGCCACTGGCTGGCGAAACGTTTACAGAATAGATATACCTAAGTCTTGTTCAAGTGTCTTATTTATCAATGGTCTCAGACGGTAAAATCCTGCCCGACAAACCTGCTCGAGCTCCAGAACGAGGTAACAAGAACGAGGTGAAAGAGATATAGGTGGACTACATATTCTTGGACTGTAAGAAGACTTTTGACACTACCACACGAGAGATCTTGACAAAAAAAATGAGAAAAAATGGATAAAAATACCGAACAGGAAGGAAACAGTGTAATTGTCTTGAAAGAGGCATCAGAATGGTTAAGTGTGACAAGCGAAGTTCTACAAGTATCTGTTCTGGGGCCTGCGTTGTTATGGACTAATATATCCCTGATTGCAGATTATCTGAAATTAACAATGGGATATAAAAGCAAAAGAAAAGGGAAAGGCTGTACATGAACCAGGACACACTGCAGGACTGACCTGATAAGTTGTTACTGAAATTAACACCGTCCAAACGAAAGGTTATGAAATCGGGGAAGAGAAATGAACACCAGAAATGAATGCAGGCTTTGGGAAGCAAAGGCTTCAAGCCTCGCTGAAGGAGGACCTCGGAGTGAGAACAATACCGAGCATGTAGTCTGAAGTGCACATCAACTGTCTAACTTCTACAATTCATGCTCGTTTGGCACATCTAAGAGTAGTTTCCGGAAAGCTAGCAGTGAAGAGAAGAGAAGAACCAGACTCACGAAATCGTAATAACACGATTGCAAACAAATCACGGAACGGGTGGTGTTTGAACTCATGACCAGTGAGTCGTGAGTTTAAACCCAGCCCGTTCCGTGGTTTGAGCCAGAAACGAATATGCAAGGGCAAGAAAGAAGCCGAGGATGATAATAAAAGCCAAGTCCGAACCGAAAATGCTTCACAGACACAGCAGAATGAAGACGACGATCAGCAATAAGACTGGAGGAAGAGGTAAAGCTCACGAGAAATAAGGAAGTCTGCGAGGAGCTTATACTATTTAAAGAATTATTCTCAATAAAAACAGGTGCGACACGAAAGAAAAAGTACACACCATCAAGCACTGGACAACAAACACTCAACAGAAGAGGATAAAAATCTCTGGAGTGAGCTGGATACATTAAAAAAACACTGATACCTAAATAAGGTGTCACCATGGATTCTGAGCGAAGGAACATAAGCACTTTCTGAACCACTATCTAACCTCTAAAACAAATCGATGTTTACGGGATAGTTACCAGCAGTCTGCAACACAGCGAATGTAGTCTCACCGGTCATGGAAGGAGAGAGATAAGAAGTGCTAAACTGCAGACCAGTATCACTGACAGGCTATGCAAGAATCGAACAAGTGATACAGGATGCAAAACAACCACAGAGGAAGTTGAATGATACTTCTAGGTCTTTCGTGTTGCAATCAACACATCAGGAGCTTGCAATGTTGCAGAAATGAGTAAGAGATCTCAGTAGATTCGTTCAGAGGGACGCTCTTGCAAGACCGTCCCTCTGAACGAATCTGCTGAGATTTCTTACTCATTTCTGCAACACTGCAAGCTTCTGGTGTGCTGGTAGCAACACGAAAAGCCTAGAGGTATCATTCACCTTCCCCTGTGATTGTTTTGCAAGCATGCTATTTAAGGAGAGGGGGAATATAATAAGATCTAAGAACATCTCTCAGGAATCTCAAGAAAGAGTTACTGACGGTGTTATATACGATGTATGGGAGGCCTTCACAAGCCATAACCACTACCATCGTAACCACCAGTACCACCATAACAACCACCATCAAAACCACCACTACCAACACTATAACCTCCATTTCCATTACCACTTCCGCCATAACCACCACCACCATCCACCACCACCATTACCATAACGAACAGCCCCCAACAGTCCAGCCCACCATTTCCCCCCATTCTCTCCCTTCCTTTGCCATTTTCCTTTCAAGGGGAAAAAGATACGTTGATGCTAGTGAAGAGCTCTTGATCCAAGAAACAGAGGCTACGCTCCTCTTCCTCGGCACAAACCTGATTTACTTCCATTCTTCATGCCCTGCTTGACCCATAAGAGTTTAGTACTTACTCGTGAATAATAATATAAACATAAGCCTAGTTATTAAGAGGCTGATGGTGAATATGTATGTGTCTGGGAGCCTGAGTCGACTCAGCCTACCACGCCATCACTGAAATGAAGAGACGGTCATTATGGAAGAGGAAGGGGGGAGGGAGTAGATGAAGGGGGAAAGAGAGGAGAAGAGGAAGGCTGTTTCTAGGGATGAAGATGCCCACGCAGAAGATGAGAACGAGGGGGAAGAATAAGAGTGAGAGTACCCCACAATGTGTGAGAGACTAGGGCAGCACTTCGTTAGCAGAGAGGTGTAATTTGCTGGCTTCTGAAGTAGTCATGTTTGACGTATGATATAATGTAGTAATAATAGTAGTAGTAATGGTGGATTTTTAAATTTTATCGCCGAAGCGGTTAGTTTATTGTATAACTCATATACATTGAGTGAAGGGTAGCGCCAAGAGAATACGCATACACAAAAGGCCTAGGAACTAGGCCTTAAAAATGTCAACAGCAGAGCATCTGGATACATATCTATAGCTGACTTATCTGTTACAAGCAAGTTTAGGGAATTTGCTTAATGTCTCATATCTTATTTTCGTTAATAAAACACACTGATATATTACATAGGTTATTATACTATCTCTATTTCTCAGAAAGTGGACAATAAAACACACAGTGCTCAAGACAGTAACGATAGGGCTGACCACATTGCATTTAGTTTGATCATCAACTGTTTATTTTGCAAGATGGTTTGTAGACATGCATTTCTACGTTCATCTTAACACAGTGAATGATAGATCTACTCAGGCTTCCAAATACCTTCGTATGACATTCAATTTCATTATTTACTTCTCTCCAAATATTATTCCTAATGCTAGACACAGATATATTAAAGTTATATTCTACATTTTCCATCAGGGTACTTTCTTTGGCTAACTTATCAACATTATTGTGCGTGTGAAGGAATCCATAAGAATTGTACGCAATAATTCGCCTTTCTCTTATTTTCGAGTAACTACCTGACTTCTCCAGTGATCATGGTTTGTCATTATGTGAGTTAAGAACCTTCAGTCATGACGTAGAATCAGTAATGATCAAAGAGTCAAGCTCACTGTCATAAGGTAACCTGAGTGTCATCAGGATGGCAAACAATTCAGTTTGCAGGGTAGACGCCCAGTTGTTAATTCTTATGACTAACTCAACATGGTTGCTATAGTTCTTATCCAGGGAAGTGGCAACAAGAGCAGATGCAGCCCTGTTAGCAGACTCCTGCTTAGATCCAGCAGTGTATGTAATTTGTGATAAATTATTACTAACAATTAAGTGAGATATCTTTCTTGAGCAGTTGTTTTACAGGTGATTTAAGGTATTGCTTGTGACGAGCATCTTGGGAGGGACTTGCAGGTATGTGATATTAAATGAACATATCTTCCATGGCGGGGTAAAATGTTCGTGTTGTCTACAGTGATACAGTTCTTGTTGTCTACAGTGATACAGTTCTTGTTGTCTACAGTGATACAGTTCTTGTCTACAGTGATACAGTTCTTGTTGTCTATAGTGACATAGTTCTTGTCTACAGTGATAGTTATTGTCTACAGTGATACAGTTCTTGTCTACAGTGATACAGTTCTTGTCTATAGTGATACAGTTCTTGTTGTCTACAGTGATACAGTTCTTGTTGTCTACAGTGATACAGTTCTTGTTGTCTACAGTGATACAGTTCTTGTCTACAGTGATACAGTTCTTGTTGTCTATAGTGATACAGTTCTTGTTGTCTATAGTGATACAGTTCTTGTTGTCTACAGTGATACAGTTCTTGTCTACAGTGATACAGTTCTTGTCTACAGTGATGCAGTTCTTGTCTACAGTGATGCAGTTCTTGTCTACAGTGATGCAGTTCTTGTTGTCTATAGTGATACAGTTCTTGTTGTCTATAGTGATACAGTTCTTGTCTACAGTGATACAGTTCTTGTTGTCTACAGTGATACAGTTCTTGTCTACAGTGATACAGTTCTTGTCTATAGTGATACAGTTCTTGTTGTCTATAGTGATAGTTCTTGTTGTCTATAGTGATACAGTTCTTGTCTACAGTGATACAGTTCTTGTCTACAGTGATACAGTTCTTGTTGTCTATAGTGATACAGTTCTTGTTGTCTACAGTGATACAGTTCTTGTCTATAGTGATACAGTTCTTGTCTACAGTGATACAGTTCTTGTCTACAGTGATACAGTTCTTGTCTACAGTGATACAGTTCTTGTCTACAGTGATACACTTCTTGTCTACAGTGATAAGTTCTTGTCTACAGTGATACAGTTCTTGTTGTCTATAGTGATACAGTTCTTGTCTACAGTGATACACTTCTTGTCTACAGTGATACAGTTCTTGTTGTCTATAGTGATACAGTTCTTGTTGTCTATAGTGATACAGTTCTTGCCTACAGTGATACAGTTCTTGTTGTCTATAGTGATACAGTTCTTGTTGTCTATAGTGATAGTTCTTGTCTACAGTGATACAGTTCTTGTTGTCTACAGTGATACAGTTCTTGTTGTCTACAGTGATACAGTTCTTGTTGTCTATAGTGATACAGTTCTTGTTGTCTATAGTGATACAGTTCTTGTTGTCTACAGTGATACAGTTCTTGTTGTCTACAGTGATACAGTTCTTGTTGTCTACAGTGATACAGTTCTTGTCTACAGTGATACAGTTCTTGTCTACAGTGATACAGTTCTTGTTTACAGTGATACAGTTCTTGTTTACAGTGATACAGTTCTTGTTGTCTACAGTGATACAGTTCTTGTCTACAGTGATACAGTTCTTGTCTACAGTGATACAGTTCTTGTTGTCTACAGTGATACAGTTCTTGTTGTCTACAGTAATACAGTTCTTGTTGTCTACAGTGATACAGTTCTTGTTGTCTACAGTGATACAGTTCTTGTCTACAGTGATACAGTTCTTGTCTACAGTGATACAGTTCTTGTCTACAGTGATACAGTTCTTGTTGTCTACAGTGATACAGTTCTTGTTGTCTACAGTGATACAGTTCTTGGGTTCTACAGTGATACAGTTCTTGTTGTCTACAGTGATACAGTTCTTGTCTACAGTGATATAGTTGTCTACAGTGATACAGTTCTTGTCTACAGTGATACAGTTCTTGTCTACAGTGATACAGTTGTCTAATGATAAGTTCTGTCTAAGTGATTTACATTCTTTTACTATACAGTTATTTCTAATTTGAATAAATACCATATTTTCACATTTGTTTTAGTGTGTATTTCTGTTTGTAGTTCATAGTGACTGTGTGTGTATTTTTGTGTGTGTGTGTGGTGTGTGTGGTGTGTGTGTGTGTGTGTGTGTGTGTGTGTGTGTGTGTGTGTGTTGTGTGTGTGTGTGTGGTGTGTGTGTACTCACCAAGTTGTACTCACCTAGTTGAGGTTGCAGGGGTCGAGTCCAAGCTCCTGGCCCCGCCTCTTCACTGGTCGCTACTAGGTCACTCTCCCTGAACCGTGAGCTTCATCATACCTCTGCTTAAAGCTATGTATGGATCCTGCCTCCACTACATCGCTTCCCAAACTATTCCACTTCCTGACTACTCTGTGTGCCCTACTACTGTGTCCCCTTGTTACTGTGTCCAGTCTCTGGAACATCCTGTCTTTGTCCACCTTGTCAATTCCTCTCAGTATTTTGTATGTCGTTATCATGTCCGCTCTATCTCTCCTGTCCTCCAGTGTCGTCAGGTCGATTTCCCTTAACCTCTCCTCGTAGGACATACCTCTTAACTCTGGGACTAGTCTTGTTGCAAACCTTTGCACTTTCTCTAGTTTCTTTACGTGCTTGGCTAGGTGTGGGTTCCAAACTGGTGCCGCATACTCCAATATGGGCCTAAAGTACACGGTGTACAGGGTCCTGAACGATTTCTTATTACTTATTAAGGTGTCGGAATGCTGTTCTGAGGTTTGCCAGGCGCCCATATGCTGCAGCAGTTATTTGGTTGATGTGCGCTTCAGGAGATGTGCCTGGTGTTATACTCACCCCAAGATCTTTTTCCTTGAGTGAGGTTTGTAGTCTCTGGCCCCCTAGACTGTACTCCGTCTGCGGCCTTCTTTGCCCTTCCCCAATCTTCATGACTTTGCACTTGGTGGGATTGAACTCCAGGAGCCAATTGCTGGACCAGGTCTGCAGCCTGTCCAGATCCCTTTGTAGTTCTGCCTGGTCTTCGATCGAGTGAATTCTTCTCATCAATTTCACGTCATCTGCAAACAGGGACACCTCAGAGTCTATTCCTTCCGTCATGTCGTTCACAAATACCAGAAACAACACTGGCCCTAGGACTGACCCCTGTGAGACCCCGCTGGTCACAGGTGCCCACTCTGACACCTCGCCACGTACTCGCTGCTGTCTTCCTGACAAGTATTCCCTGATCCATTGTAGTGCCTTCCCTGTTATCCCTGCTTGGTCCTCCAGTTTTTGCACTAATCTCTTGTGTGGAACTGTGTCAAACGCCTTCTTGAAGTCCAAGAATATGCAATCCACCCACCCCTCCCTCTCTTGTCTTACTGCTGTCACCATGTCATAGAACTCCAGTAGGTTTGTGACACAGGATTTCCCATCCCTGAAACCATATTGGCTGCTGTTGATGAGATCATTCCTTTATAGGTGTTCCACCACTCTTCTTCTGATAATCTTCTCCATGATTTTGCATACTATACATGTCAGTGACACTGGTCTGTAGTTTAGTGCTTCATGTCTGTCTCCTTTTTTTAAAGATTGGGACTATATTTGCTGTCTTCCATGCCTCAGGCAATCTCCCTGTTTCGATAGTTGTATTGAATATTGTTGTTAGGGGTACACATAGCGCCTCTGCTCCCTCTCTCAGGACCCATGGAGAGATGTTATCTGGCCCCATTGCCTTTGAGGTATCTAGCTCACTCAGAAGCCTCTTCACTTCACTTGTATGTGTGTGTGTGTGTGTGTGTGTGGTTGTGTTGGTTGTGTGGTGTTGTGGTTGTTTTGGGTGGTTACTCACCTAGTTGTGGTTGCAGGGGTCGAATCATAGCTCCTGGCCCCGCCTCTTCACTGGCCGCTACTAGGTCACTCCATGAATCACGAACTTTATCATACCTCTGCTTAAAGCTATGAATGGATCCTGCCTCCACTACATCGCTTCCCAAACTATTCCACTTCCTGACTACCTGTGACTAAAGAAATACTTCCAAACATCCCTGTGCTTCACCTGTGTCTTCAACTTCCAACTGTGACCCCCTGTTGCCGAGTCCCATCTCTGGAACATTCTGTCTCTGTTCACCTTGTCAATTCCTCTCAGTATTTTATATGTCGTTATCAGGTCCCCCCCCCCTCTATCCTGTTCTCCAGTGTCGCCAGACCGATTTCCCTTACTCTCTCCTCGTAGGACATACCACTTAGCTCTGGGACTAGTCTTGTTGCAAACCTTTGCACTTTCTCTAGTTTCTTTACGTGCTTGACGAGATGTGGGTTCCAAACTGGTGCTGCATACTCCAATATAGGCCTAACGTACACAGTGTACAGGGTCCTGAACGATTCCTTATTAAGAGAGCGGAACGCTGTTCTTAGGTTTGCTAGGCGCCCATATGCTACAGCAGTTATTTGGTTGATGTGCGCTTCAGGAGATGTGCCTGGTGTTATACTCACCCCAAAATCTTTTTCCTTGAGTGAGGTTTGTAGTCTCTGGCCCCCTAGACTGTACTCCGTCTGCGGTCTTCTTTGCCCTTCCCCAATCTTCATGACTTTGCACTTGGTGTGGTTGAACTCCATTAGCCAATTGCTGGACCAGGTCTGCAGCCTGTCCAGATCCCTTTGTAGTCCTGTCTGGTCCTCGTCCGACTGAATTCTTCTCATCAACTTCACATCATCTGCAAACAGAGACGCTTCGGAGTCTTTTCCTTCCGTCATGTCGTTCACAAATACCAGAAACAGCACCGGTCCTAGGACTGACCCCTGTGGAAAACTACTCGTCACAGGCGCCCACTCTGACACCTCGCCGCGTACCATGACTCGCTGCTGTCTTCCTGACAGTTATTCCTTGATCCATTGTAGTGCCTTTCCTGTTGTGTGTGTGTGTGTGTGTGTGTGTGTGTGTGTGTACTCACCTATTTGTGGTTGCAGGGGTCGAGTCTTAGCTCCTGGCCCCGCCTCTTCACCGGTCGCTACTGGGTCCTCTCTCTCCGTGCTCCATGAGATTTATCAAACCTCGTCTTAAAACTATGTATGGTTCCTGCCTCCACTACATCATTTTCTAGGCTATTCCACTGCCTGACAACTCTATGACTGAAGAAATACTTCCTAATATCTCTCTGACTCGTCTGTATCTTCAACTTCCAATTGTGACCTCTTGTTTCTGTGTCCAATCTCTGGAACATCCTGTCTCTGTCCACCTTGTCAATTCCTCGCAGTATTTTGTATGTCGTTATCATGACTTCCCTGACCCTCCTGTCCTCTAGCATCGTCAGGCCGATTTCCCTTAACCTTTCTTCATAAGACATTTCCCTTAGCTCTGGAACTAACCTTGTCGCAAACCTTTGCACTTTCTCTAGTTTCTTGACGTGCTTTATCAAGTGCGAGTTCCAAACAGGTGCTGCATACTCCAGTATGGGCCTGACGTACACGGTGTATAGTGTCTTGAACGATTCCTTATTAAGGTATCGGAACGCTGTTCTCAGGTTTGCCAGGTGCCCATATGCTGCAGCCGTTACCTGGTTGATGTGTGCTTCCGGGGACATGCTTGGTTTTATACTCACTCCAAGATCTTTCTCCTTGAGCGAGGTTTGCAGTCTTTGGCCAGCTAGCCTATACTCTGTCTGCGGTCTTCTGTGCCCTTTCCCTATCTTTCATGACTTTGCATTTGGCGGGATTAAATTCGAGAAGCCAGTTGCTGGACCAGGTGTCCAGTCTGTCCAGGTCTTTGAAGTCCTGCCCGGTCCTCGTCTGATTTAATTCTCATTAACTTCACATCGTCTGCGAACAGGGACACTTCTGAGTCTAACCCTTCCATCATGTCGTTCACATATACCAAAAATAGCACTGGTCCTAGGACCGACCCCTGTGGGACCCCGCTCGTCACAGATGCCCACTGTGATACATCATTACGTACCATGACTTGTTGTTGCCTCCCTGTCAGGTATTCTCTGATCCATTTAAGTGCCCTTCCTGTTATATGAACCTGATCCTCTAGCTTCTGCGCTAATCTCTTATGAGGAACTGTGTCAAAGGCCTTCTTGCAGTCCAAGAAGATGCAGTCAACCCACACCTCTCTCTTGTGTCTTACTTCTGTTACTTTATCATAAAACTCCAGAAGGTTTGTGACACAGGATTTTCCTTCCATGAATCCATGCTGGTTGGCGTTTATTCTCTTGTTCCGTTCCAGGTGCTCCACCACTCTCCTGATAATCTTCTCCATAACTTTGCATACTATACACGTCAGTGACACAGGTCTATAGTTTAGTGCCTCTTTTCTCCTTTTTTAAAAATGGGAACTACATTTGCCGTCTTCCATACCTCAGGTAGTTGCCCAGTTTCCAGGGACGTGTTGAAAATTGTGGTAAGTGGCACACACAACATATCCGCTCCCTCTCTGAGGACCCATGCGGAGATGCTGTCCGGTCCATTTGCCTTTGAGGTATCTATGTCCCTTAGCAGTTTCTTCACCTACTTCTCATCTGTATGAATGTCATCCAACACTTGTTGGTATATTCCTTGCTGGTGCCCCAATCTGGTCTGTCTCCCGAGAGGCCTTCCTGTCTCCATTGTATATACTTCCTTAAATCTAATGTTGAGCTCCTCACATACCTCTTGATCGTTTCTTGTGAGTTCTCCACCTTCTATCCTCAGCCTTATCACCTGGTCTTTGACTGTTGTCTTCTTCCTAATGTGGCTATACAGCAGTTTCGGGTCAGACTTGACTTTCGATGCTATGTCGTTTTCGTACTGTCGCTGGGCCTCCCTCCTTATCTGTGCATACTCGTTTCTGGCTCTTCTACTAATCTCCTTATTTTCCTGGGTCCTTTGCCTCCTGTACCTTTTCCATTCTCTGGTGCACTTAGTTTTTGCCTCCCTACACCTTCGGGTAAACCAAGGACTCGCTTTGGTCTTCCTATTATTTCTGTTTCCCTTGAGAACAAACCTTTCTTCTGCCTCCTTGCACTTCGTTGCTACATATTCCATCATCTCGTTTACTGATTTTCCTACCAGGTCTCTGTCCCACTGAACCTCCTGCAGGAAGTTCCTCATGCCTGTGTAGTCCCTCCTTTTGTAGTTTGGCTTTTCCCATTCAGTTCCTGTTACCTTCTCCACTTGTAACTCTACTATATAATCAAAACTCAGAACCACGTGATCGCTAGCTCCAAGGGGCCTCTCGTAAGTGATGTCCTCAATGTCTGAACTGCCCAGGGTGAACACAAGATCCAGTCTTGCTGGCTCATCCTCCCCTCTCTCTCTGGTAGTGTCCCTGACATGTTGATGCATGAGGTTTTCAAGTACCACATCCATCATCTTGGCTCTCCATGTTTCGGGACCCCCACGTGGCTCCAGGTTTTCCCAGTTGATCTCCCTGTGGTTGAAATCGCCCATTACCAGTGACTTTGCTCTGCTCGAGTGAGCTCTTCTTGCCACCTCAGCCAGTGTGTCCACCATCGCCCTGTCTTCTTCGTACTCCTCTCTTGGCCTCCTGCAGTTCTGTGGTGGGTTATACATCACTCCAATGACTACTTTATGTTCTCCAGACTGAATTGTACCTGCTATGTAGTCTCTTTCTCCAATCACGTCCATGCCTTCCATTTCCTCAAATCCCCATCGGTTTTTTATGAGCAGTGCAACTCCTCCCTCTCTACTCCTATCTTTTCTCAGGATCTGATATCCTGGTGGGAAGATTGCATCTGTTATTGTCTCAGTGAGTTTTGTTTCTGTGACTGCTATGATGTCTGGGGATTTCTCGCTGATTCTTTCGTGCCACTCATGTTTATTCGTTATTCCGTCCGTGTTTGAGCACCAAACTTTCAGCTTCTTTCTATCACTGTGGTCCTGCAAGAATATTGGGGTTGGGGGAGCGGGAGCCTTGGTGGGGGCCTATGGGGGGCTGTGGTGTAGGTGGGGTTTGTGATGAGGGGGGGTGGGGTCAGAATGCCCATAAGGGACAGCTGTTGGGGTGAGGTTTGTGATGTGGGTGTTGCTGGAAGAGGGAACAGTGAGTGGGTTGTGGTTTGGGTGCTCAGTTGCGTTGGGATTGTCGCTGTTGGAGTCTTTCGGTGGGAGATTCTGCGGGGTGTGTTTGTCCTTCCTCCTGTGTCTGGGTCCTGCTCACCTTCATCATTGCCTCTCGTTCCTCCTTGCGTCTCTGTACCCTCTCTTTCAGTGTAGTCCTTTCTTCTTGTGTTCTATCGCGATCGAGGTATACTCTCTGGTACCCCTGTTTGTCCCTCAGTCGTGCTTTCTCTTGCAGAATCCTGGTTCGAACTGATTCTTCCTTGAAAATTACTTTGAGAGGCCGTATCCTTCCACTCGCAAACCACCCAATTCTCCGAAAATTTGTCACCTGGGTCATATCGTCCTCACCTATTTTCATGATGCCTTCAATCATTTTTTCCTCCTGTTTTATTTCTTCGAAGTTGTCCCCCTTGGCTTCTTGGAGCCCGTAGATAAAAACTGACCTTTCCCTTTCCTCCTCCTCTGAGGTGTTTTGTTTCCTTCCATTTAAATGTTCTTGCCTTCAGTCCCTGTCCTATCTGAAACTTCTATTCTCAGGGAACTGTCTTTCATGATCAGCTGTTCCTTGCTACTGCAGTTGGCTGAGTGTGTGTGTGTGTGTGTGTGTGTGTGTGTGTGTGTGTGTGTGTGTGTGTACTCACCTAGTTGAGGTTGCAGGGGTCGAGTCCAAGCTCATGTGTGTGTGTGTGTGTGTGTGGGGGGGTGCCAACCATAAGACTACAGTGCCAATGCTAACATTGTCACAGTGCCAATATTAACATCACCACAATGTCAACACTAACATCACCACAGTGCCATCACTAACACCGCTACTTTATCAGGCCATACAACCACACCACCACCCCCCACTGCACAACCACACCAATAACCCCCACTGCACAACCACACCAACACCCCCCACTGCAAACCACACTACCACCCTCTACTGCACAACCACACCGCCACCCTCACTACACCGCCACCACCACACCCCCACCACCACCACCACTACACAATCACACCATAACATACTAAACCACACTAACACACCACCTCACCATGACCACTTCACCAATACATCACCATTACCACCACACCCTAACCACACCATCACCACACTACAGCACCATCATCACCGTGAAGACCCATCTTGCCAATAGATATTAACGACTTAATTAGCCTCAGTGTCATAAACTTGGCAGCAGTAATAATCTAGTGGTGACACTCGCTCATGTGAGGGTGCCACCTACACTACTGGAAGATGCCACTCCACCTTAAAAGTGTCGCCCAGGCTTATAAGTATCACTTACAGCTTAAAGTGCTACTCATAGCTTTATTAGCCGTCCTTAAAACAAAAGTGTCATCCTCAGCTTGAAAGTTCCACACAAGTTTGAAAGTTCCACACCAGCTTGAAAGTTCCACACCAGCTTGAAAGTTCCACACCAGCTTGAAAGTTCTACACCAGCTTGAAAGTTCCACACCAGCTTGAAAGTTCTACACCAGCTTGAAAGTTTCACACCAGCTTGAAAGTTCCACACCAGCTTGAAAGTTCCACACCAGCTTGAAAGTTCCACACCAGCTTGAAAGTTCCACACCAGCTTGAAAGTTCCACACCAGCTTGAAAGTTTCACACCAGCTTGAAAGTTCCACACCAGCTTGAAAGTTCCACACCAGCTTGAAAGTTCCACACCAGCTTGAAATCCACAGTTTCACACCAGCTTGAAAGTTCCACACCAGCTTGAAAGTTTCACCCACAGCATTAAAGGAAAAAGTTTCAGCGACACATGTTTCTTCCACTCATCTACAACTCTAGGCACTAACCAGGGCTTTTCTGTGCCATTTCTAAATCCAAATTTATCCATATTACATCCATTTTTTCAGGGTTTTATCTTGCTATATTTGCATCCTCCGTATTTAATTTATACTTTACAATAACCCGCACCTCGGAGAGGCACCTTATGGCGACGTTTCGCTCCCTCCGGGTTTTTGGTGAATTGTTTCAGCCAAGACACTAACTTTTTTATTCCTTAATCCTCTATTAGCACTTCTCCTTTTTTAACACTTTTCCACTTGTATATCTCTATCATATTTCTCTTCAGTCTACGTCTCCCAAGGAAGTGTAGATTCAGAGTGTGACTTTGTAAATGGTCTAAGTCGGACCGAAACGTCGTCGTATGGCATTGTGTCTTTTTTTACTCTTGTCTTCGTGGATAAGATTCCTAATTCGGTCTCCAGGGAGTTTGTTTTGTAGTTAGGAGACTAACTAGACAAAAATCTAAACGGAACCTTACTAGTGATTTATAAGTTATGGGACTTAATGGAGTCATCAAAGAAAGTGAAACATAGAAATAATGTTTCAGAAATATTTACAACAAGACTGGCACAGCAAAATTTTTCTAGAGATTTACAAAATGTTTTGGAAGTAAACAGAAGAAAAATAAAAAATTATATTGCTACTTGTTCAATTAAATCCAAGGAGGCAATAGGCCTTACTGCAGACTCTTAGGCGGCACTGTTGTCTTGCTTTAAGATTTTTCCTCAATAGGTCTTATAAATCTTTCTCACACCCATCTAATCAAATTGTATGATATTTAAGCTATAGACGCTAGGCCTACTTTTATTCCGAAATGATAGGATTTTGCACTTGCCTGCAAAAGACATCAACAAGTTGTCAAAATCATCTTAAAGTCCTTCGTTCTACAGTGTCTTTCTCAAAATTTATTACTCAGCCTATTACTGTATCAACACATTTACTCATATCGTTATTTATTCCTTCGTCAAGGTCTTTAACGTACATTACAAACAACAAGGAGACCAAAAATGATCCCTGTAGAACGCTGCTTGTAAGCGGTCCCCATTCTAATCTCACTCCAGTGATGCAAACTATAACAGTGCCTACCAGTCAGTCATGCCTCAATGCACAAGAGATTTCCTATAACGTCTTTGTGTTGCAGCTTTCTCAGTCATGTGAGTGTTACTCTAATGGAAAACCTTACTGAAAGTCAGATAAACAACACAGTATTCTTCATCATGGTCTTCACCCTCAGGTACCAAACTGAAGAAAGTCAGTAAATTTATTAGGGAAGAATGTCCCCTTGTGAACCCGTGTTATGACTCAAGTATCATCATTAAGGTTCCTTATAGCTCTTTCCCCTAATTTCTGTTTGGCGATAATATAGCAATTAGGATCTATCTCCCTTTTCGTAAAGAAGTATCACACTAGCCATCTACTAAATGTCCAGCATGATACTTGTTCACGATGATATATTGAAAAGACTACCGAGCAGCTTCACTAAGTTTCTATTGCATATTTGAAGCACACTCAAAGCAGTTCGTCGGCGCCTGGGGACTCTTGCTGCCTCAATCGGTCTACTTGTTTGAGAATCGTGTCATTGATGACTATGAGATTACGCAATTTGTTTTGGAAGTAATAAGCAGTTTGTTTGAAATTATACCTCTCTTCCTACTTCCCTTCACCCCCAGACGCCCCTTCCTTCTTTCCTATCCCTCATTTCCTGAACCCTAGCCACTCCTTTCCCATCCTTTCCTCGCCGGATCCCCCACTTTCCACCCTTCTCCACGCCAGTCTTTAAGCCACATCCCCTCACTTTCTCTCCTTCTCTTCCTCTTCCACCCTAACCCCTAGCACCCCATCCCTGGCACCCCCTACTATCAGTGCAAGCCGTGGTGCCTCTGTTTACCTTCTCTGAATAAGTTCCAGCAACGCGCCCCGTTAACAGGCCTGTTGACTCGCTCCCAGTAATCTATAGCTAAATTCGCGGGAGGTCCGGAGGCTGCCTCCACAGCACCACCCGGAATTAATGAGCTTGAGGCCCTATATAATACCAGTGTCAGAAACGAGGTTCAACCATCACACGGCGCAGATGAAAAGTCAATTGAAGGAGGAAGGGAGGGAGGGAGAGGAAATGGCAGAGAAGGGAGAGAGAGGTAGTGGCAGAGAAGGGAGGGAGAGGAAGGGGCAGAGAAGAGAGGTAGGAGAGAAGGAAGATACTGTTTATGGTATTTTACTGATGAGACGTTTCTCTCATCAGGGACTTGTTTGTTTCGTCCCTTGTGGACGAAACTTCTCAATAAAATAGCACCAACCTCATTTTTTTTTACTGACACTTGTAGGTATAAATACCATTGATATATAAGGAGGGAGGGAGGAGAGGGAAGTAGGAGAGAAGGAAGTAGGAAGGAAGGAGGTAGGAGAGAAGGAAGAAAGTAGGAAAGAAAGAAGGTAGAAGAGGTAGGAGAGACACGAGAATAGAGGGAGAAGGGATAAATGGAAGAGAAAGAAAGAGGGAGAGTTCATAGAGACAAAGGGAATGGAAGGAAAGAGAAAGAGAGACGACGATTAAACCTGAGGGAGAAAGAAAGAGCAGGATGGAAGGGAGGTGGAAGGGAAAGGGGAAGAAAATTAAGATAAAGGGTAAGGAAGAGTAGAAATTTCTATCGAACGATGAAAAAAATTCTGCTAAACGTGAGCATTTTGATTTTACACGAAATGAGAAATTCCCTCGAGAAGTGAAGAAGTTATGATCTGTTGGAGGTACTGATGATCTGTTGGAGGTGTAGATGATCTGTTGGAGGTATACATGATCTGTTGGAGGTATAGATGATCTGTTGGAGGTATAGATGATCTGTTGGAGGTATAGATGATCTGTTGGAGGTACTGATAATCTGTTGGAGGTATAGATGATCTGTTGGAGGTATAGATGATCTGTTGGAGGTATAGATGATCTGTTGGAGGTACTGATGATCTGTTGGAGGTATAGATGATCTGTTGGAGGTATAGATGATCTGATGAAGGTATAGATGATCTGTTGGAGGTACTGATGATCTGTTGGAGGTGTAGATGATCTGTTGGTGGTATAGGTGATCTGTTGGAGATAAAGATTGCTTTTATTCCCATATTTTGTACACTTTCTTCTCAAGGAAGGGTTTTGCTCCGTCCCTCCAAGAGAGGTCTCGCCCCTTTCTCTAAAAGAGGGTCTCGTCCCTCCAAGAGAGAGGGATCTCTCCCCCCTCCCTCCAGGGAAGGATCTCGCCCCAGGGTTGGTAAACAAAATCATCACCACCCCACCCTCCTGGGGAAGCGTTAAATCTGCAGGGACCATACAGCGTCTGGAAAAAGCGAGGCTTTGTGGTTTACCCAAGACTCTCAACCCCCATGTGTCTATTATAGGAAAAAAATTCTGGAAATCTGTGATCGTATAAACACGGGAGTGAAGGCGAGAGAAAATTCTCATTGCAAAACGACAGCAAACATGTGACCACAATACTGGAACCAAATATAGTGTAACAGGTGTTAAAAGAATCTGGAAGAAGGTCTCTAACGTGGATCAAAATCCCTGGAAAAGTACCCCGAAGACAAATAAAAGCACTTGGGAAAAGCGCCTCTAACAGGGTAAAAAACAAGGTGGGGGGGCTTGGAAGAACGCCCCTGACGAGTATAAAAATTTCCTGGAAAAGTGATTTTTTAACACAAACTTCTAATGGAAAACAGCCAAACTAATGGAAAGGTGCCCTTGACTCAAGTAAAAGATTTTAAAAAAGAACCCTTAACACAAAATTCCTTGAAAGAGCCTTTAATAAAGTACCTCTAAGAAAAAAAATTCCTGGAAAAGCTCCCCAAAACGAAAGCTCTAGGAAAAAGCGCAACAGTACCAGTAAAAGGCACTGGAAGATGCAATGGAAGCCTCGGGAAGTGAGTGCGGCCATAGCGGTGGCCACGACGTTGTGGTCATTTCCTGGAGGCTGGTCACTGGCCACGGCTGGCTGGAATGTGCGTAGCTTACTGCATTCCAGCGACCAACCCAGCGCGCGGCGCGTAGGTTACTGTGCTCTAGCGGCCAACCCACAGCCTGCCCGCTTACCCCACACACCCGGGATGTGCGCACTCGCGTTTTATGGTGGTGTAGGGCAGCCAATGGGAGGAAGGATATACGCAGGTCAGTGGGCAATTGGGCAGCCACCACACCGCTAATTATTACGCTTCAAAAATACCCATACCAGGACACTGTTGTTAGGTTAAGTCCTCATATAAATAATGATATAAACTGAGATATAAATTGCCATATAAAGACAGATATAAACTGAGATTTAAAATGAGATATAAAAGAAATAAACTGATATATAAATACTAATAAAAGCTGAGATATAAATACTAATATATAAATGCTGATATAAACTGATATATATAAATGCTGATATAAGTCGAGTTATAAATACTAATATTAACTGATATAAACATTGATATTAAATATATATACACTGATATAAACTGACATAAATACTGACAAACTGATATATAAACACAGATATAACCTTATTATGTCCCATTCCAACTCATTCTCATTTTACAGCGTCAGTTTCTTAACGTTTCTTATTGTCCGTCAGATCCTACTGTCGTTATTTTAAATCCATCAAGTTTACGCATATTAAGACATTTTTTATTGGAGTAAGCGCAAATATAAGAAAATTTGAAAAGAAAACAAATAATCTGGCCACAATATGTCTGGCAACGAGGTGGCTGAGAGAATAACAATAGGAATTATTAACGTTCATGTAGGTGGAGGAAGTACCAAGGTTGGAGCTTTTGGTCACATGACCGAGACCTTCTGCTAGCTTACCGGTTCACCTTGCTGATTTACCGGTCCACTCTGCTGGTTTACCGGTCCACCTTGCTGGTTTACTGGTCCACCTTGCTGGTTTACCGATCCACCTTGCTGGCTTACCGGTCCACCTTGCTGGCTTACCGTCACCGGTCCATCCCTTGCTGGCTTACCGGTCCACCTTGCTGGCTTACCGGTCCACTCTGCTGGCTTACTGGCTCACCTTGCTGGTTTACCGGCTCACCTTGCTGGTTTACCGGTCCACCTTGCTGGTTTACCAGTCCACCTTGCTGATTTACCAGTCCACCTTGCTGATTTACCGGTCCACCTTGCTGATTTACCGGTCCACCTTGCTGATTTACCGGTCCACCTTTATTTACCGGTCCATCTTGCTGATTTACCGGTCCTCCTTGCTGATTTACTGGTCCTCCTTGCTGATTTACCGGTCCATCTTGCTGATTTACCGGTCCACCTTGCTGGTTTACCGGTCCACCTTGCTGGTTTACCGGTCCACCTTGCTGGTTTACCGGTCCACCTTGCTGGTTTACGGTCCACCTTGCTGGTTTACCGGTCCACCTTGCTGGTTTACCGGTCCACCTTGCTGGTTTACCGGTCCACCTTGCTGGTTTACCGGTCCACCTTGCTGGTTTACCGGTCCACCTTGCTGGTTTACCGGTCCACCTTGCTGGTTTACCGGTCCACCTCGTCAAAAATAAAATATCACATCAAAAATTGTATTAATAAAGTGTCACCACTTTTAAATATAACAAAACTTTCATTACATTATTAATTCACTCCCCAAAAAAATAAGGTTGGATATTTTATGAAAAAAAATAGATGGAAGATAATATAGAAAATATAAGATCAACCAGGCTGTGATGGATATATGGGTCAGTAGACCACCAGCAGCAACAGCCTGGTTGACCAGGCTAGTACCAGACGAGCCTGGGAGAAGAAAAACTCATAACTCATCAAAGATATATCAAAGGCATTACAAATTAACTTTCATAATGGACATTATCTCTCAGACCACAGCAGCATCCGAACCTACACACACTGCATCTGTGTGTGTGTGTGTGTGTGTGTGTGTGTGTGTGTGTGTGTGTGTGTGTGTGTGTGTTAAAACACAATATATGTAGAGAAATCTTTATTTAGAGACGTTTCGGTCATTTAACGATAGAAACGTGTTAGAGCCAAGAGAAGTGTGTAAGTCAAGGTTCGGTCTCGACATAGTGGTTTGTTTGCTATATTTGTCTTGGTGTTCAGCTGGATAAGTATTGTTCCATAAATCCTGGACTTACACTGCTGGCTCTGGCTTACGAGTCTCAAGTAAACAATCTTGTTTTGTTTGGTGTTGTTTGGTCTCCGGTGTTTTTGCGTACCTTCGTATGACAGGCATCAGTGCACAGCCACAACACTCACCAACAACCTTCTTCCAACCAACACCCTGTCACAATACCTTCAACAACCACCATCTAGCAACCAACAGTGGACCGCAACACCCTCACCAACCATCGTTACTAACAGCCCACTACAACAAACACCATTGTACTAATAGCCCACAAACACACTCACCAACCACCATCGTACAACAACCCACCACCATCGCCATCGTACAACAACCCACCACCAGCATCATTATACAACCCACCACCATCACCATCGTACAACAACCCATCACCATCGTACAACAACCCACCACCATCACCATCGTACAACCCACCATCACCATCGTACAACCCACCACCATCACCATCGTACAAAACCCACCACCACCACCATCGTACAACAACCCACCACCACCACCATCGTACAACAACCCACCACCATCGTACAACAACCCACCACCATCACCATCGTACAACAACCCACCACCATCACCATCGTACAACAACCCACCACCATCACCATCGTACAACAACCCACCACCATCACCATCGTACAACAACCCACCACCACCACCATCGTACAACAACCCACCACCACCACCATCGTACAACAACCCACCACCATCACCATCGTACAACAACCCACCACCATCACCTCGTACAACAACCCACCACCATCACCCTCGTACAACCCCCCCACCACCACCACCACCATCGTACAACAACCCCCACCACCACCACCACCATCGTACAACAACCCACCACCATCACCATCGTACAACAACCCACCACCATCACCCTCGTACAACAACCCACCACCATCACCATCGTACAACAACCCCACCACCACACCACCACCACCATCGTACAACAACCCACCCACACCACCACACCATCGTACAACAACCCCACCACCACCACCACATCGTACAACAACCCCCCACCACCACCACCACCATCGTACAACAACCCACCACCACCACAACAGCAACCACTACTACACACGACTTTAAAAGTACATCTTGAAGATAATACCTCAACAATAATCCCCTCCACCTCCTCAGACGCCTAAATCCCCTGGTCACATTACTGGGCGAGTCGTAAATCCACCACCAAACTGGTATATAAAAGATTTAACACCCGCTGGATTGAGAAGTCGTTCGGTTAAGAGGGCTAGTCGTTAGTTTAAAAGGATCCGGATTAGCGAAGGATATTGACAAAGTTTAATCCGGATGGACAGTGAGTTGTTGATGCAAGTGCGTTCAAATGAATCTAATTGCATCTCGGTCATAAGGAGAGTGTTCGTGTTGCTGAGGGTTCGGTCCGGTAACACACTCGGAATTTACGGCGAGTTGGGCGATATTGAAAAAAAAAATATACGGAGAGAAATCGTTCCTTTTAAATGAATCCGGATGTTTGAATGAAGGTACACCCCAACCAGGGTGTGCTGGTGGTGGTGGTGGTCGTCGTCGTGCTAGTGGTGGTGCTGGTAGTGGTGCTGGTGGTCATGGTGGTGCTGGTGATGGTGCGGGTGGTGGTAGTCGTGCTGGTGGTGGTGGTGCTGGTGATGATTGTGGTGGTGGTGGTGGTGATTGTGGTGGTGGGGTGGTGATTGTGTGGTGGTGGTGGTGATTGTGGTGGTGGTGGTGTGATTGTGGTGGTGGTGGTGATTGTGGTGGTGGTGTGGTGTGGTGGTCGTGCTGGTGTGTTGTGGTGGTGGTGTGGTGTTTTGGTGTTTGGTGTGGTGTCTGCTGGTCGTGATTCTGGAGGTGGCAGTGGCCTGGTTGTGGTGATGTGGTGGTGGTGGTACGGGTTATGGCATTTATATCGTGAAGACGTTTCGCCCATCAGGTGAACTGATAAAAGTTTTTAGTGAACGAAACGCTTTCGCTAAAAGAAGACATAGCACATTTTGTATGTCACTTACACTGGGTAAACTCGACCATCCTGGCACCATGGTCGGGAACCCTTGTTAGGAAGACAGGGGAGTAATTACAAAAAATAGATATGAGAGAGAGAGAGAGAGAGTGAAGAACTGTGTTAACGAAGTCTATAGAAGAGAAACGAAGGAATTCACCCCTACCCTCTCTCTCTCTCTCTCTCTCTATCTTTATATCTCTCTCTGCCCATCGTCTGTTCGTCTGCTCTCGTCTCTCTCCTCTCTCTCTCTCTCTCTCTCTCTCTCTCTCTCTCTCTCCATAAGGCAAGCGAGCCACCCCATTCATTTAGACCCGTCTGATTGAACAGTTAATTGCAACACAAGAAGCAAGTAATTGAATGGAGAGTCTTAGGGAAACTCACTATGCAAATGAAGTAGTGGAAGTGTTTATGGATGAAGAGGTTGTGGGGTGAAGTGGTGGGGAGGAGGTTGTAGTGGGTGAGTGGGGACGCGAGGTATATTGGGGGAGGGTTGTGGTGTGTGTGTGGGGGGGGGGAGGAGGATAGTAGCGAGGTTTGCTGTAGATTGAGGTGGGATGGGGTTGTGAGGTGGGGTAAGGGGCATTTGTGGAGTGGGGTTGTGAGGTGGAGTGAAGTTCCAAGGTTGAATGGGGGTTGTGAGGCTGAGTGGGATTGTGAGGCTGAGTGGGCTGAGAGGCAAGAGCATCCTGCCTCTCGTGGATCCTACCTCCCATATTGCACTGAACTGCGAAGCACACATGTTGAAAACGTGTATGGTATACAATACCAACAAGATGAAGAATTAGACACATGTGCAACATCTGGGGTATCTTTATTATAGACGTTTCGACATCCAGTGGCTTTATCAGTACAATACAAAAACATAATGCGAAGCCTGTAGAACAATATACAAAAGATGAGGTGAAGAGCACCGTAGTCCTGAAGTCTGAAGCACAGGCGTGATGTTTTATATTCATCAACTTCAAGGCTGAGGGACTGATTACATTTATGTCCTTGTATTGATAAAGCCACTGAATGGCGAAACGTCCACAAATAAAACTACCCAAATGTTGCCCATGTGTGTAATTCTTCTAGGTAAGTAATATTAAGCAGACACGCAAGGTTAGATAGCTTAATTATGGAACCGTGTCGACCACCGCAGATAAATATATGGCAGCGTCGAGGTCAGGTGTGTAGTGGAGGCTGGGGTGTACGAAATACATAGTGACGTCACCGGACGACTGTGTCATGATGGAATAAATTCACTTCAGCCGAAACTCTAGAGATACTGAAGCTCCTGTGTTATGTACAACTGTATTGCCAAGACTAATGACCGCAGATTATAACAAAGGGGTTTATGTAAATCATCTTCCTGGAAGATTAATTACTTTGGCGTCGTTCCATTTCATCATGTGATCGCTGCTAGTCCGGTGAATAACACAAACATCATTAACATTGTATTAGGTAAAAAACACACAAGTGTAACTAATGCGATGTTTTATTGTGGCAATGTTTCGCTCTAAAGGAGCTTTGTCAAGCTGTTACAAACAATACAAAGCTCCTGGAAGCGAAACGTTGCCACAATTAAATGTCACATTAGTTGCATTTGTGTCCTTTTACCTAATATATTGTTGGTAATTCTGCCAACATTATTATCTTATTAACATTAATATTGTCAGTATCAGAAGCGTGTTTACGTTCAAGGACACAGGTGTTCACCTCTCTGTCTGTCTCTTTCACGTACATTGTCTCTCTAGCTGTCTTTCAAGTACATTGTCTAGCTTTTTCTTTCATTTACATTGTCTCTCTAGCTGTCTCTTTCACGTACATTGTCTCTCTAGCTGTCTCTTTCAAGTATATTGTCTCTCTAGCTGTCTCTTTCAAATACATTATCTCTCTAGATGTCTCCTTCACGTACATTGTCTCTTTAGTTGTCTCTCAGTCACATACACTGTCTAGCATCCTCCACATGGCAGAATAAACACCAACTTTCCTCTTCAAGGTCTGATATTTCCAAAACTAGGGTATTTTTACTGTGACGTGACCCTTGTAATATACGTCTTTTGTTCTCTCCAGAAGAATAATTTATGATGTAGCAAGGAAAATTTTCAAAATTTCTCCATTGGTCGGTCATATGAGGAGAAAATTGCAAGAAAATTGCAAATTGCAAGAAATCAAATCTATTTTTTAGCAAAGTTGCAGTTTATGAACTACCGTGTGGAGGATGTTAGATGTATGTGGGAGGGAAAGCTGGAGACTTACACATCTATTTAAAAAAGAAAAGAAACAAATACGCCTACCGTACTGACAATGTTTATTATTATTATTATTGGGAAAGCTAAACCCGTAGGTATTAAACAGCGGGAAGGGGGGGGAGGGAAGGCATTTAGGTTGAATTCAGGGAAATGGTGCACAGATCCAGCTCCCTAGATCAAGAACCCCTCACCAGCATCAAGGAACCTCCCTTGAGGGGCAACAATGGTAATAACGTTTATGTTCTTCACGGGAATAACAGCGACCACTCGAGGAGGTGGGATGAGGTCAGGCTGGTAATCACGGAAGATGATTTACATAAACGCCTTTCTTCATAATTTGCGGTTGTTAGTGTTGGCAATACAGTTGTACAGAACACACGACCTCTCACTAGCTCCAGAGTTTTGGCTCAAGTGATTTTTATTCCATCAGGACACAGTGGTTGGGTGACGTCACTAACCTGACCTTCATGTTGCTGTATATTTCCCTGTTTCATCTGTTTCTATACTGGATTTATAAAGTCCTTGGGGGCGAAACGTTCCAATTACAATGCTACCTAACGCTGTCTGTTTTTTGTTTGTTTGTTAATTTACGCATTTTTCGACGTGAAGGTTTATCACATCACGACGTCATAATTGATGTCTTGTCCCCAGTAAAGGCAAAGTCTGCAACCTGTCTCCTGGCTCCATGCATCAACATTTTATCAACTTCATCTTCAAAGACAACTAAGCTTAGAATATCGTCAGAAATGTTGTAGCACACACACACACACACACACACACACACACACACACACACACACACACACACACACACACACACACACACACACACAACACACACGAAAGAGGCTGAGGAGAGGTTTGTAGCCAAGGGTAACAGGAATAATGAAAAAGCCAGGATGAGCCCATGGTTACCCAAAGCTGCAGGGAGGCAAAAACCAAGTGTGCTAGGGAATGGAAGAAGTATACAAGGCAAAGGACCCAGGAGAATAAGGAGAACAGTCGTTGAGCCATAAATGAATATGCACAGATAGGAAGGGAGGCCCAACGACAATATGAAAACGACATAGCAGCGAAAGCCAAATCTGACCCGAAACTGTTATACAGCCACAACAGGAGGAAAAGAACAGTCAAGGACCAGGTAATCAGGCTAAGGAAAGAAGGAGGAGAGACAACAAGAAATGACCGTGATGTGAGGAACTCAACAAGGGATTCAAAGAGGAGACAGAAGGGTCTCCAGAAAGACGGAGAGGTGGGGTACACCACCAAGTGCTGGACACAGTACACACAACCGAGGAAGAAGTGAAGAGGCTTCTGAGTGAGCGAGATACCTCAAAGGCAATGGGACCGGATAACATCTCTCCATGGGTCCTGAGAGAGGGAGCAAAGGCGCTGTGTGTACCTCTAACAACAATATTCAATACATCTATCGAAACAGGGAGATTCCCTGAGGCACTAAACTACAGACCAGTGTCACTGACATGTATCGTATGCAAAATCATGGAGAAGATTATCAGGAGAAGAGTGGTGGAACAGCTAGTAAGGAATGATCTCCTCAACAGCAGCCAACATGGTTTCAGGGACAGGAAATCCTGTGTCACAAACCTACTGGAGTTCTATGACATGGTGACAGCAGTAAGACAAGAGGGGGAGGGGTGGGTGGATTGCATTTTCTTGGACTGCAAGAAGGCGTTTGGCACAGTTCCACACAAGAGATTAGTGCAAAAACTGGAGGACCAAGCAGGGATAACAAGGAAGGCACTACAATGGATCAGGGAATACTTGTCAGGAAGACAGCAGCGAGTCATGGTACATGGCGAGGTGTCAGAGTGGGCACCTGTGACCAGCGGGGTCCCACAGGGCTCAGTCCTAGGACCAGTGCTGTTTCTGGTATTTGTAAACGACATGACGGAAGGAATAGACTCCGAGTGTCCCTGTTTGCAGATGACGTGAAGTTGATGAGAAGAATTCATTCGATCGAAGACCAGGCAGAACTACAAAGGGATCTGGATAGGCTGTAGACCTGGTCCAGCAATTGGCTCCCGGAGTTCAACCCCACCAAGTGCAAAGTCATGAAGATTGGGGAAGGGCAAAGAAGACCGCAGACGGAGTACAGTCTAGGGGGCCAGAGTACAAACCTCACTCAAGAAAAAAGATCTTGGGGTGAGTATAACACCAAGCGCATCTCCTGAAGCGCACATCAACCAAATAACTGCTGCAGCATATGGGCGGCTAGCAAACCTCAGAACAGCATTCCGACATCTTAATAAGGAATCGTTCAGGACCTTGTACACCTAGTACGTTAGGCCCATATTGGAGTATGCGGCACCAGTTTGGAACCCACACCTAGCCAAGCATGTAAAGAAACTAGAAAAAGTGCAAAGGTTTGCAACAAGACTAGTCCCAGAGCTAAGAGATATGTCCTACGAGGAGAGGTTAAGGGAAATCGACCTGACGATACTGGAGGACAGGAGAGATAGGGCGGACATGATAACGACATATAAAATACTGAGAGGAATTGACAAGGTGGACAAAGACAGGATGTTCCAGAGATTGGACACAGTAACAAGGGGACACAGATGAATCACAGGGATGTTAGGAAGCCACAGAGTAGTCAGGAAGTGGAATAGTTTGGGAAACGATGTAGTGGAGGCAGGATCCATACATAGCTTTAAGCAGAGGTATGATGAAGCTCACGGTTCAAGGAGAGTGACTTAGTAGCAACCAGTGAAGAGGCGGGGCCAGGAGCTCGGACTCGACCCCTGCAACCTCAACTAGGTGAGTACACAGACGTGCGCGCGCGCGCGCACACACACACACATATTTTAACCCAAAAACACACACCCCACACATATACCACACACACTATACACCACACACACATTTTACACACACACACATACACACACATATATATATATATATATATATATATATATATAATATATATATATATACACACACACACACGCACACATATATACACACACACCGTATACGTTAGGCCCATATTGGAGTATGCGGCAACCAGTTTGGAAACCCCACACCTAGCCAAGCACGTAAAGAAACTAGAGAAAGTGCAAAGGTTTGCAACAAGACTAGTCCCAGACTAGAGGTATGTCCTACGAGGAGAGGTTAAGGAAATCAACCTGACGACACTGGAGGACAGGAGAGATAGGGGGACATGATAACGACATACAAAATACTGAGAGGAATTGACAAGGTGGACAAAGACAGGATTTCCAGAGATTGGACACAGTAACAAGGGGACACAGTGGAAGCTGAAGACACAGATGAATCACAGGGATGTTAGGAAGTATTTCTTCAGCCACAGTGTAGTCAGTAAGTGGAATAGTTTGGGAAGCGATGTAGTGGAGGCAGGATCCATACATAGCTTTAAGCAGAGGTATGATAAAGCTCACGGCTCAGGGAGAGTGACCTAGTAGCGATCAGTGAAGAGGCGGGGCCAGGAGCTCGGACTCGACCCCCGCAACCTCAACTAGATGAGTACAACTAGGTGAATATACACATACACACACACACACACACCAAATATTAGCTCCATCTATCATACAAATTAAGATTTTCAACTTGTATTTATTTTTTAAATAAGAATGTAAATTATAATGTTAAGTTTTATTTTAAAATATTGAGAGTGAAGACTGATGAAGAGTGAAGTGGGTTGTTAACGTTAAGTCTTACCAGCTGCTGCTACCACTACTGCTACTACCACTACTGCTGCTACCACTACTGCTGCTACCACTACTACTGCTGCCACTACTGCTGCTACCACTACTGCTGCTACCACTACTACTGCTGCCACTACTACTGCTGCCACTACTGCTACTACCACTACTGCTGCTACCCCTACTACTGCTACCACTGCTGCTGCTACCACTACTGCTACTACCACTACTGCTGCTACCACTACTACTGCTGCCACTACTGCTACTACCACTACTGCTGCTACCACTACTGCTGCTACCACTACTGCTACTACCACTACTGCTGCTACCACTACTGCTGCTACCACTACTACTGCTGCCACTACTGCTGCTACCA
>NC_069440.1:16920093-16942593 GCF_026875155.1 Cherax quadricarinatus
GGTTGTAGCACTTACAACCTCCTTCGGTAATTGTAACAGCAGTGGTTGTAGCACTTACAACCTCCTTCAGTGATTGTAACACCAGTGGTTGTAGCACTTACAACCTCCTTCAGTGATTGTAACACCAGTGGTTGTAGCACTTACAACCTCCTTCGGTAATTGTAACAGCAGTGGTTGTAGCACTTACAACCTCCTTCAGTGATTGTAACAGCAGTGGTTGTAGCACTTACAACCTCCTTCGGTAATTGTAACAGCAGTGGTTGTAGCACTTACAACCTCCTTCAGTGATTGTAACAGCAGTGGTTGTAGCACTTACAACCTCCTTCAGTGATTGTAACACCAGTGGTTGTAGCACTTACAACCTCCTTCAGTGATTATAGTACCAGTGGTTGTAGCACTTACAACCTCCTTCAGTGATTGTAACAGCAGTGGTTGTAGCACTTACAACCTCCTTCAGTAATTGTAACAGCAGTGGTTGTAGCCCTTACAACCTCGTTCAGTGATTGTAACAGCAGTGGTAGTAGCACTTACAACCTCCTTCAGTAATTGTAACAGAAGTGGTTGTAGCACTTACAACCTCCTTCAGTAATTGTAACAGCAGTGGTTGTAGCACTTACAACCTCCTTCAGTGATTGTAACAGCACTGGTTGTAGCACTTACAACCTTATTCAGTGATTGTAACAGCAGTGGTTGTAGCACTTACAACCTTCAGTAATTGTAACAGCAGTGGTTGTAGCACTTACAACCTCCTTCAGTGATTGTAACAGTAGTGGTTGTAGCACTTACAACCTTCTTGGGTAATTGTAACAGCACTGGTTGTAGCACTTACAACCTCCTTCGGTAATTGTAACAGCAGTGGTTGTAGCACTTACAACCTTCTTCAGTAATTGTAACAGCAGTGGTTGTAGCACTTACAACCTCCTTCAGTGATTATAGCACCAATGGTTGTAGCACTTACAACCTCCTTCAGTAATTGTAACAGCAGTGGTTGTAGCACTTACAACCTCCTTCAGTGATTATAGCACCAGTGGTTGTAGCACTTACAACCTCCTTCAGTAATTGTAACAGCAGTGGTTGTAGCCCTTACAACCTCCTTCAGTGATTGTAACAGCAGTGGTAATAGCACTTACAACCTCCTTCAGTAATTGTAACAGAAGTAGTTGTAGCACTTACAACCTCCTTCAGTAATTGTAACAGCAGTGGTTGTAGCACTTACAACCTCCTTCAGTGATTGTAGCAGTAGTGGTTGTAGCACAACCTCCTTCAGTGATTGTAGCGGCAGTGGTTGTAGTACTTACAACCTCCTTCAGTGATTGTAGCAGCAGTGGTTGTAGCATGTATAACCTCGTTCACTGACTGTAGCGGCAGTGGTTGTAGCACTTACAACCTCCTTCAATAATTGTAACAGCAGTGCTTGTAGCACTTACAACCTCCTTCAGTGATTGCAGCAGCAGTGGTTGTAGCACTTACAACCTCCTTCAGTGATTGTAGCAGCAGTGGTTGTAGTACTTACAACCTCCTTCAGTGATTGTAGCAGCAGTGGTTGTAGCACGTATAACCTCGTTCACTGACTGTAGCGGCAGTGGTTGTAGCACTTACAACCTCCTTCAGTGATTGTAGTAGCAGTGGTTGTAGCACTTACAACCTCCTTCGGTGATTGTAGCAGTAGTGGTTGTTGCACTTACAACCTCCTTCAGTGATTGTAGCAGCAGTGGTTGTAGCACTTACAACTTCCTTCAGTGATTGTAGCAGCAGTGGTTGTTGCACTTACAAACTCCTTCAGTGATTGTAACAGCAGTGGTTGTAGCACTTACAACTTCCTTCAGTGATTGTAGCAGCAGTGGTTGTAGCACTTACAATCTCCTTCAGTGATTGTAACAGCAGTGGTTGTAGCACTAACAACCTCCTTCAGTGATTGTAGCAGCAGTGGTTGTAGCACTTACAACCTTCTTCAGTGATTGTAACAGCAGTGGTTGTAGCACTTACAACCTCCTTCATTGAGTGTAACACATATATGTATGCTTAATAGGCTACCTGCATTGTTTTGGCACTTGGCGACCATTTCTGATATTCTGGAGAGTCGTTTCCCAGAACGAATCTGTCTGGGCTTCCTACACATTTCTGTAACATTGTAAGCTCCTGATGTATTGACTAACACAAAAGACCTAGAGTTATCATTAAACTCCCCCCTGTTGTTATTTTGCATATCTTGTATCGCTTGTTCGCGATTTTTGCGTAATATACATGTCCTGCCGAATAGGTAAAACTGGTCAATTAGCAAGAACTCATTTAAAATTAAGTCCTTTCTAAAATTTTCTTTTATACGTATAAAAATGTTTTTTTCACTTATATTAATGTAAAAATTCATAATTTTGTACCTAAAGAACCTTAGAAAACTTACCTAACCTTATCATAACAAGTGCAATTTAATTTAGCCAAATCCAACTAAATATATTTTAGATAAGTTTGCAATAATTTAATAATAAACAAACACAATGAAATATTTTTTTTTCGTTAGGTTCAGAATTATTTTTGCGAAATTATTGCATACACAGATTTTCACTTGCCTTATTCGGCAAGAAGAGCGTTGCTATTTAAGTCAAAATCGCAAGTGTTACCTATTCGTGCCGAATTTATATATATATATATATATATATATAATATTATATATATATATATATATATATATATATATATATATATTATATATATATTATATATATATATACACACACACACACAAATATATTTACAGGAACTAGAAACATATTGCCCGGCGCTGTTCCTTGTGGGATCCCAGTGTTCCTGGCGCTGATCCTTAACAAACAACCAAACTTAAACAAATCTTAACAGACGTTAACAAACATTAACAAACAAGCGTTAACATAACGCCGTCTGAAACAATTCTTGAATAATTGTTATTCTCCCTTATCTTCGTCTTCCATCTTCTCGCTCTCCCCTCCCCCTCTTCCCTTCCTCCTCTTCCCTTTCCTTTCTCCTCCTCTTTCGTTTCTGTCCTCTTCGTCTTTCCTTCCTCCTCAGTCTCAAAGCACACACACATACATACACACACACCACACACACACCACGCACACACCACACACACACACACACACACACACACACACACACAGTGCACACAACCGAGGAAGAAGTGAAGAGGTTTCTGAGTGAGCTAGATACCTCAAAGGCAATGGGACCGGATAACATCTCTCCATGGGTCCTGAGAGAGGGAGCAGAGGCGCTATGTGTACCCCTAACAACAATATTCAATACATCTATCGAAACAGGGAGATTGCCTGAGGCATGGAAGACAGCAAATGTAGTCCCAATCTTTAAAAAAGGAGACAGACATGAAGCACTAAACTACAGACCAGTGTCACTGACATGTATAGTATACAAAGTCATGGAGAAGATTATCAGAAGAAGAGTGGTGGAGCACCTAGAAAGGAATGATCTCATCAACAGCGGCCAACATGGTTTTAGGGACGGGAAATCCTGTGTCACAAATCTACTGGAGTTCTATGACATGGTGACAGCAGTAAGACAAGAGAGAGAGGGGTGGGTGGATTGCATATTCTTGGACTGCAAGAAGGCGTTTGACACAGTTCCGCACAAGAGATTAGTGCAAAAACTGGAGGACCAAGCAGGGATAACAGGGAAGGCACTACAATGGATCAGGGAATACTTGTCAGGAAGACAGCAGCGAGTCATAGTACGTGGCGAGGTGTCAGAGTGGGCACCTGTGACCAGTGGGGTCCCACAGGGGTCAGTCCTAGGACCAGTGCTGTTTCTGGTATTTGTGAACGACATGACGGAAGGAATAGACTCTGAGGTGTCCCTGTTTGCAGATGACGAAGTTGATGAGAAGAATCAACTCGATCGAAGATCAGGCAGAACTACAAAGGGATCTGGACAGGCTGCAGACCTGGTCCAGCAGATGGCTCCCGGAGTTCAATCCCACCAAGTGCAAAGTCATGAAGATTGGGGAAGGGCAAAGAAGACCGCAGACGGAGTACAGTCTAGGGGGCCAGAGACTACAAACCTCACTCAAGGAAAAAGGTCTTGGGGTAAGTATAACACCAAGCACATCTCCTGAAGCGCACATCAACCAAATAACAGCTGCAGCATATGGGCGCCTAGCAAACCTCAGAACAGCATTCCGACACCTTAATAAGGAATCGTTCAGGACCCTGTACACCGTGTACGTTAGGCCCATATTGGAGTATGCGGCACCTGTTTTGGAAACCCCAAACCCCCAAAGCCAAGCACGTAAAAAAAACTAGAGAAAGGGGGGGGAAAAGGGGTTTTGGCAACAAAACAAACCCCCCCCAGAGCTAAGAGGTATGTCCTACAAAGAAGAGGTTAAGGGAAATAAACCCCCTGACACACAGGGGGAACAGGAGAGATGGGGGCGGACATGATAACGACATACAAAATACTAAAAGGGGAAAAGGGACAAGGGGGACAAAACAGGATGTTCCAGAGATTGGCCCACAGAAAAAACAAGGGGAAAACATTTAAAGTTGAAGACAAAGTTTAAATAAACGGGGATGTTGGGAAGTATTTTTTCCCGCCACAGAGTATCAGTAAGTGGAAAATTTTGGGAAGGATTAGGGGAGGCGGGAAATCCATACAAATTTTAAAGCAGGGTAAAAATAAAGCTCAGGGTTTCGGGGTTATGACTTAAAGCGACCAGGGGAAGAGGCGGGGCCGGGAGTCGGACTCACCCCTGAAAACCTCAACTAGGGAGTACAAAGGTGAGTACACCAACACACACACACACACAAAACCTTTGAAATCAGTCAGAACAAAACAATCCCCTTTCTACTATCGAAATCAAAAAATCGCGGGGGGCCCTTTCAGAAGGAAAACCGGGTTACAATCGACCGCCAGGGAGATACCCATCGGACAAGAAACCCAGTAAAGGGCCAAAAGCGAAGGTGGTGATTACTTGGGAAGGGGGGATTGGGAGGGGGGAGTGGGTTTGGGTGGGTGGGTGGTCCGGGGAGAGGCCGGGTTTGGGGGTTATGTTAAATGGGAGAAGGGGTGGGATAGGAGGTAGGGGGAAAAGGAGGGGGGGGGGTAAATGGGAAGGGCTTTTGTGATGGGGGGGGAAGCCGAAAAGAATTTGAAGGGGGGAAAAGTTGTGGTGGATATGGGGAGGTTTGTAAAACACTGAGGGGTTTGCGGGGGTAAAGGGTTTTGGATACGTGGGGGAACACCAACATTTTGAGGGGTAAAAACGTTTAGCAACCTGGTACCTACACAAACGCACTGCGGGTTTCTCTCTTTGGGGTTTACATTTTTCGTTGGTTTTTTTTGGCACGATCTTTTACTAGAAAAAAAAACCTTTATTATTTTAGGGTTAATCAAATTAATAAAATGAACTTGTATTTGCAAACAATACAGAACCCTTTTACTTCTAACAGATATCAAACAAAACCTCAAAAAAAACGTCAACAGCCCCAAAAACAATACTCAAAGAAAAACCTAAAAACAATACCCCTAACAGCCCTCAAACAATACTTTCCAAACAGACCCCCAAACAAAAACGTCTAACAGACCCAAACAAAAACGTCTAACAGACCTCAAACAAAACTCTAAAAACCCTCAAAAAAAACCCGTCTAACAACGTGTCTAGTCTCTTACAGCGCTGGTATCCCCACGCACTCTAAAGGTTCATTTTACCCAACGGGGCCCAAGAGAGATGAAAGGCCGTACAAAGTGGTAAGGAATTTAAAACGCCTGAAGAGTTTTAAAGAATAGGTACGAAAAGGGTTTTCACCAAGCCAGGAGAAAGAGTAAACCCCAAATTAATAAAGTTACAGGGGAGGGGGGCAGGCTGTGAATAGACTGCTACGACCACAAGTGGGTTTGACCGTTTTCCCCAACCAACACACACAAAACCCCACACAAAATCTGGAGGAAAATTTTTTGGGCGCAGGAAAGAGTGGACCAGCGAAGGGGGCGGGGCCGGGAGCTATACACGCCCCCTTCACCCACAAATAGGTACGCAGGTGGGTACATACACGGACACACAAACAGGGCAGAAATCCCGACCACGGGAAAAAACCCAAACGACCATAGTGTTTTCCTTTGGGCGTCCCTCGGAAACATTGAGAATTTCCCTTTGGGCAACAAGACACCCCCCAGCCCTCACACCCACCTGTTAACACCCCAGAAAAAGCACCACCACCCCGGGGGTTTTGCCACCATCAGGGGCCCCGGGCTGGAGGGAGGCTTCGCACGAAAATTCCAAATTCCCGTCAGGGGTTTTCCCTTTCCCCCGCAAGTAAATTTGGGCTTTGGGAAAAGGAAGGCCCCCCCAGATACCTCGGTTTTTTTTTGACACCTCTATCGTCTCTTGGGTTTTCCTTTTTTCTCCATTGTGGCCCTTTTCGATGAAATTGTTCTCCTTTAATTCTGTCCGGCCAACGCCTTTAATTCTTTTCCCTAAAATTATTTTCTGCCCAGTTTTTGGAAAATGTTTCAAAACCTTTTTTTGTGAGGGGGCCGGGGGGAAGGGGGGTAGAAGGGAAAGGGCCCAAAGGGGAAGGGAGAGATAAAAAAGGGGAGGGGCAAATGGGAGGGGGGAAATTGGGGAGGGGGGTTTAGGGAGGGAGGATAGGGGGGAGGAGAACAAAAACAGAAAAAATGGAAGGCAGCCACGAATTCCCCTTTGGTGTCATTCATTAATCTGTTTTTCCCTCTAACTGAAAAAGTTTTTTTTTTCTGCCCCTGATTTTTTTTAAAGTAAAAAAATTTTGTGTGGGTAGTTTTCCCTTTCCCAATTTCGGGGATTTTTATCCACTTGTTTGAAAAAACACGGGGTTAAATAAACATGGGTTTTGTACTAGACAAACATTTTTTTAAAAAACCGGGGAAACACAATTTTTATCTGTGATGAAGGGTTTGAAAAACCAAACAAGTTGAAAGATTTGAGACACTTTTTCGCATATGGGAATTTTTTAATTCGGGAAAAACTTTTTCGCCACCAGTGGCTTAATCAGTCCAATACAAAAAAAAGGAAAGGCAAAAAGGTCTAAATTTTTAAACCCAATTTTTTTCTGAAAGTAGACTTTCACCACCAGTCTCTATAAATAAAAAATTAAAGGGACAAAAAGGGTGACTGTAAACTATATACAAAAACGAGGAAATTTCGTTCCCTCAGCCTAGAATAGGCAAAAAAAAAACCATATCCTCCAAGACTACAGTTTTATTCCCACTTCAAGCTGGTGAAGCTAAGAGGGAGAGCGAACTACTTTGGGCTTCGTCCTGTTTACCCTTTCCCCCGCTCCCAGAAGGGCATCCGGGTCGCAACTCCCCAAAAAACAGCCACCATGGATTTTAAATTTTTTTAAAAAACCCCAAAAGATTTAAAAAAATCATATATATACACAAGTTTAAACTCTTTTTTGGGTATATAAAATTTGACAGCAAGCAACTTCTCAGCCTGAAACAAGATGTACAGCTTTGGGAAAATTTTACCCTAAGAGATGCATTCCTCCTAGTGTATGGGGTAGAGAGAGGCAAACTTCTCAGAGATCACCCCTTCTCGGGTATATAAAACAAATAAAAAACACAAAAAAAAATAGGGGGCCCATGCCAAGTAGACACCAGGGTAACAAAAATTTTTTTCTCAGGGAAGCTAACTTAAATCGGCCCTTTATCCCCTTACTAAGGGAACCCTAAAAAAATTCTTTTTTCCATAAAGGATCCAATTGACTTTATTCTCTTCGTCCCTTTGGCACTTAGCTGGCCGATTTTAACAGTAATTAAAATACAATACCAAGAAAACTAATTTTCCAAAAAATTCAAACCGCTAAAACCTGCCCTTTGGGAGCCAGAGATCCAACGCGGAAAGTTAAAAGTGACCCTTTTGTGCAGGTGTGGTGGGGTGAATTTTATATATAAATATATATATAATATTTTTTTAAAATATATATAATATATATATTTTATAAATATATATAATATATAATATATAAAATGATCCAAATTTTTAGCTTAAATCATCGGGAAATCACCCCACGTGTATGGGGCCCGGGGGAGGGGGGCGGTAAACCCGACCAATGACGGGGGGCCCATCAAAAGGTCGGGGTTCACCCCCCCAGGGGGCAGTAAACAGTTTAAACTGTAAAATTTAAGACCCAAATACAAATTGGAAAATTCCCCCTTCTCAGACTGAACCCGAACAGCCCAAAAGGGTCTTGTCTTTTTTGGGCACGGATAAAACCCATCCAGTTTGGGTTTTAATACGGTTTTAAATTAATTGAAAAAACCGCTAAGGGTTTTGTGTTTGGGGCAAATGGTTTTTGAGAGGCTTTAAATTTCTTTGGATGGAAGATAAGGGAGCATTTAAGGGGGTTTGCCGGGTTGGGGTGATAATGAAAGGAATCATTGTTGGACCCCCTAACAAGGGGTTTTGGTTGATGTGGAATTATTTAAATTAAAAAGTTGCCCCAAACCCACCTCACCCCGGGGTTTCTGACCTCCCTGTCTAGTAGGGGGGGGGCAGAGTGTCCTAGGAAGAGGGACAACAAAAAAGGTGTCTTTTTAAACGGGCTAATCCCTAAAGTAAAATAAAATTTTTTTTTAAAAAAAAAACCCCTCAAAACCACGCCCAATTTCGACCACCCAAACCCAGCCAAATAAGCCCAATTTTAAAAAAAGTGAGAAATTTCCGCCCCGCTCGTTAGCGGTTAGTTATTGACTTTACGGAGTTCCTACGGGTAATTTAGTCTAAGCTCCATGTGAAAAATGACCTCTAAAAAGGAGGCGGTCGAAACCCAAAATGGAAACCATTGTTACCCTTAACCATGCATGGGGAAATTTTTTTCCCAGGGGGGAACGCTAAAAAAAACGTGGGGGCCCAACATCGCCTGAAAAAGGGAAATGGTAACCACGTTTTAAACCCGGGGTAAAAAGAGAAGCCCCCAAACCCCCTTTGGGATCACCCACCCGGCATAAATGCTGCCCCCCGTGAGGGGGGGATGAATAGAGTGAAATTTAACATCCACAATATACCTCCCCAACCACACTTTTTCAACAATACTCACATTAACATAACACACAAATTAAAAAAAAAAAATCGATTTTTTTTAACTACCGGAGCCCTCCCCTGGGAAAAAGGGAAAAACCCCGGGGGGCCAACGCCCCCGGGGGCCCAGCCCTTTAAATCAGGGCCTCCCTGGGGATAAATGGTTTAAACAACCGGGCTGTTATTGCTGTCCGTCGTAGCCCAAAACGAAACGAACCAAAAGCCCTCTGACGAGAAAACAAATTTTTGAATGAGAAACAAGAAAAAATTTTAAATAAAAAATTTAATGATAGCAGGGAAAATAAAAAAATTTTTAACCCCTAAGGGGAAAAAAGCCGGTAAAAGAAATCAAAACCCGGGATTTTAAAGTATCATAGGCATCAATATCTTTTATTTTTCGCTCCCATCTTTTTCAAGATTCATTTTTTTTCCTAGAGGAATGTACTAATGCCAAGGGGATCCAAAAGGTGCCACCAGAAAATGCTTTTGAGGGGGTTAGCTAAGGGAACTGGGAAGATGGATCCAACAGAAAAAAAAACGGGTTTCTTGGTCAAAAATTTCGCATTTTGATGGGATTTAAAAAACCGCTAAGGCTACATCCGGGTTTTTTCAAAATGAAATTCCCCCAGATCAATCTGGGGTAATTTTTCCCTTTTTAGCTTCGCAAAAGGGAATGGGACAAGTGGGCTTCCTTCGGACGCTTCCCCGAGTCAAATCTTTGTTGTAACCAGCCCGAAACAAATGGGAAAAAAAAAAGGGAAAAAAGTTCCGATCGCCCCCCCAAAAAACCCTATTTTTTTCAGAAGTATTCTCCCCGGGTTAATTAAATACTGTTTTTATCTTTTGGTTAAGGCCCCTTTTTGCAACAGGTTTTTCGTTTTTACTGCTGGAGAATCCCAAGCCAGGTTGGTTTTGGGGGACGTGTACTTTTGCTCTCAGTTTGGGGACGTGTACTTTTTCTCTGTGAAGACCCCTTTTTTTGTCCCCTTGAATCTGAAAACCCGAGCCCCCTCTTGACAACTTTTTCCAGCGGGGCTGAAGAAGAGTCAAGTTCTAAGATGGGGATCGGGGGATTTAAAGGAGGAAACAAGAGGGTTCGTAATAATCCTCCTGTGTGAGTCCCCAGGCCCAAGAGGGAGCTTTGGGCAGTGGGCCGGGGAAAATGGGAAACCCAAACTGAAGAACAAAAAATGGTTTGGGGAGGAGAAAAAAACAGAAACCAAAGACTTAACCCTGGAAAATTTTCCCAACCCCTTCCTCGGTCTACCCACGAATGTGATTTTTCTAAAATGGGAATGTCCCCCAATGACACCAAAGAAGCATTGGCAGACGTGAGTGAGACATCCCCAAAAACCCCAACGAAGACCCCTGAGAACGTCTTGCCAAAACTACAAGTGGTGTAATGCAAACCCGGGGGAATGTGAGGGCCCCACTACTCTGGCATCACGACGGGCCCAAAGGGGCCAAAGGGGGAAATTTAAAACCCTTGTTTTTGTTGGGGGTACCAGATTTGGTACATGGAAAAGGGGAAATTTTGCTTTAAGGGCAGGATAGGAGGCAGGAGTGTGTTTTCCTGGGCCCGGGGTGAAAGGATATTGTTACCGGGCTGGGGACACATAGAATTTTGGGAGCAAAACCTAATTTTCTGTCTCAGTGCTGGGGGGCAACGATGGGTTGGGAACGAAAGGGGTAAGGACCTATTAGCAGGTATAGGTCAGGGAAAGAGAAAATTAGGAGGAAAAGGGGGGGAAACCCTTTTATATGGGGGCATTTTGCCCAAAGGGGAAAAGGGGTTTGGGAAAAGAATGGTTTCCCAGAGCAAAATTGGGGTCAATTTTCTGGGTGGACAAAAACTGAAGGAAAATGCGGTTTAACCCTTCATTGACCCAAATGGGACCTCTTCTATGGGAGAAAGACATGTAAGCCGGGGGTTTGGGTTTTTACATTTTAGGGGTGGGGTGGGAGCACTGGCCCCAAAGCAGTTTTAAAGGGAAACTGTTAGGGCTTTTAAAATAGAATAGTTGTGGGATGGGTTTTTTGGGGAAAACGAAGTCTCAGGGTAGTAAAAATGATACTAGGAGAACTATAATAGGGAAAAAAGATTTGGGTATTGGAAAACCGTGGCACAAAATTTACAAACAGAAATAGGTTTAGTGGAATTTAAAAAAAGGAGCAGGAAGGGTTTAAAAAGAGAGGAGGGTCTTTAAGTATTTATTTTCACAAATTTGTCCCCAGTGCTAGGGAAAAAGATGGACGAGTTGAGACCCCAGGTTTTCTAGTGCAGGTAACATAGAAGTTTTTTGCCAATTTCTTTAGCGGGGTTTTAATTTAAAAAAGGGCGGGACTTTCCTGCAAATGTCACATTCAGGTTTTAAAATTTTTTCCAAGAAGGGTAGAAGTATCGGGAAGGGGGGGGGGGGTGGCTTGTAAGTCCGAGATTTGCTTTAACTTTGGGATAAAAACGGGGATTAATTTTAAAATAACAAAATACGAGTCTGTTTTGGGGCAGAAAATTTTTAGAGGGGGATGAAAAATTAAAATTTAGGTGTGATTTTACCGTCCCCCAAATTTTGATAGGGAAACAGGGGAGACTACTATGGGAGGAAATTGTTTTGGGCCACAAGGCCGGGTAAAGTATAAAATTTTAAAGGGGGACTAACTTTTGTCATATTGATTGGGAATTTTTTTACTGGGAATTTAGAATCATAGACTTCTTAGAATAGATCAGGGTTGGTTTTTTTAAGCAGTTTTTGACAGAACCTACAAGGGGTAAAAAACCTGCTTGACTTAGTTTTTGCAAACAATGAATCCCGGGGTTTTTAAAATTTTGGGAAATTTCAGAGGAACTGGGTGCCTTTGCGACCACAAATCAAAATTTCATTTTTGAATTGAAATTTGGGGTATGAAAGTAGGGATAACCAGTAACAGTCCCCCGAATTTTTGCTTAGCCGATTACGATGGGCAAAAAGAACACTTTTTCTTTTACTGGGAAAACGAAAAGAGCTATCAATATGACAGTTTTCTGAACACAATACAAACTGTCAAAAAAACGTTTTTTCCCTAAAAAGAAAAAATCAAAAAGAAAAGACCCCAAAAAGGATGAAAAAAAGGGGTGAAATAACTACTAAAGGGTAAGAAAGGAATTTATAGGCGTACAAAAAAGGTTTAGGGTTCATCTTATGATCAGTAAAATTGATTTAATAGGGGAAAATTTAAAAAAGGGGGTAAAAAAAAAGCAAAAGGGCCCAAAGAAATTAAATTTTCCCAGGGGTTCTAAAACTAACCCAAAAAGTTTTTTTTCCCGGGCTAAAAAAACCCAAAAATCAGAGATAAGATAGGTCCCCCCTTAAAAAAAACAAAGGGGATCTTTCGCAAAGAGAATGAAATGTGCTCGGTTTTTAAAAAATTAAATTTTTTCCCGGGTTTTTTAAAAACAGGAAGCCCAATAATATCCGGGAATTAATTTTTATATGGGGGCCCGAAGAAGATAAAATTTTTTAACCCTCACAGTACAGTGAAATGGTTTTAAGCAGATTTGACTGAAGCAAAATAAGTCACCGGGGCCTGATAGGTTTTTTTAAGGGGTTCTAAAGGAAAGCAAAATGGAAGTTCCCGTGAAACCCTTAACTTTAAAATTTTTAATTTATCTCCCTTTAAAAAAGGTGTAGTGTCTGTATGTGGAAAAAAAAGGCTAATGTAATTCCAAATTTTAAAAAAAAGGGGGCAAGTCCTTACCGTCAAAAAAATTTCCGCCTAATAAGCCCACCCCAATTGTAAGGGAAAAATTTCTAAGTCAGTTAACCCGAGATTATAAAAGCCATCTCATAAGCCCTAGCTTGATTAAAAGATACCGCATGGATTCACAAGAGGCCCCGGGCCTTTTCTAATTTATTAAAATTTCCCTTTATAAAGCTTTTGAGGGTGTTTTACCACAATAAAGAATTTAATATTATTTACTTAGATTTTTGTAAAGGGGGTTTTTTTAGAGTTCCGCACCAAAAAACGTTGAAGAAAGTAGCCCGCCATGGGATTGGGGAAAAAATGCTCTCTTTGGGTCGAACATGGCTCACTGACAGGGAACAAGAGTGTCCATAAATGGGGTTTAAAACCGAGTGGGGGTTTAGTAACAGTGGGGTTCCCCAGGGGTTCCCGTCCCGGGCCCGTTGTTGTTTAAAAATATATAACAATGACTTGATGAAGGAATTACATGAAATGAAACAAAATTCGCCGATACACGAAGATAGGTAGGATAATTGATTCAAACCCTAAAAATGTTTGGGGAAATTCAGGAGAATTTTTACAAACTGAAATTTTTGGTCAAAAAGTGGGGAGGGTTCAGTTCAATTAGAAAAAACAAGGGGTTTTGAAGGGTCGGGAGTGTCCATAACCCCAGCACTTAAAATTAAATTAAAGAAGAACTTTTCCAAACAGATTGGGAAAAGGGCTTGGGGGGTTTTGGGGAAGCGCAACCTTAAAAACCCAAAACAAACAATGCCAACGTACGAAAAAAGGCAAATAGATTACGTGGATTTTATATCAAAAGTGTAAGCAACAGAAGTCCAAGGTCAAACTGCAGCTTTTTACATCATTAGTTAAAGGCCTCACCTAGATTAATGCAGCTCAATTCTGGTCTCCATATTAAAAGAATGGACAAATTCGTTAGAGGTGCCTGTCTAACCTTTCCCAAAGGGAAGAAAAAAACCTATTTTGGTGAATCTTATTTTTGGGGTAGCTGGGCTAGTGGGAAAAAGCGAAAGGGGTGGAGTTTGAGACAGACCGCGGTTTTAATCCCCGGGCCGGGGGGATGGTTTTTATTTGAATCGTGGGCATTTTCATTTCTTGAGTCATGATGACGGCAGGAAGGGAAATTTTAGCTAGAGTTCGTCACGGCCACCAAACCCGGAGATTCGTCTGTAAAAAAATTGCATTTGTGGGCACAGAGGGGCCTGTGCTTTAAACCCTTTTTTATGGGGTAGAAATAAAACCTACCCGGGTGAACCCTTTTTGTGGCTAGCTGGCTATGGCTAACCGACGGGCCCGGAGTTTTAGACAAAACCTCGGGTTTTAAACCCGGCCGGGGGTATGGTTTTTTTTGCAATCGTGTCATTACGATTTCCCTTTAGTCTAATTTCCTTAAAAAAAACATAAAACATAAGAAAGGAGGGAAAAATTTGGGAGCGGCCTTTTTGGGCCCCTACTAGGCGGGCCTTTACAATTCATCCCACAACAAACATTTGAAACCCAAACCCCAAATTTTTTAAGGGCCCCCCCAAAAAAACAAGCTTTCCCAGGGGAAAATCCCACCCAAAACCAACCCCTTCCCCCTCCTTTAAATTATTTCCAACCCTAAATTTTAAACTACCCAAATCCTAGCCTCAAAAACCCAACTAGGTGAAAGTTTCCCCTCATCAACTACCCTATTTCCAAACCAATACTTTTCCCATGGGCCTTTCTAAATCCAAAATTTTTCTAATTTAAAAACCCTTACTGCGGGGTTTTCCCCTTGGAAAAGAATTTTCCTCAAGACCTTGTTAAAATCCCCTTTATTAATACCTATCTTCCCCCATATACACTTCGATCAGGTCTCCCCTCCCCCCTTCTTCGTCTAACAAAATGAAAAGTAACTTAAGAGTTTTTCAATCTTTCTTTTATAAGGAAGAAATTTTTAAGGGTTTTGGATTAATTTAGTCATCCTACGCTGAATGTTTTTTAACGAATTTTTTGCCATTCTTAAATATGGAGCCCCGAATTGAGCTGCATAACTAGGTGGAAGGGCCCTTTCAATGATGTATAAAGCGCCCGTATACCCTGGACCCTTTTGTTGCCTTTCCCCTTTTTTTGAATAAATCGGCCCGAACCCATTTTCCTTATTAAAGTACGCTTTTGGGTTGCTGTCTTGGGTTTTAAAGGTTTCTGCTTACCAAAACCCCCCAAGTCCCTTTTTGCAATCTGTATGGCTAAGTTCTACATTATTTTTAAATTAAATGCTAGGGGTAAGGGAACCCCCCCCCTCCCGACTTCAGAACCTTGCATTTTCTACAATTTAACTGCATCTGCCACTTTTTTGACCAAGAATACAGTTTGTCTAAAAAACCCCTAAGTTCCCCCAACACTAAAGTTTTTAATCAATTATCCTAAACCCATCTTTGTGTCATCGGCGAATTTTCTCAAACACTCAATTCCTTCACAAGATCATTGATATAAAAATTAAAAAAACAACAACGGGGGCCCCAAAACTGAACCCCCGTGGAACGCCACTTTTTAAATGATCCCCACTTTGGATATAAAACCCATTTTTTGGGGCACCTCTGGGTTTCCCGTCTGGAGCCATGACTCATCCCCCGAAGCACCCTTCCCCCAAAGGCCCCTGAGCTGCTACTTTCCTTTTAAAAGTCTTTGGTGCGGAACCCCTATCAAATGCCTTACTAAAATCTTTAAATAAACAAAATCAAATTCTTTTTTCGGGTCAAAAAAGCCTCAAAAATTTACGAAGAAAGTTAAAAAATTAGTTAAAAAAAGACCGGGCCCCTTGTTAATCCCTGCGAGTACATTTTAAACAAGCAAAAATTAAACGAGAAAGGCCTTTTTAAAACCTCACATTTAAATTTACCTAAACAAACTTGCCTACAAATTTAGGTCAGGCTTAAATTTTTGGGGGGTAATTTTACGGGAAGGGCTTGTCCCCCCGTTTTAAAAAAAAGGAAAATTTCATTGCCCCTCCCCCACATATCAGACACTACAAACCCGTTTGAAGAGATAAATTAAAAAAAATTTGGGTTTAAAGGTTAAAAGACTTCCCTTTTTTTCATTCCTTAAGAACCCCCGAAAAAACCTCATCAGGGGCCCGGTGACTTTTTTTTGCTTCAGTCGGTCCCATCTCTTTACAACCCCTTTCCCCTAGTGGGCTGTTATGTTACATAATTTATCTTTTTCTGATCCACTAAAAAAATTAATTACCGGAATATTATTAGTGTCTTCTTGTGTAAAAACCGAGAGAAAAATAATTTAAAATCGAGCACATTCATTCTCTTTGTCAGTAAGAGTGCCCATAGTTATTTTTAAGGGGACCTATCTTATCTCTGACTTTGTTCTGTATACCTGGAAAAAACTTTTTGGGTTAGTTTTAGAATCCCTAGCAACTTTAATTTCATAGTCCCTTTTGCTTTTCTTATCCCCTTTTTAATGTCCCTCTTAATGTCAATATACTGATTCATAAGATGACCCTCGCCTCTTTTGATACGCCTATAAATTCCTTTCTTATGCCCTAGTAGATATTTCAGCCTATTATTCATCCATTTTTGGGTCATTTCTATTTGATCTAATTTCTTTATAAGGGATAAAACGTTCTTTGAGCAGCATGTATTGTGTTCAGAAAACTGTCATATTGATAGCTCTCTTCGTTCCCCCCAGTCAAAAAGAAAAGGGTTTTTCCAAAGCCCATCGTAATCTGTTTAACCCAAAAAATCGGGGACGTTACGGGATTTAAACCCAACTATCATACATCCATCAATTCAAAAAAAATGAAATTTGATTTGGGTCGCTAGCACCCATTTCCCCCTGAAATTTCAAAATTTTATTAACAAGGGTTTCCCATTTTTTTTGCCAAACAAAATCAAGCAGGAAAATTACCCCTTGTAGGTTCTGTCAAAAACTGCTTAAAAAAACAACCCTGAACAAATTTAAGAAATTGTTGTGTTAAAAAAAAAAAAACAAGATATTAAATTAGAAGCGTCGCCACGAATCTTTTTTGGTTACAGTTTCCGAGGGCCGAGAAAAACAAATTTTTGGGTGTGTTTACGGGGCCCCAATACTTGATGGGATTTCAGTAAATCTAGGGGAAAAAAAAACGTAAGGCTTTCAACATACGAAAATGTTGTGCAAATTTGGGAATTCAACTAAAAGACAGATTACTGGAGCAATTTGACGGGAAAAATTTAGAGTGGGGGATTTCCGGGGGGATACAACCAGGATTTTTTTTTTAAAAAACATTTGTGACAACCCAAACCCGGGGGGGGGAAAATAACCCCCCTTGACTTTTTTCTTGCCAGTAAAAAACAACAATTAAAAATCTTGGGGTTTAAATGAAAAAAAAAAGCTTGGGGAGGATCACAAATCACTCAGTTTTTAAAAAATCTTTGGAATTCCCCTAATAAGGGGCAATCAAAAAGTCTCCGTCCCTATTTTCGTTTTGGCTTTTTTCTGGGACTGAAAAATTACTTGGGTGGGTTTAAACGGGAATGGCCTGACAAAGGGTCGGGTAGGTGGGGGGAGGGTTTGGGGCCGGGGGTTATAAATTCTTTCCAGGGCAATTTTCTAGCTGCTCATAAAAATTATTTTCCCAAAAAGGGGAAATCAGATAAAAACAAAAATGTTCCTAAAGGGATGAAAAAATAGTTTAAAAATATCTGTTTTGGTCAAAAGAGGGGGCCCTATATAGGAAAAAAAAAAAGAGAGAGGGGCAATTAAAAAATCGAAAAATTCGGGTTAAAAAGAAAAAAAAAAAGGAAATTTAAAGAAAAGCAAAAAAAATTTATAAAGGTTTTAAAGTTCCCAAGAGAATCGAAGACAACCCAAAAGGATTCTTTCAGGTTACAAAAGTAAGATCAGGACAAAAAATGGGCCCACCCCAAAATTCCTCGGGTCACTCACTGACAGTGAAAAGGAAAGTTTTATTTTTTTTAAAAAACACATACATCCCCCCTCTTTTTTTAAAACGGGAGGATACCAGTGAAAATTCCAGTAATGAAAATTATGTAGAAACAGGACGATAAAAAACTGTGCAAAATTGGGGTAAACAAGTGACATGGTCCTTGGGCAAATAGTTTAAATTAAAACCTAACAAATCCCCAGGCCCGATAAACTTTTATGCAAGGGTTCAAAAAGGAATGTAAAGAGGAGCTTACCCACATTTTTGGCCCTAATTTTTTAAAACATATAACTACAAACGGGGCCTGGTCCAAAAAGGGGAAAAAAAATGGAAAAGGGTAAAATACCTTTTTTTAAAAAACGGGTTGACGGGGCCAGCTTGGGAAACAATAGACCAAAAACCAAACCCCCTCCATAGGGGGAAAAAATTTAGGGAAAATAATAATTGCCAAAGGCAGTTCGTCCCCACCTTAAAAAGCATAAATTTAATCAACAATCTAAACAAGGTTTTAAAAAGGGGAAACGTTCCGGGCCTTTACGAATTTATTTAACTTTTTCACTAAGGAAATTTGGGGAGGTAGATCATGGTAAACGAATATGATTTTGTTTTAAAAATGGATTTTCCGTAAGGCTTTTTAAAGGGGTCCCACATCAGAGACTTTTGGAAAATTAAAGCAAAATGGAATAGGAGGAAAAAAATTTTTTTTCCGGGATAGGGGCAGGGTTTTGAAAAATGGGCAGCAGAAAATTTTGCATAAAGGGGGAAAAAATTCAGAGGGGGGGAAGCGTCACGAGCGGTTTCCACGGGGGCATTTTGGGGCCCCCGCTTTTTCACAATCTACATAAACACAAAGTTTGGGGGGCATAAAGACGACATCGGCAAGTTGCCGATGAAAACCAAAAAAGGCCGTAAAATTTTCATTCTGACGGGGAAACATTCGAGCACTCCAGGAAGTTTTAAAGACAAAAGCATGGTCGAGAAGGGGCAGATGCAGTTTAATATAGAAAAATGAAAATTTTTCTAAATTTTTGGACAGAAAAAACCCCTTGCCACATATAAACTAAAAAATGTAAACTTAAAAATACGGTTGCGAAAAAGTTTTAAAGGAGTTCGGTTAGCAAAATTTCTGAAACCAAGACAACAGTGCAAAATTTGTTCGCAAAAAGCAAAATAAAAACCCTTGCTTAAATATCAAGAAGCAAAAATAATAGGAGCCCAGGTTTTTTCTTAAACTCTAACACCCTTTGGTTGGGGCCTCATTTAGATTATCTGCACAGTTTTGGTCACCGAAATTACAGAATGGTTTAAAAAATTCCCTCGGGAAAATGTAACAAAGGAGGATACAAAGATGATCCCATGTACAGAAACCTTCCCAAAGGGGATAGACTAAAGGGCCCCTGAAACTGCACTCTCTAAAAAAAACGTAGTTTTAGGGGGAAAGATTGATTTTTTAATTGGAAGCCCAGGAAAAAAAAAAAGGGGATGTAAATAGGTGCTGATAATATCTAGCCTAGACAGGACCCACCCAATGGTTTTAATTTGGGGAAAAATTCAATTCAGGAGGGAAAAAGGAAAGTACTGGTTTGGTAATAGAGTTGGGGGAAGAGTGGGAAAAAACTCCCAATACCGTTATAGAGGCCAAAAGTTTTGTAGCTTTAAAAAAAGTTGGGTAAATTTCATGATTTGATGTGGGGGGTTTTGAGTTAGACCTGATAGCTTGTGCCCAACTTTGGTTGCCCTTTTTTCCTCCCTTGAGTCAAGTGACCCGACCTGACTAGTTGGGTGCATTGGCTTAACCGGGGAGGGGCTTGGACCGGGCCTTTGCCCGGGCCCCCGTAGCCTTCTGCAGTGTTCCTTCCGTTTTTTAAAAGTTCCTTTTTGTTCTTAATTAATACATTATCGTGCCTTTTTGGCCCAAAAAATTTCCCCCCCCATAGTAGTCTCCCCCTTGGGCCCCCATCAAAATTTTGGGGAAAAGGGATAAACACCCCCTAAAATTAATTTTTCATGCCCCTCTGAAAAATTCCCAAACCAAAAAGACTTCTGTATTGTTAAATTTAGCTTAATTCCCGTTTTTTTTGCAACAGTTCAAGGGGATCTCGGACATACAAAAGCCCCCCCACCCCCCTTCCCAAAACTTTTTAATTTCTTGGGAAAAATTTTAAAACCCCGAATTGGGCATTCTGCAAAGGGTGTCCCGACTTTTTTTTAAATTAAACCACGTCCCCCAGAAAGCAAATACACTATGTTAAAATGCACTAAACAACTAGTCTCAACTCTCCATCTTATTCCTAGCACTGCGACTATTTGTGGGAATAAATTTTTTAAAAAACCCTCCACTCCTTTACCCCTTTCCCGCTCCTTTTTTGTTTTTTCCCCAAAATTATTACTGGGCCGTTCAATTAAATGCCACTTGGGTTTCCCCCAACCACCTCATTTTTGCCTATTACTAGTTCCCGAGTACTCATGTTACTACCCTGCGACTTCAAAAGTTTTCCCCCCCCCAAAAACCCCTGAGTTTTCCCGCCAAAACCCATAAATTTTTCCCCCCCAAAACCCCTCAGTTTTCCCCCCAAAACCCATGATTTTTTCCCCCCCAAAACCCAATTTGTTTTTCCCGCCAAAACCCATTAGTTTTCCCGCCAAAACCCATTATTTTTCCCGCCAAAACCCATTGTTTTTTTTTGCCAAAAAAAACCCCTTTTTTTCCCCCCCCAAAACCCCTGTTTTTCCCCCCCAAAACCCATAAATTTTTTCCCCCCCAAAACCCATAATTTTCCCGGGGCCCAAAAACCCTAATTTTTTCCCCCCAAAAAACCCCTAATTTCCCGCCAAAACCCATTTAATTTTTTCCCGCCAAAACCCATGAGTTTTTTCCCCCCAAAAACCCCTAGTTTTTTCCCCCCAAAACCCCTTAATTTTTTCCCCGCCAAAAACCCCTTATTTTCCCGGGGCCCAAAAACCCCTAGTTTTTCCCCCCCCAAAACCCATAGTTTTCCCGCAAAACCCCTATTTTCCCGCCAAAACCCATCAATTTTTCACGGGCCCAAAAACCCCTAAATTTTCCCCCCAAAACCCCTAAATTTTTCCCCCCAAAACCCATAGTTTTTCCGCCAAAACCCATTATTCCCGCCAAAACGTTCTTTAGCAGCATGTTTTTTTGTTCCCAAAAAAAGTCAAAATTTTAAAGCTCTCTTCGTTACCCCCTCAACAGATGATAATGTTTTTTCTAAGGGCCCCTCCTAATCTGCTAAACGAAAATCGGGGCGTTACTGATTATTTCCCCACTATCATACTTACCCTTCCCAATTTTAAATGGGAATTGATTTGTGGGCGCTAGCACCCAGTTCCTCTGAAACTTCTTTAAAATTTTTAACAAGGGGTTCATTGTTTTTCCGAACCCAAGTCAAGCAGGTTTTTTTACCCCTTTTAGGGCTTCACAAACGCTTCAGAAAACAATCCTGAAATAAATTTTAAAAATCGTATTTATTCTAAATTCCCCAAACAAGAAATTCCCAAACAATAAAGACTAAAGTTAAAGTTCCTAAATTACTACATTTTCGTGCCTTTTGGCCCCCAACAATTTCCTCCCATAGTAGTTTTTCCCCTGGGCCCTATCTTAATTTAAAAAATCTTCCCTTTTAAAAAAAAGATTGAAGACTCTTTAAATTTCATTCACCTTTTTAGACGAAGAAGGGGGGGAGACCCGAAACGAAGTGTATAAATGGAAGATAGGTATTAATTTAAAAGGGGGGATTAACAAGGGCTTGAGGATTCTCTTCCCAAAAGGAAACCCCCAGTAAATGGATTTAAAAATTTAAAAATTTAAAATTTAGAAAGGACATAGGAAAAATATTTGGGTTTGGAAAAAGGGTATTGATGATGGAACAATCCAAACCCAGTTGGGGTTTTTGAGGGTAAAGGGCTTTGGGTAGTTTTTTAAAATTTTGGTTGGAAAAAGTTTAGATGGGAGGGGTTTTTGGGTTTGAAGGGGAAATTGCACAAACGAAACTTTTTTCCTTGGGGTTTGGGGATTGAAAAATTTTGGGGGGGGCAAATTTTGTTAGTGGGATGAAATGTAAAGGACCTCCTGTACGGGCCCCAAAAGGGGCCCGTTTTCATTTTTCCTCCTTTCTTATGTTCTTATGTGTCGGAGCAAGGTGGCAGCTTCTCTGTCAGTACTTCTGATTGTCGCTTTCGCAACAACACGCTAGAGTAAAAGGACACTAATGTGACATTTATTGTGGCAACGTTTCGCTCTCCAGGAGCTTTATCAAGCCATTACAAACAATACATGGACACAGAGGGTATATAAAGGCTCAGAGTGAGGTGAATACTAGTGAGGTACCATTTCGATGTTCACTAGTGGTAGTAGTAGTAGTGGTAGTGACAAAAGTAATACAATATGGTAGAGCAATTAATTCGTACATGAGTAAAAGGATATAAAAGCTATTACTTGGGTAACATGTTACCCATGTACGAATTAATTGCTCTACCATATTGTATTACTTTTGTCACTACCACTACTACTACTACTACCACTAGTGAACATCGAAATGGTACCTCACTAGTATTCACCTCACTCTGAGCCTTTATATACCCTCTGTGTCCATGTATTGTTTGTAATGGCTTGATAAAGCTCCTGGAGAGCGAAACGTTGCCACAATAAATGTCACATTAGTTGCACTTGTGTCCTTTTACTTTACATATTGTCGGTAATTCTACCAACTTTATTACAACACGCTAGAGGGTGTTACCAGAGGAGACGAGTCTGATGCCCCAGTCCTCTTCCAAGGCACCGAAGATGAAC
>NC_069440.1:16947593-16965264 GCF_026875155.1 Cherax quadricarinatus
TGTGGACTGAACCAAGATGCCCTCCATTGAGTAACTTTACCAGCAGCTTAAGGAGGAATTGAGGGTGGCGAAGCTCGAGATACGGCGATTGACGGAGGAAAACAAGAGGATTCGTAGTAGTCTTCCTGTTGTGAGTCCTCACGTCAAGAAGGGAACCTGGGCAGTGGCTGGACAACATAGAACGAAGTTGAAGATCAAGAGGACGAATGGAGAGATAGAAACGATGAAGAAGAAAGAGACTGCTGTGGAAACTTCCAACTCTTTCTCTGTGCTACCAGACGAATGTGAGCCGACTACTGGGAACATCACAATGCAGAACAAGGAAGGTAAGAATATTGTGCTTGTTGGGGACAGTCAACTTAGGTACGTGGACAGGAAAAAGGTTCACGAGAAAAAAAAAAACACTGTATTTATACTAACTGTCGAAGCGCCAGAAATAAAATTAATGAATTATATTTGGCAGCATGTGCTGGGAACTTTGATGTCATTGCAATAACTGAAACATGGTGACCTGTCTCTAAGTCTCTAAGATTTCAGAGATGGTGAAGCTGTCTTTGTTTTGTCTTAGAAACAACGATTAATGATGATTCAAGACATGTTCGACTGCGGAAGTTATGTTCTTTGATCACTATTCGGGCGTCCCTGAATTTCATGAGATGATTGGCGGAATTCCAGTGTTGTACATAGGCGTTGTTCAAATTATTGTTCCTACATGCATTAATGTGTTGAGGCGTGTTTCGAGGTTTCTTGCTGTTTCACCTACATATATCACCTACATATATCTTGTCACAGCCTCCACAGGGTATAGTTTAAACTCCTGCATTTACTGGTTCATGGTGCTTCGATTTTGTCATGGTTAGATCCTTTATTGAGGTGCTGGACGCGATGGCGACTCTAGTGTCAGCTTGTGCTAGTACTTTAGAAACGTTCAATGCAACCTGGCTGCTGGGAAGGATTATAACTTTGTTAGGAGTGGTGTTGATACGTGGAGAATTTATCTGAAGGGCTCTTATCTTACAATCTTTGATGAAAAAGGAAGGAAATTGTAAATCACTTTTGTTTGTCAGCAGAAAGCCGCCTGACACGGGTTTATGCCATAAGGCGAGTCATTGACTAGTGGAGAACACTACGCTGGGGGTGCTGTAAGGCTGGTGTCGAGGTAAGATAAGAGTGGACCAGGACACCAGCGACCATTGGCATACCGTAAGAAATAAGAACATAAGAAAGAAGGAACACTGCAGAAGGCCTACTGGCCCATGCGAGGCAGGTCCAAGTCTCAGTGGCCCAACCTAATCAAGTCAGGTCACATTCACTTAAGGAAGGAGCACGGCATCAGACCTAGTAGCACATACAAGTCAGGTCCAACTCACCCGCCCACACCCACTCATGTATTTAGCTAACCTATTTTTAAAACTATACAACGTTTCAGCTTCTATGACGGTACTCGGGAGTTTGTTCTATTCATCTATAACTATTACCAAACCAGTGCTTTCCTATATCCTTCCTGAATCTGAATTTTTCCAACTTTGAAGCATTACTGCGAATTCTATCTTGGATAAATATTTTTTGCACGCTATTTACATCCCCTTTGCTTATTCCTGTTTTCCATTTATATACCTCAATCACATCCCCCCTAATTCTACGCCTTTCTCAAGAGTGCAGATTCAGGGCTCTCAGTTCATTTATCTACATTCCTGTCAGACACAGCAACACCTTGGGATCTTAATACAGGGAATTCTTTGTTAGGTAAGACACATATGCAACAGTTAGGTATCTTTATTATGAAACGTTTCGCCTACACAGTAGGCTTTTTCAGTCAAGTACAGAAAAGTTGATAGAAGCAGAAGATACTTGAAGACGATGTAATCAGTCCATCACCCTTAAAGTTTTGAGGTGGTCAGTCCCTCAGTCTGGAGAAGAGCATTGTTCCATAGTATGAAACAATATGGGAATTCTTTACTTGCATAACCTTTAGGTATGACCTACTTCCACATTTAGATTTGTCATATGTGATACCTCCTAGGACTGCTGCACCTCATCTGCCTACAGTATATAAGCCACTTCTTCGCACATGTGCTGTATTCTTTTCAAGATTGATGGACTGATTACATCGACTCAATGCCGAGGGACTAATTACCTCAAACTCCTCTTCTTCACGATTCTCCTTTGTATGGACTGATGAAGCCACTGTGTGGCGAAACGTTTCCTCATTAAAGATACCCAAGTGTTGAATATCAAAATGGTATACCCAAGTGTTGCACATGTGTCTAATTTATCAACTTATCGGTTCTCTGAACCATTTATCTACATTCCTTACCAAGGATATATAGAGTTGAAGAACAACCTGAGGACTCCTATTATTAGAGCGTCTTGATATGAAGCCAAGAATTCTGTTCGCTTTGTTGCGAACACTTATGCACGGTTGTCTTGGTTTTAGATTACTGCTAACCAGAACTCCTAAATCCTTTTCGCAATCAGTAGTATTAAGATCTACATTATTTAGTTTATATGTGGCATGGTTATTTTCCTGTCCAATGTTTAGAACCTTGCATTTGTCTTCATTAAACTGCATCTGCCACTTCTCTGACCACTGCATCAGTCTATTTAAATTTTCCTAGAGTGTTCATCAGAATGAATTCGTCGGCCTATTTTGGTGTCATAGGCAAACTTGCTTATGTCGCTATTTATTCCTTCATCTTTGTCGATTATGTAGATTGTGAACAACAAGGGGCCCAACACTGACCCCTGTGGAACACCGCTCGTAACGCTTAACATTCTGATTTCTCCCCATTCACGCGAAATCTCTGCTGCCTATTTATCAATCATGCCTCTATCCAGGAAAAAAAATTTCCTTCTATTCCGTGTGCCTTAATTTTCCTCAATAATCTCTGATGTGGGACTATCAAAAGCCTTACTGAAGTCCATATACACAATATCATATTCATTACCATGATCTACCTCCTCAAATACCTTAGTGAAAAAAAATAATAAATTCGTAAAGCAGGAACGCCCTTTTGTAAAACCATGCTGAGATTCGTTGATTAATTTATGAAACACAGCTAACTTTCGTTCCCTCATGTTTTACTTTCATACAAAATACAGTAGCAACGCGTTGTGGATGCATCCAATTTCCCTGTTAAAAAAAATAAAAAAAAATAAAAACAAGTGTATTGGATGTAGTGATGTCGGTCGTTCTAAGGTGGATTTTTTTTTTAGGTTAGGTTAAGAATCGTCAGAAAACAGGCAAGTGTTTCCTGACTCGGGTCTCAGTCATATGATGACCCGCCACTGCAGCTTTTGGTCATCTGACCAAGGCCTTCCACTGGCTTACCTGTCCAACCCTTTAAAAATAAAAGTTATAAGAACATAAGGAGGAACACTGTAGTGGGCCTACTGGCCCATACTAGGCAAGTCTTTCTAAAACTCAGACCCACTAACAAAAATATCTGCCCAACCCATTCATCAAGCGCAGTGCATTAATGTTATTAGGTAAGACACATATGCAACAGTTAGGTATCTTTATTTCGAAACGTTTCGCCTACACAGTAGGCTTCTTCAGTCAAGTACAGAAAAGTTGATAGAAGCAGAAGATACTTGAAGACGATGTAATCACTCCATCACCCTTAAAGTTTTGAGGTGGTCAGTCCCTCAGTCAAGAGAAGAGCATTGTTTCAAAGTCTGAAACAATATGGAGTTGAAGTGACAGGATGGAGCCTTATATAGCGCCAGGAGGTGAGACGTAGGTCACTAGTAGAACGCAGATGTTGGGAGGTCAGGTCCCTCTCAAATCCAGCCGTTCTCACTAGTAGAGGTTGTCGAAGTTGAATGCAGGTCTGTACCAAGAAATAATGATACCTAACTGTTGCATATGTGTCTTGCCTAACAACCTGTCGGTATTTTATATCATTTTAGTGTGCAGTGCATTAATGTTGAATTGATTGATGTCTGTGATGTTGGTTGATGTTTGTAACGTTGGTTGATGTTTGTAACATTGGTTGATGTTTGTAACGTTGGTTGAAGTTTGTAACGTTGGTTGATGTTTGTAACGTTGGTTGATGTTTGTAACGTTGGTTGATGTTTGTAACGCTTGGTTGATGTTTGTAACGCTGGTTGATGTCTGTAACGCTGGTTGATGTCTGTAACGCTGGTTGATGTCTGTAACGCTGGTTGATGTTTGTAACGTTGGTTGATGTTTGTAACGTTGGTTGATGTTTGTAACGTTGGTTGATGTTTGTAACGTTGGTTGATGTTTGTAATGTTGGTTGATGTTTGTAATGTTGGTTGATGTTTGTAATGTTGGTTGATGTTTGTAACGTTGGTTGATGTTTGTAACGCTGGAAGTGTAAGGGACGGAGGTCGGAGAAATCAACTACATTCAAAAAATGGTAATAAAGATGCTAGTTGGTGGATTAGTATGTAGAGTGAGCCAGGAGTGACCTGTTGAGGTGAGGTCAGGTGACGGGAGGCGGGTCATTCAAGGTCATTGTCATGATGACTGTCGTTAACACTTGTGTGTGACTCTGGGTGCGACCACGCCTACACACCATACATATACACACATGTACGGAAATGCACTTACACACTTTTTTATGTTGAACGACCACGTACACACGTCACCTTTGCCTGTTATACACATACACACACAAAACACACACATGTACACCAACACACACACACACATACCACCTCACACATTTGTAGGAGATCTGTTTACATATTTGCCTAAATGTGAGTATTCTCCTTCCCTCCCTCCCTCCCTCTCTCTCTCTTTACTCAACCTCAAGACAGAAATGAATTTCAAGTGGAATGAATTGCTGGTGCCGAGGAGGCATCAAAGCCTTATTCGTCTCACGCGACTGACACAAAACTGATTTAATACCAACAGTCGTGAGTGTGTGTGCGCGCGCGTGTGTGTGTGTGTGTGTGTGGTGTGTGTGTGTGTGTGTGTGTGTGTGTTTGGGTGTGTGTGTTGTGTGTGTGTGTGTGTGTGTGTGTGTGTGTGTGTGTGTGTGTGTGTGTGTGGTGTTTGGGTGTGGTGTGGTGTGTGTGTGTGTGTGTGTGTGTGTGTGTGTGTGTGTGTGTGTGAGAACCACCCATTCCAATATCCCATGAACCACCCACACAACTATCCCATGATCCACCCACACCACTATCCATTGAACCACCCACACCACTATCCCTTGAACCACCCACACCACTATCCCATGAGCTACCCACAACCACTATCCCTTGAACCACCCACACAACTATCCCATGATCCACCCACACCACTATCCCTTGAATCACCCACACCACTATCCCATGAGCTACCCACACCACTAACCCATGAACCACCCACTTCACTATCCCATGAACCACCCATTCCACTATCCCATGATCCACCCACACCACTATCCCTTGAACCACCCACACCACTATCCCATGAGCTAACCCACACCACTATCCCATGAACCACCCACACCACTATCCCTTGAACCACCCACACCACTATCCCTTGAACCACCCACACCACTATCCCTATGACCACCCACACCACTATCTCATGAACAACCCACAACCACCTATCCCATGAACCACCCACACCACTATCCCATGAACCACCCACACCACTATCCCATGAACCACCCACACCACTATCCCATGAACCACCCCACGTATACTATCCCATGAACCACCCACACCACTATCCCATGAACCACCCACACCACTATCCCATGAACCACCCACACCACTATCCCATGAACCACCCACACCACTATCCCATAAACCACCCACACCACTATCCCATGAACCACCCACACCACTATCCCATGAACCACCCACACCACTATCCCATGAACCACCCACACCACTATCCCATGAACCACCCACACCACTATCCCATGAACCACCCACACCACTATCCCATGAACCACCCACACCACTATCCCATAAACCACCCACACCACTATCCCATGAACCACCCACACCACTATCCCATAAACCACCCACACCACTATCCCATAAACCACCCACACCACTATCCCATGAACCACCCACACCACTATCCCATGAACCACCCACACCACTATCCCATGAACCACCCACACCACTATCCCATGAACCACCCACACCACTATCCCATAAACCACCCACACCACTATCCCATAAACCACCCACACCACTATCCCATAAACCACCCACTTCACTATCCCTCGAACCTGGAGAGAAAGGATAGCAACACGGCCACTCAGACGATAAACATATTTCTCACATCAATCACTCCATAGTGGCAAGAGTGCCAACCTTAAACTTAGAGTGCCTCTTGTATCAGAGTAAATGTTTTAACCTCAATTCTTTGTTTGTTTGGCAGACTGTTCATAAATAATGACGAGACTTACGTCCAGCTATTGTTTATTTTGTGTTTAATTGGGTTAAGTTGCAATTTACTTATTACGGTATATTATTGTTGATGGTTGACCTTACTGACAAGCTGATGAGTAGGACACTTGTGTGACACTAGCGGCGCACACGTGTGTGACACTAGCGGCGCACACGTGTGTGACACTAGCGGCGCACACGTGTGTGACACTAGCGGCGCACACGTGTGTGACACTAGCGGCGCACACGTGTGTGACACTAGCGGCGCACACGTGTGTGACACTAGCGTGCACACGTGTGTGACACTAGCGGCGCACACGTGTGTGACACTAGCGGCGCACACGTGTGTGACACTAGCGTTGCACACGTTGTGACACTAGCGTTGCACACGTGTGTGACACTAGCGTTGCACACGTGTGTGACACTAGCGTTGCACACGTGTGTGACACTTAGCGTTGCACACGTGTGTGACACTAGCGTTGCACACGTGTTGACACTAGCGTTGCACACGTGTGTGACACTAGCGTTGCCACACGTGTGTGACACTAGCGTTGCACACGTGTGGTGACACTAGCGTTGCACACGTGTGTGACACTAGCGTTGCACACGTGTGTGACACTAGCGTTGCACACGTGTGTGACACTAGCGTTGCACACGTGTGTGACACTAGCGTTGCACACGTGTGTGACACTAGCGTTGCACACGTGTGTGACACTAGCGTTGCACACGTGTGTGACACTAGCGTTGCACACGTGTGACACTAGCGTTGCACACGTGTGACACTAGCGTTGCACACGTGTGACACTAGCGTTGCACACGTGTGACACTAGCGTTGCACACGTGTGACACTAGCGTTGCACACGTGTGTGACACTAGCGTTGCACACGTGTGTGACACTAGCGTTGCACACGTGTGTGACACTAGCGTTGCACACGTGTGTGACACTAGCGTTGCACACGTGTGTGACACTAGCGTTGCACACGTGTGTGACACTAGCGTTGCACACGTGTGTGACACTAGCGTTGCACACGTGTGTGACACTAGCGTTGCACACGTGTGTGACACTAGCGTTGCACACGTGTGTGACACTAGCGTTGCACGTGTGTGACACTAGCGTTGCACATGTGTGACACTAGTGTTGCACATGTGTGACACTAGTGTTGCACATGTGTGACACTAGTGTTGCACATGTGTGACTAGTGTTGCACATGTGTGACACTAGTGTTGCACATGTGTGACACTAGTGTTGCACATGTGTGACTAGTGTTGCACATGTGTGACACTAGTGTTGCACTGTCTAACCTTGCTGTCCATTGTGCCATCCCTCCCACCCCTCTCTTCCTTTAAGATTCTCATCCTTCTCTCCCTCCCTTCTTTCCCTTTGTTGCTGCCCCTCTCTCATTATCTCCCAGCTTCTCTCTTACCTTTTCTGCCTATCTCGCTCCTTTCTTGCCCTCTCCCTTCCTCCCTGCTTCTCTCCCTCAATTTCATTCCCCTCCCTCACCCCCTCTCCCTTCCCCCTCCCTCTCAGCGCTACCAATACCTGTAATCCCATCTGTGTGTGTGTATGGTCACCGCCAGAATTGCGCTGGTATAAAGAGCTCACGTGACGGGGGATTGGGAGGGGCGTCTGTCTGGGATGAGAGGGATTAGCCCATCGGTGTCAGATTACCCGCCAGAGGGATAATCCCTAATCCCAGGGTCAAATCCCGATCAGGAGTAACTGAACTGGAGTGGTTGGTCACTTGTGAGATGGGGAGAGAGAGGGAGAGAGAGAGAGAGAGAGAGAGAGAGAGAGAGTAGGAAGGGATGGAGAGGTAGGCGGAGATAAAGAAGAAATTGAGATATGGACACATATTGAAAAGGAAAGAACTCTGTGTGTGTGTGTGTGTGTGTGTGTGTGTGTGTGTGTGTGTGTGTGTGTGTGTGTGGTGTGTGTGTGTGTGTGTGTGTGTATTATTATCACAAAAACTAAGCGCTAATCCCACAATGGTCATACAGCCTTGAGTAATAAAGAGAAAATATAAATAAAGTCGGCGTAATAAAGTTGTCGATGACAAGAAGTCAGAGTTGTATTAAATAAATTGAAATTCATCTGTGATATGTTTAGTTGAATTAGGCTACAATAAATTATGGTAATTTAGGTGAGGTTTCTAAGTTAGGTTTTCTGCAGAGATAAAAAATTTACTTCATTTTCACTGAAAAAAAAATGTATTTCTTAATTCATAAAATAAAATTTTAGAAAAGTTTTAAGGCAGTTTGTCCTAACTGAACAATTCGACTTTTTAGGCAAGACTCATACACACATGTATGTATGTATGTATGTATGTTTATACACACACGTATGTATGTACACACGTGTATGTACACACATTATCTCTACGTCCACAGCAGGACTCGAACCTGCAAACTCTATTAGAGTTCACAGTACTTTATCCAGGGGCCAGGTGCTGTGACTCGACCCCTGCAACCACAAATAGGTGAGTACAACGCCATACCTCAGATAAGTATGGGCGCCTAGCTGAAGCTAGACAATGTTGCCCCATACCCCGGGGCACCAGTCTCGTTCTCTTATTTCATCATATCCTGCTACATGCAGTGAACAACGAAAAAGATTTGAAATGCTTAATAATTCTCAAACAGGTGAAATTATTTACCAACATTATCTCTACGTATAAGTGTCCGGGGCCCAAGACTGTTCAACAGCCTCCCACCAGCCATAAGGGGCATTACCAGTAGACCCGTGGTTGTCTTCAAGAGGGAGCTGGACAGATACTGAAGTCGGTGCCGGATCAGCCGGGCTGTGGTTCAAACGTGGACTGCGTGCGGCCAGCAATAACAGCCTTGTTAATCAGGCCCTGATCCACCGGGAGGCCTGGTCGTGGACCAGGCCGAGGGGGCGTTGTTCCCCGGGAATACCCTCCAGGTAGGTAGGCGTATGTATGTATGTGTAACGTCATGATGTCTGGCCATCGTTGGCCCCCGGGAGATATGGATACAAGCTGGTGACTGATACTCGCGAAGACTGTAGGTGAGGGGTGAGGGCTGTAGGTGAGGGGTGAGGGCTGTAGGTGAGGGGTGAGGGGTGTGGGTGAGGGGTGAGGGGTGTGGGTGAGGAGTGAGACCTGGGGGTACCTCATCTCTTATGTAAATATTTGAATGCAGTCTATTGCAAAGATGTATAATAATAATAATAATAATAATAATAATAATAATAATAATAATAATAATCTTTATTTCTACAAGTACATGTACAAGGTATACAGACCATAGCTGACATCAATGACATGCTACTATATAGAAACCGCTTGTTATGCAGAGCATTTTGGGAAAAATTAGGCCAGTTTTGTCCCAGGATGCGACCCACACCAGTCCACTAACTACCAGGTACCCATTTTATACTGATGGGTGAACAAGTACAGCAGGAGTCTTATGGAAACACGTCCTGATGCTATCCAACAGTACCAGGGATTCGAACCCCGGACCTTAGTGTGTGAGCTGAGTGCGCTCCTTCCTTCCTTCCTCCCTTCCTCCCTCCCTTCCTCCCTCCCTCCCTCCCTCCCTCCCTCCCTTCCTCCCTCCCTCCCTTCCTCCCTCCTCCCTCCCTCCCTCCCTTCCTCCCTCCCTCCCTTCCTCCCTCCCTCCCTCCCTTCCTCCCTCCCTCCCTTCCTCCCTCCTCCCTCCCTCCCTCCCTCCCTCCCTCCCTCCCTCCCTCCCTCCCTCCCTCCCTCCCTCCCTCCCTCCCTCCCTTCCTCCCTCCCTTCCTTCCTCCCTCCCTCCCTCCCTCCCTCCACCCCCCTCTCCTCTCCCTCTCCCTCCCCCTCCCCCTCCCTCCCCCTGTCCTCCCCCTCTCCCTCCCCTCCCCCCTCCCCCCCCCTCTCCCTCCCCCTCTCCCTCTCATCGGAGGATACCTGATCAGCGTTCAAACTACCCTTCACATTATTAGCACAATTACCCGTGCACTTAGCACCTGCCACTTGCCAGCCCTGGCAGGCTGCTCTCACTCCTGACTGACGAACTGTCTAATATTAATCATAACGCAATGCTTCCATCATATTATGAATTGCCAACCACGGAGCCAGACCCTGCTCAACAACCAGGCCAGCTAAGGTCGAGATTGATGTGGCTGGGCCAGGGAGATTGAGTCTTCGGAGTCTGGCAGTGTGTTAGGTCCTTGACGTGGGGGGTTTGGGGGTAGGGGAGGTTCTGGTATTAATAACACTGCAGGGTGGGTCGAGGAGGGAGGGGGGGGTTAGATTAGTGGATGGGTATCAGTGGGAGGAAAATGAGAGAGAGTGAGGGAATTGGAAGGATAGCAGATGGAAAGTGAGATGTGAAAAGGTGTAGGAGGGAGAGAAGAATGGAATAGGAGGGAAAAAAAATTCTGGATAGTCGTGGTTGACAGGCAACAGAGAGTTTGCATAAATGGAGAGAAATCAGAGTGAGGAAGAGTCACAAGTGGTGTTCCACAGTGGTCAGTACAGTACTGGGTCCTTTGTTCATTATATGTATATATATATATATATATATATATATATATATATCCATGGGGAAGTGGAACAGAATTCTTCCTCCGTAAGCCATGCGTGTCGTAAGAGGCGACTAAAATGCCGGGAGCAAGGGGCTAGTAACCCCTTCTCCTGTATATATTAATAAATGTAAAAGGAGAAACTTTCGTTTTTCCTTTTGGGCCACCCTGCCTCGGTGGGATACGGCCGGTGTGTTGAAAGATTATATATATATATATATATATATATATATATATATATAATATATATATATATATATATATATATATAATATATATATATATATAATATATATATATATATATATATAAATAATATATATATATATATAACGACAGATGAGGGATTAAATAGCGACTTAAGCAAGCATGGCGTTGACATTAAAACAGGTCGTCAGATTAACTCTGATGAGGTCACAAACCGCTACAGGAAGCTCTGGACAGGTTGATGCAGTGGTCGGAGAAGTGACAGATGCAGTTGAAAAATTAACGTAGATAAATGTAAGGCTCTAAGCCTGGAAACAGAATAACTATGACACTTATAAACTTAATAATGTAGATCTCAGTCATTCTGAATATGAAAAAGTTTTAGGAGTTCTGGTTAGCTTAATCTAAGCCCAAGGCAACAGTGCATAAATGTTCGCAAAAAAGCTAAGAGAAGTCTTGGCTTTATATCAAAAAGTAAAAGTAACAGAAGTCTTTAGGTTATACTTCAGCTTTCTATAACCTTGGTAAGAACATAAGAACATAAGAACGAAGGAACACTGCAGAAGGCCTACTGGCCCATGCGAGGCAGGTCCAAGTCTCCTACCGGCTTAAGCCAATGCACCCAACCTAGTCAGGTCAGGTCACATTGACTTAAGGGAGGAACACGGCAACCGACCTGGTAAGGACTCATTCAGATTATGCCACCACAGTTCTGATCTCCATATTACAGGATGGACATAAATGGGACGGAATAAACACAGAGAAGGATGACGAAGATGATCCCATATACTACAAATCTTTCCTACGGGGACAGATTGTGGGTCTTGAATCTGCACTTGCTAGGAGAGCCTAGAATTAGGGAAAGATATGACTGGCGTTTACAAACAGAAGGCAGGAATAAATAAGGGGGATGTAAATAACGTTCTGATAATATCTAACCAAGACAGGACTCGCAGCAATGGGTTCAAGTTACAAAATTTAGATTTAGGATGGGTAAAAGCGCTGGTTTAGTAATAGAGTTGTGGGTATATTGACTTATGCTCTGATATTAAGAATCTTCATAGTAACTGTCATGGAGTAACTCTGGGTAATGATAATTTCAGAAATTGTGTAAAAACAAAGATGAATATGAAAAATGTGCAGAAGAAAAAACATATGATGGTATTTTATGCTAACAGTCGAAGTGCAAGAAATAAAATTAATGAACTACGTTTGGTAGCATGTGCTGGGAACTTTGTTATCATTGCATTAACTGAAACGTGGTATGATTTAAAGAGTCGGGATATGACTGCTGAGTGTAATATTCAGGGATTTAAGTTATTCAAGGGTGGATAGATGTAAGGGGAAGGGGGAGGGAGTTGCATTGTATGTTCGAGAAAATATTAATTTTTGAATAAAAAAAGGTATAAAAATAGATGGAGCGTAACAGGTCTGTTTGGGTAGAGTTCGTGGAGGGTCAAGAAAAACTAATTCTAGGTGTAGTATACCGACCTCCAGGCTTTGGGTCACGATAGAGGGAGACTTCTTTGGGACGAAATTGTTAGGGCTTCTGTACACAGTAACGTAGTCATAGTAGGGGATTTACTTTAGCCAAATTGACTGGAATTCTTTGACAGGTAAACTAGAGTCCAGTGACTTCATGGAAACAGTTCAGGACTGTTTTTTTGAAACAGAGTGTAACTGAACCTACCAGGGGGAATAATTTGCTAGACCTAGTCTTGTCAAATAAGGAAACACTAGTGAATAATCTGGAGATCACTGAAGAGCTTGGCGCAAGTGATCACAAATCCATCACCTTTAGCATTAATTGGGAATGCAAGAATAATGATAATACAGTAAAAATCCCCGATTTTCGTTCTGCCGATTATAATGGACTTAGGGAACATCTGTCTAATCTTGATTGGGGTTATCTAGCTAATGATTTTATTGACGATAATCTACTTATGAATATGAAGGGATCTGCTTTTTTGATTGTTTTCTTAATAATGTACACAGTGCCCAGAGTATATACATTCCCCAGAGAGAAATTAGGTCTAATAATATTATTATTATTATTATAATCAAAAAGAAGCGCTAACCCAAAAGGCATACAGGGCCTAAAATAACGACCCCAAAGGGGTTTTAACGGGAGGTTAAAGCTCTTGGGGAAAAAAGGGGGGGAAAATTTATAGGCCCATCAGAAGAGGAGAGGTTAAAATTATGACCAATATGTTCATTTAAAAGAGAAGAAAAAAAGGCGTTAGAAAGGCTAAACGGACTTGAAAATTAGATCGCTAATGAATAAAAAGACTAACCAAAGGGGTTCTTTCAAGGAAGGACAAGGTGAAAAAAAAGTGGGGACCTCTGAAATCTGGGAATGGACAGCTGAGGATAATGAACTGGAAAGTGTTCCTTATTTAATGATTTTTTTTGTCAGTTTTTACACGGGAAAGAGTAATAAAGATTCCAGTAATTAAACAATTATTTAGTTCCTGATGAATTTAAGTTAACTAATTTTACGCACAGGGAATGGTTTTTAAACAGAAGAAAAAACTGAACAAAATAAGTCCCCCGGGGCCCGATGAGTTTTTTTTTCAAGAGTACTTTAAAGGGAAAGCAAGATGGGCTTTGGCACCTTACGATGTTTCAATGCTCCTCCTTTCCATGTTTGCAGAGATGTGGAAAAGGGCCCAAAGGGTTTTCCATATTCAAATCAGGGGGTAAGTCCCCCTCCTTCAAATTACCGTCCCTAAGCCGACATCTATAGTGGGGAAGTTTTAAAACAAATTTAGCTACATTACGAATCACCTTTAAGAGCATACTTGTAAAAAGAATCAGCAAGGATTCACGGAAAGGGCGTTCCCGCCCACAAACTTACTGACTTCTTTAATAGAACATTTTAGGCAGTTGACGTGATAAGGAAATGTATTGTTTATTTGGATTTTAGTAAAAACCTTCGACAGAGTACCTCCAAGAACTCTTTAAAAAAAGTGGCAGCCATGGTAAGGAGGAAAGTTCTAGCATGGATTGAGGGGTGGCTTACCAATAGAAAGCAGAGAGTTACCATTAATGGGGTGAAATCTGAATGGGGATAGTCACTAGTGCGTTCCACAAGGATCAGTTTTAGGCCCTCTCTTGCTCATAATTTACTTTAAAATGACCTTGATGAAGGGATTACTAGTGACATGAGTAAGTTTGCTGATGATACAAAGATAGGCCGATAATTCACTCTGAGGAGGATATAAAATGAACTCCAGGACGATTTGAACAAATTAATGTTTTTGGTTGAGAATGGCAGATGAAGTTTAATATGGATAAGTGTAAGGTACTTGCCTTGGTAAGGGAAAATAACCCTCGAAGCTATAATCTAGGTGAAGTAGAGCTTGGTCATACAGAATGTGAAAAAGACTTGGGAGTCATGGAAGCAGAAATCTAAAGCCAAGACAGCAGTGCCTCGTGTGCGCAACAAGGCCAACAGATTCTTTTGGATTTATCTCAAGAAGTATAAGTAACAGAAGTCCAAAAGTTATTTTACAGCTCTATACATCACTAGTGAGGCCTCATTTAGATTATGCTGCCCCAGTTTTGGTCCCCTTACTACAGGATGGACATAGGGCTCATTAGAGAACATACAGAGAAGAATGACTAAAATGATTTACTGTGTAAGGAACCTCCCGTATGAAGATAGACTTAAAGCCTTAAAAAACTCCACTCTCTGGAGAGGCTAGAATGAGGGGAGATATCATTGAAGTGTATAAGTGGATTTACGGGGATAAACAAGGGAGACATTAATAAAGTATGAGGGTGTCGAACCAGGTAAAGACCCGGAATAATGGATTAAGTTTGGATAAATTTAGATTTAGAAAAGGGCATAGGTAAGTCTGGTTTTCTAACAGAGTTGTAGATGCGTGGAACAGTCTTCCCAGTGGGGTGATAGAGGCTAGGACCTTGGGTAGCTTTAAGAAGAGACTGGACAAATATATGAGTGGGAGGGGCTGGGTTTGATTGGTGTTGGGGGGTGCGGGAGTTGTTTCTTGAGTAGCTTTTGGGAGAGATCGTTTGATAAGGACCTGCCTCGTATGGGCCAGTAGGCCTTCTGCAGTGTTCCTACATTCTTATGTTCTTATGTTCTTATGTGAGTGGAATAAAGTCGCCAGTAGAGTCGTTGAAGCGGAAAAACCTTTAGAAATTTTTAAGACTAGGTTTTAAAAGAACTGTACATGACTGGTGTGGGGGTTTGTTATTGGACTTGCTACTGGGCCAGAGGCCTGCTGCAGTGCTCATTTCTTATATTTTGTGCTTTTGTGTGGTGGTGTGTTGTGGTGTGTGTTGTGTGTGTGTGAGAGAGAGAGAGAGAGAGGGAGAGAGAAAGAGGGAGAGAGAAAGAGGGGAGAGAGAGAAAGAGAGAAGAGAAAAAGAGGAAAAAGGGGAGAGAAGAGGAAAAAAGAGAGGAAAGAAAAAAGAGGGAAAAGAGGAAAGAGAAAAGGAGAAAGAGAAAAAAAAGAGAAAAAGGGAAAGAAAAAAAGAAAAAAGAAAAAAAAAAAAAAGAAAGAGGGAAAAAAGAGAAAGAGAAAAAAAAGAGATTTTTAATTTCTTTTACAATAAAATTTTAAAACATATTCAGCTCATGGATCTGTGCCATTTTCCTAAACAGTCTGAATCCTTCCAAAACCCCCCAAGGCGCTGTTAGTCCTTGGGTTTAAGCTCCCATAATTTAATAAATTCAGTTATTTAAAACATCTCTCTAAAATGCATTTTTATTATTTTATTATAATTATTATTTTTATTTTGCCTTCCATATTTATTTCCCCTGTACGATTGTTTCCCCTCCTTTCCCCGACTGCTTCTTTAAATCTCATATCCAGCCTCTTACCCCCTCTCTCACTGTTCTTTTCTCTTTATCCCCCCCCCCCTTTTTTCCCCCCTTTTCCCCTCTCTCCTCTATCCCCTCTTTCTCCCTATCTCTATGTTTCCTGTCTCTCTTTTTCACCTTGTCTGTTACTCCATGCCTCTCACCTGCTCCTCTCAGCCTGTCTTGCAGGATCAGATCCTGCCAACAGGGGCGTGGGATCAATTACCGGTGCCGAGGGGCCCAAAAGGGCATCTCCCTGTTTATATTAATTATTTTAGGTTATAATGTTTAAAGGGGGAATCCTGGACCATTCGTCTTGCCCAGTTGTTTTGGGCTGACGAACCGGGAGAGGAAGGAGGAGGGGGTCGAAGGGAAGGTGGGGGGAAAAAAGGGAGATATGGGAAGGGCAATGATGGGGGGTGCAAGGGGGGAGAGAGGAAAGGGAGTAAATTAAAAAGGAATAAATGATAAGGGATGTTGGGAAAACGAAAGGGGAAAGGAGGGGGAAAAAAGGGGAAGGGGGAGAAAATGAGGTAGAGGGATCCCAGGGTGGAAGGAGTGGAAGGGAGAGGAATAGAAATTAAAGAAAGGGTGAGAGAGACGCGGGAGGAAGATGAGATGGGAGAGTTGAAAGTGTAGTGAGGTGTGGGGGAAAACAGGAAGATAGAGAAGTGAAAAGAAGGAAGCGAGAAGGGAGTAAGGTGAGTGCGGAAGGTGGGAAGAAAGGAGGGAGAGGGGGTGAAAAGGGAAGAGAAAAACTGGAAGAAAAGACAAAGGAAGAGCCGGAGGAGAGACAGCAAGCAGTGGACAATAGCGCAAAAAAGAACAGGAAGCAGATAAAAAAAAAACATAGCAAGAACAAAAGAAAAGAGCAGCTCAAGAAAAGAGGAGAACGTAGATGAAGTACAATAATGGGGAAAAAATTTAAGGTACCAGAAAGAGGGAATAACTAATGGGAGTTAATATGCAAATAGGGAGACAGTGAGGAAGAGGAAGAAGGAAGAGTACAGAGACAAATAAGGAAATGAAAAGGTACGTGAAATTAGGAAGTAGAAAACGGGGTGAAGCAAGTACTGATAACAACATAAACCTGATGTATTTCCAGGGATTCTCTAAAACGGTATCCCCTTGTTGCATTACCCCAGCCTCCTCTACCACAACGCACGCAACAGGAATACGTGTTTGTTACCTGTAGTCGCTTCTGGTCACCCCCCTCCCGCTGCCCGGTCCCAGACCAGGTCTCCTGGTTGCTGGTCTGATCGATCAGGCTGTTAGTGCTCGCCACCCGCAGTCCAATGCCAGCACCACAGCCCGGCTGATAAGGAATTGATTTGAGGAATTTATCGAGTTCCCTCTTGAAAGCCAGGGGCCTGTTGGTAATTAGTTTTATATATGGAAGGTGTTGAGTCGTGGCTCCTTTACACGTACTGAATTCTCTCAGTGTACTCATCGGTTCCCTGTTTTTCACTGGAGGTATCTCGCGCCGTGTGTCAGTAATTATTTCCGTGTGCAGGTTAGGAACCAGTCCCTTCAGAATCATCCAGGTGTAGATTATGATGTCATTTAGTAACACTTGAGCAGTGTTGAGAATTTGAAGCCGATAAGATAGACCGCTGAAAATTATATCAGAAACCCTTTGGGGGAAATAGGGAAGACAAGAGCATACGTAAACTGTACCGGCTTGGTATCAAAGTGAACAAAAGACTAAAATACAAATTAAGGTTTTTTCAATTTTTTAAAAGGGT
>NC_069440.1:16965764-17053264 GCF_026875155.1 Cherax quadricarinatus
CCCCCCCCTTCTCTCTCATCGGAGGATACCTGTTTCAGCTTTAAAAACAACCCTTCACATTATTAGCACAATTCCCGTGCACTTAGCACCTCCCACTTGCCGCCCTGGCAGGCTGCTCTCACTCCTGACTGACGAACTGTCTAATATTAATCTTTAACGCAATGCTTCCATCATTTTATGAATTGCCAACCACGGACCCAGACCCTGCTCAACAACCAGGCCAGCTAAGGTCGAGATTGATGTGGCTGGGCCAGGGAGATTGAGTCTTCGGAGTCTGGCAGTGTTTAGGCCCTTTGGGACGTGGGGGGTTTGGGGGTAGGGGGGGTTTTCTGGTATTAATAACACTGCAGGGTGGGTCGAGGAGGGGGGGGGGGGTTTTGATTAGGGGATGGGTGTCAGTGGGGGGAAAAAATAAGAGAGAGTGAGGGAATTGGAAGGATAGCAGATGGAAAGTGAGATGTGAAAAGGTTTAGGAGGGAGAGAAGAAGGGAAATAGGGGGGAAAAAAATTTCTGGATAGTCGTGGTTGACAGGCAACAGAGAGTTTGCATAAATGGAGAGAAATCAGAGTGAGGAAGAGTCACAAGTGGTGTTCCACAGTGGTCAGTACAGTACTGGGTCCTTTGTTCATTATATGTGTATATATATATATATATATATATATATATATATATATATTATATTATATATATATATATTATATCCATGGGGAAGTGGAACAGAATTCTTCCTCCGTAAGCCATGGTGTCGTAAGAGGCGCCCTAAAATGCCGGGAGCAAGGGGCAGTAACCCCTTCCCCTGTATATATTAATAAATGAAAAAGGGAGAAACTTTGTTTTTCCTTTTGGGCCACCCTGCCTCGGTGGGATACGGCCGGTGTGTTGAAAGATTTATATATATATTATTATTTTTATTATTTTTTATTATCACACTGGCCGGGTTCCCACCAAGGGCAGGGTGGCCCGAAAAAAAAACTTTCACCATCATTCACTCCATCACTGTCTTGCCAGAAGGGGGCTTTACACTACAGTTTTAAACTGCACATTAACACCCCTCCTTCAGAGTGCAGGTACTGTACTTCCCATCTCCAGGACCCCAAGTCCGGCCTGCCGGTTTCCCTGAATCCCTTTATAAATGTTACTTTGCTCCCCACTCAACAGCACGTCAAGTATTATATATATATATATATATATATATATATATATATATATATATATATAATATATATATTATTATATATATATATATATATTATATATTATATTATATAATGACAGATGAGGGATTAAATAGCGACTTAAGCAAGCATGGCGTTGATATTAAAACAGGTCGTCAGATTAACTCAGATGAGGTCACAAAGCGCTACAGGAAGCTCTGGACAGGTTGATGCAGTGGTCGGAGGGAAGTGGCAGATGCAGTTGAAAAATTAACGTAGATAAATGTAAGGCTCTAAGCCTGGAAACAGAATAACTATGACACTTATAAACTTAATAATGTAGATCTCAGTCATTCTGAATGTGAAAAAGTTTTAGGAGTTCTGGTTAGCATTAATCTAAGCCCAAGGCAACAGTGCATAAATGTTCGCAAAAAAGCTAAGAGAAGTCTTGGCTTTATATCAAAAAGTAAAAGTAACAGAAGTCTTTAGGTTATACTTCAGCTTTCTATAACCTTGGTAAGGACTCATTCAGATTATGCCACCACAGTTCTGATCTCCATATTACAGGATGGACATAAATGGGACGGAATAAACACAGAGAAGGATGACGAAGATGATCCCATATACTACAAATCTTTCCTACTGGGACAGATTGTGGGTCTTGAATCTGCACTTGCTAGGAGAGCCTAGAATTAGGGAAAGATATGACTGGCGTTTACAAACAGAAGGCAGGAATAAATAAGGGGGATGTAAATAACGTTCTGATAATATCTAACCAAGACAGGACTCGCAGCAATGGGTTCAAGTTACAAAATTTAGATTTAGGATGGGTAAAAGCGCTGGTTTAGTAATAGAGTTGTGGGTGAGTGGAATAAAGTCGCCAGTAGAGTCGTTGAAGCGGAAACCTTGAGAAGTTTTAAGACTAGGTTAGACAAGAACTGTACATGACTGAGTGTGGGTGTTTGTTAGTTTGACTTGCCTAGCATGGGCCAGTAGGCCTGCTGCAGTGCTCATTTTTTATATTGTTGTGCTCTTATGTGTGTGTGTGTGTGTGTGGGGTGTGTGTGTGTGAGAGAGAGAGAGAAAAGAGAGGGAGAGAGTAAAGAGAGGGAGAGAGAAAGAGAGGAAGAGAAAGAGAGGGAGAGAGAAAGAGAGGGAGAGAGAAAGAGAGGGAGAGAGAAAGAGAGGAGAGAGAAAGAGAGGGAGAGAGAAAGAGAGGAGAGAGAAAGAGAGGGAGAGAGAAAGAGAGGGAGAGAGAAAGAGAGGGAGAGAGAAAGAGAGGGAGAGAGAAAGAGAGGGAGAGAGAAAGGAGAGGGAGAGAAAAAGAGAGGAGAGAGAGAAGAGAGGAGGAGAAAGAGGGAGAGAGAAGAGAGGGAGAGAGAAAGAGAGGGAGAGAGAAAGAGAGGGAGAGAGAAAGAGAGGGGAGAGAGAAGAGAGGGAGAGAGAAAGAGAGGAGAGAGAAAGAGAGGGAGAGAGAAAGAGAAAAAGAGAGGGAGAGAGAAAGAGAAAAGAGAAAGAGAAAAAGAGAAGAAAGAGAAAAAGAGAGAGAAAGAGAAAAGAGAGAGAGAGAGAAAGAGAGAAAGAGAGATTTTTACATTTCATTTACAAACTAACAATTTTAACATACTTCAGCTCACTGGATCTGTGTTCCAGTTTCCTGAACTAAGTCTGAATACCTTCCACAACCCCCAACAGGCGCTGTATAGTCCTTACGGGTTTAACGCTCACCATAATTATAATAAATTCAGCTTATTTAAAACATCTCTCTCAATGTCATTTTTATTATTATTATTATTATTATTATTATTATTATTATTATTATTATTGCCTTCCATATTTACTCTCCTGTACGATTGTTTCTCCCTCCTTCTACCCGACTGCTTCATTAAATCTCATCATCCTAGCCTCTCTACCTACCTCTCTCACTGTTCTTTCTCTTTATCTCCCCCCCCTCTCTTTCTCCCTGTCCCTCTCTCCCTACCTCTCTCCTCTATACCTCTTTCTCCCTATCTCTATGTCTTCCTGTCTCTCTCTTTCACCTTGTCTGTTACTCCATGCCTCTCAGCCTGCTCCCTCTCAGCCTGTCTTAGCAGAGATGCAGCATCCTGCCCAACAGCGGCGTGGGCATCAATTACACGGTGCCCGAGCGGCCAAAATGGCATCTCCCATGTTTATATCTAATTATTTTATGGTTATAATGTTAAAGGGATAATCCTGGACCATTCGTCTTGCCTAGTTGTTGTGTCTGACGAACCAGTGGACGAGGAAGGAGGAGGGATCGAAGGGAAGGTGGGGGGAAGAGGAGATATGGGAAGGGCAATGATGGGGAGGTGCAAGGGGGGGAGAGAGGAAAGGGAGTAATAAGAGAGAATAAATGATAAGGATGTTGGGAAACGAAGGGGAAGGAGGAGGAGAATAAAGGGGAAGGGGGAGAAAATGAGGTAGAGGGATCCGAGGGTGGAAGGAGTGGAAGGGAGAGGAATAGAAATTAAAGAAAGGTGAGAGAGACGCGGGAGGAAGATGAGAGGGAGAGTTGAAAGTGTAGTGAGGTGTGGGGAAAACAGGAAGATAGAGAAGTGAAAAGAAGGAAGCGAGAAGGGAGTAAGGTGAGTGCGGAAGGTGGGAAGAAAGGAGGGAGAGGGGTGAAAAGGGAAGAGAAAAACTGGAAGAAAAGACAGAGGAAGAGCCGGAGGAGAGACAGCAAGCAGTGGACAATAGCGCAAAAAAGAACAGGAAGCAGATAAAAAAAAAACATAGCAAGAACAAAAGAAAAGAGCAGCTCAAGAAAAGAGGAGAACGTAGATGAAGTACAATAATGGGGAAAAAAATTTAAGGTACCAGAAAGAGGGAATAACTAATGGGAGTTAATATGCAAATAGGGAGACAGTGAGGAAGAGGAAGAAGGAAGAGTACAGAGACAAATAAGGAAATGAAAAGGTACGTGAAATTAGGAAGTAGAAAACGGGGTGTAGCAAGTACTGATAACAAACCTGATGTATTTCCAGGGATTCTCTAAAACGGTATCCCCTTGTTGCATAACCCCAGCCTCCTCTACCACAACGCACGCAACAGGAATACGTGTTTGTTACCTGTAGTCGCTTCTGCCCCCCCCCCCGCTGCCCGGTCCCACACCAGGCCTCCTGGTTGCTGGTCTGATCGATCAGGCTGTTAGTGCTCGCCACCCGCAGTCCAATGCCAGCACCACAGCCCGGCTGATAAGGAATTGATTTGAGGAATTTATCGAGTTCCCTCTTGAAAGCCAGGGGCCTGTTGGTAATTAGTTTTATATATGGAAGGTGTTGAGTCGTGGCTCCTTTACACGTACTGAATTCTCTCAGTGTACTCATCGGTTCCCTGTTTTTCACTGGAGGTATCTCGCGCCGTGTGTCAGTAATTATTTCCGTGTGCAGGTTAGGAACCAGTCCCTTCAGAATCATCCAGGTGTAGATTATGATATTACTTAGTAACACTTGAGCAGTGTTCAGAATTTGAAGCCGATAAGATAGACCGCTCGAAAATTATATCAGAAAACCTTGGAGGAAGCTAGAGGAAGACAAGAGCACTACGTAACACTGTACCGGCTCTGGTATCAAGTTAGTGGAAGACAAGAGCACTACGTAACACTGTACCGGCTCTGGTATCAAGTTAGTGGAAGACAAGAGCACTACGTAACACTGTACCGGCTCTGGTATCAAGTTAGTGGAAGACAAGAGCACTACGTAACACTGTACCGGCTCTGGTATCAAGTCGTACACTATTTAAAGGTTCACTAAACTCATCAAAATTAATGCGTATTTTCAATATTTTTAATTTTCGTTTTGCGTTTCTCTATTTAAAATTCTCTATACTCCTCTAAAATATATCAGGGTAGTAGTAGTAGTATACAGTAGTAATAGCAGCAGCAGCAGTAGTAATAGCAGCAAGCAGCAGCAGCAGCAGTAGTAGCAGCAGCAGTAATAGTAGCAGCAGTAGTAGTAGTAGTAGTAATAGCAGTAGTAGCAGTAGCAGATAGTAGCAGCAGTAGTAAGTGTAGTAGCAGCTAGTATGCAGTAGTAGTAGCCCCGTAGTAGTAGCACAGCAGCAGCAGTAGTAGTAGCAGCAGCAGCAGTAGTAGTAGCAGTAGTAGTAGTAGCAGTAGTAGTAGTAGCAGTAGTAGTAGTAGCAGTAGTAGTAGTAGTAGTAGTAGTAGTAGTAGTAGCAGCAGCAACAGTACTAATAATAGTCTCAAAGAGACGAAGCTGCTAAAGGTGACTCAAACCCCCTAACAACCCGCCAGGGTGATACAACTCGGCAATGAGAATTGATCAGTTTTGACCTGAGCAAGCAGAACGTAGCTCCAATCTCAAGGATCTGAAACATTTCCCCAGCATTAAAGGTAACCCCCATCCTTCCCTTGAGGGGAAACTCTTAACGTATGATCGACCTCCTGACCTTATTTTTTACCTTGTATCATAAATACACGAAAATAAAGATCAAAACAAAGGTGATACTGGAGAAGTTAAAGGGTATCTGTCTAGGGAAAGGTAAGGTCACATCTGTACCAAGTAACTACACTGATTTATTGTGAGGTCAAGCCCAGGTCATGACCTCAAGTGTGAGGATCTGACGATTGTGACCTCTCAGCGAAGAGGGAAAGAGGAGGAGGGGGTGGAGAGAATGGAGGGGTGGAGAGGGTGGAGGGGTGATCACTACCATTAATAACTATCACCAGCAATAGCTACCACCACCAACTACTACTAACTACTACCACTTGAATAATATCTAATACTAACAACATCCTCAACATCAACACAGTTCAACATCACTACCGTCTTCACTTCGGCCAGTGACAACAACCAATAATAACATTCACCTGAAACTACTAACAATCACCCTAGGTGCTAACAACCACCCTAGGTGCTAACAACCAACAAATTGACACCCTCGATACTAGCAACCATTATTCACTAAAAATCATCCCAACCTGAAACCTACCTCGAATCACTAACAGTTACTAACGTCCTCCACTAATCAGTAACAACCACTAACTACTCATAAATACAAACAGCAGTTACCATAAATAGCCACCACTAACAAATAACCACTATAATCAACATTACAGACTACCACCAACACAACGTAAGGGAGGACCACTGCAGCAGTCATACTGGCCCACAATAGGCAGGTCCTTCTCAAACCCAAACCCACTTAACCATAATCAACGTTGAAAGTCACAGTAACAAATAAAAACCACTAACTATCCCTGACACCCACTAATACCAGCAAAAGCAATAACCACCACTAAAAATAAAACTAACAACGACCCTCAACTAATAAACCACCACTGCCATCGCTAACACCCATCCTTTATAACCAACAACAACCATCACCATCCACCACTATCATCCACCACCACCATCAAGACTTGCTCGATCACTATTCCACTCCAGAGAGCATTCAGAGACGAGCCAATCAGAGTGTAGACTGCAGTAATTACCTAAGTAATTATCTAAGTAATTCCTGTCGTCTCGCTGCCGAGGATAGTTAGAAAGGTCGTTTGCTCAGCGGCTCGTGCTGAGGCGATTACCATAATTGGTCAAACTTCTCAGATGGAGCCAGAGAATGGCTGGTGAAGCGACCTTCCTGGCTTAAGATTACAGTGTGGGGGGGGGAGCAGTGTGTAATTTTCAGATATACTTATATGTATATGCTGAAACACACAGCATATGTGTATGCTGAAACACAGTACATGTATACCTGGGGAGGGTTTCAGGGGTCAACGCCCCCGCGGCCCGGTCTGTGACCAGGCCTCATGGTGGATCAGGGCTTGATCAACCAGGCTGTTACTGTTGGCCGCACGCAAACCGACATACGAACCACAGCCCGGCTGGTCAGGTACTGACTTTAGGTACCTGTCCAGCATATGTATATTCTAAAACACACAACACATGTAGTATATGTATATGCTGAAACACAACACGTGCGTGTGTATGCTGAAACACAACACGTACGTGTGTATGCTGAAACAACGCGTACACGTGTATGCTCACACTCACACGTGCATCCACTCACCATTACGAAAAAAAATGTCCTAGCCATTGCCCATGGCATACAAATAAAAAAATATGGAGCAAAATATACGTACAGCAGAGATATCCCCAGACACAGCACTCACAAAAGTGAAATTAACAGAAACAGTATCAAATGTAATATTCCTATAAGGGTATCACGTAATAAAGAAAGAACGAGTATAAAGACTGTGGCGAGACTACGGGTTTCGGCGACTATACTGTCCTGATGCTTGAAGTCCTAGGAATGAGTCTAAACAGTACTGAAGGGAACTAGTACGTACAGAGAATGTATCAGGAGGTAGAGGAGAAATAAATACCTAAAATAAAAGAGACGGCACAATTGAAAAGAGTCTGCAGTTTACCAACAGATGCAGATTGGCAAAGTTAGAAAGCCACAGAACGTGGGAAAAAAATCGAAAACCGGTGACTGCAGGAACATGAAGAGTTGCCAGGAACTCGTATTCCAAGATGAGAAGAAAAGCTGAGAGATAGTGCGATAACAAGAGCAGCATTAAAACCCAAGTCTGCTACACCACCTCACCAGAAGGAAGACAGAGTGAAGACAGTGGTAAGATTCAGCAAAGAGTACTTATAGTGACTTAGTGAGCACTTTGACCGCCTAAGTCAATACACTGTTCCAGTGATCAAACAGTGGAACACCTAGAAAACAGTGCAGAAAACAAACACACACACACACACACACACACAAGAGCCGGGAGAACAAGAGGCCATAAATTTAAGCTACGTAATTAGTAACGAAAGAAATATTTGAAAATATTACTTCACAAATAGTTGGCGGCGGCGGAGGGAAGAACACTGTCTTAAAACCACTGGAAATTTTTATATTAAACCACTTGGGATAAATTTATAGTGGAAGACCGAACATCACGAGCATAAACTGCTGTTGTGACCACAGATAAATAAATGGAAATAGATCACTGAACACACACATACACTCGATGAGCCTCTAGGAACACGGAAATAGTGGACCTGGTAGCGACCAGCGAATTGGAGGGACCAGGAGCTGTGACTCAATCCCTGCAACCACTAATAGGTGAGTACACACACAACATGAACGTGCAAGCACCATTGAGATGTATAATTTACATAGCATTAAAAGCGTGTAGATACTTAGCGGGTATCACAGTAAAGGTGCAAACATTGCTAAGTTGCAGCCATCAATACTAAATTGCAGAGAAGGAAAAAAGTTGCTAGATACAGCAGCGAGTGTGGCTCTCGTGATCAAGTTACCGACACTTTAAGACAACTTAACCATAATATAAATAATACATTTGTTATCGTCCGGACTACCAAGAATTACTTAGATCCAAGCGAGGATAAATTTTCACCACAGTCGTCAGTAGCAGCAACGCCGACACCTACTGTGGTAGAAGTGAAGGTGTTAGTGGCCGTGGTGTCAGCAGCTGTGGCGTCAGCGACGGTGGTGTCAGCAGCTGTGGCGTCAGTGACGGTGGTGATAGCAGCTGTGGCGTCAGTGACGGTGGTGTCAGCAGGAGAGGGACCCGTGTAGCACACTCCAAGCGATATACAAAATTCGTTAAGGTAAAAGAGAAAACTCTCTTTTCATGAAATGGGAAAGCTCCATCGTAGTTAAGGAAGCAAGGGTAGATGCTGGGTTCTCAGGCAACACCGCTCGAAGCTCACACCTCGATAATTTAACCAACGAGGTTAGGTAAGATTCATCAGGACACAGGAAAAGTGTTTCCCGACACGGAGTTTTGTCTTATAATGACCTGCCACTGCAGCTTGTAGTCATCTGACCGGATCATTCCGCTGCTTTACCGGTCAACCCTTTTAAAAATTATGGTGATAAGGCTTCCAGTAAAACACAAGATAGTCACTGAAGCGATTATCTTGTGAATAAAGAATAGTGCCTCAACTGAAGGGTATTTAGCAAGAATGGGAGAGCCAGGTCTTCGTCAACGGAACGAAGAAAATAAGGGCAGATACTGTCGCTTCAGACAATACTCAGAAGCACTGACAGAGTACACAAACATTGGCTCTTTACCTGGCATGTTAAGAGATCATGCTCAGAACAGTGGTAATAATATAGAATGAATTTTAAACAGTGGTAATAATGTAGAATAAATTCTAAACTAGTAAAAATGTAGAATAAATTCTAAACAGTGCAAAAAATGTAGAATGACAAACAATGACACTGTAAGTGGATTGCACACTGAAGTTTTAAGCAAGGTCTTATATAGGTATTTTACCTCCATGTATCAAAAGTTAATATTGTTAATAAGAAACAATATGCAGTTTATGGTATGTTATTGGGAAGATGTTTCGTCCACCAGAAACTATCACTGTCTTCTAGAACTGTTAAAGTCACTGGTTGGGCGAAACGTCTTCTTAATGACATGCCATAAACCGTATTTTGTGTCTTATCAACATAACTGTCGGTATATTATATCACTGATATACAAAAGTTTAGAGGCGAGACCCAGTGCTAGAGCTCGTCCACCTGGAACTCAGAGGCAAATAGGTAATTACACACACACACACATGCAGCAATGGAAGCAGATCCCTGAAACAGAATAATCATCAAGTGCAATAACAATGGTAGTCCTGTTCCACTGTTTGGCTAACTATTGCAACTATGCAAATTACAGGAAATGTTGGGCTGTTAGCACGGCTGATGAACTCGTTGCGAGGCAGTGGTGAGCAGCAGCAGCAGCAGCAACCCGCTACACTTAACAGTTAGAAGGAACCATGACTCAGGACACTAAGCTTGACGCAAAGATTAAGGCTGAATTTCGTTGTCGACTGTCTGATCAATCAAGCTGCTTCTACCAGAGGCCCGCAGACTTATAAACAGCCGGCAGTAGCAGCCTGGTTGATCAGGCCCTCATGCACCGCGAGGCCTGGTCATGGACCGGGCCGCGGGGACGTTTACCCCTGGAACACCCCCAGGTATATTCCAGGTATAACCTGACCTGACACTTGTTGCATGTAGACGACTAGTTTCTTCTCGAAAAAAATTACATTTGCTGCCTAATATTTCCTATACTGGTACTAGGTTGAAGAGTCGTGGACCACGCATGTTGATATGGTGAGTGCTCCCTAATTGTGCCTTTGAAATGTGTGTTTTTCACTAAGGTTTATTCTACGTTTTCTTTCATGTCTATAGTGAGTTATGACAGTACAGAGAATGAGAAGCTGACACTCTAGTATTTCTCCCTACTAGCGAGTATCTCTCAGTCCTTCCATGCATTACAGTTAAAACTTAGTTTATAAACTCTGTCTCTTCCTCTATTTCCTTATTCCATCACTCCTACTCCATCCTGTGTAATGGAATATGACAGTGAAACAGCATACTGTGTAATGGAATATGACAGTGAAACAGCATACTGTGTAATGGAATATGACAGGGAAGCAGCATACTGTGTAATGGAATATGACAGGGAAGCAGCATACTGTGTAATGGAATATGACAGTGAAACAGCATACTGTGTAATGGAATATGACAGTGAAACAGCATACTGTGTAATGGAATATGACAGTGAAACAGCATACCGTGTAATGGAATATGACAGGGAAACAGCATACCGTGTAATGGAATATGACAGTGAAACAGCATACCGTGTAATGGAATATGACAGGGAAACAGCATACCGTGTAATGGAATATGACAGGGAAACAGCATACCGTGTAATGGAATATGACAGGGAAACAGCATACCGTGTAATGGAATATGACAGTGAAACAGCATACTGTGTAATGGAATATGACAGTGAAACAGCATACTGTGTAATGGAATATGACAGTGAAACAGCATACTGTGTAATGGAATATGACAGTGAAACAGCATACTGTGTAATGGAATATAACAGTGAAACAGCATACTGTGTAATGGAATATGACAGTGAAACAGCATACTGTGTAATGGAATATGACAGTGAAACAGCATACTGTGTAATGGAATATGACAGTGAAACAGCATACTGTGTAATGGAATATGACAGTGAAACAGCATACTGTGTAATGGAATATGACAGTGAAACAGCATACTGTGTAATGGAATATGACAGTGAAACAGCATCAGCTTTTGTTCCCACTATATAACCATCATGTTGAGTAGTGTAGCAGCACACTTCTGATGTATCCAGTTTACCTACATAAAAAATTCTGTGTAACAGACAGTGAGGGAGGAGCAAGAGAGGGTGAACCAGCTCCCGGGACCTGAAAAAGACACCCACTGCATATCCCTGCCATCGTTAATAAGGTTATTTTGACAGCCAAGGAATAAATATTCTTTCCTCCCTCGCCTGTCATTAATATCAGACCAGGGGAGCCGCCATCATGCTGTACCATTACCACCTAGGTGTTAAACCTCAATGGAGGATGGGAGGGAGGGACTTATAGGGGTTGTGGTGGGAAATTAAGGTGCTCTGAGCAGCTGTGGGGATCGTGGGGGTGGATGTGGGTGGTGTGGAGGTGGATAAGGATGGTAGGGTGGATATAGGTTTTGTGCAGGATATGGGTAATGTCAAGTTGGATGTGGGTAGTGTGGAGGTAAATGTGGGTAGTATGGAGGTGAATATGAGTAGTGTGGAGGTAAATGTGGGTAGTGGGGAGGTGGATGGGACAGAGGTGGGCGTGGGAGGGAGGTCACTATGTCTGGCTACTGAAGCATCTCATGCGACTAACAACGCTCAAGTGTCATGAAGCAGTCAACCTCCAGTGTTCATTAAGAGTTATTTTTGTTCAGGAAAATTGACGGTGATGCTAGTCATATGACGACCCCCCATCCCATCCCCTCCCCTCCCCCACTCCCGCCCCTCAACTTCCCCCCACCCCGCCCCTCAACCTCCCCCTAGCGGAGCTTGTGGTCACCTCACCGAGGTTCGTCCTAGGCCTACCCGGTCATAATTTTTGGCTAGTTTAGATTAAGTTACATTAGGTGAGGGTTAGGTCAGGTCGTACTTGCTTAGGTAAAGTTATATCTGAGGAGGTTAGATAAGGTTTCCTTGTGTCAGGTTCTGAACTGGCTTCACTACAGCCACAGTTTCAACCCGTTCAACTTCACCATCACATTATCTTTACTAAGTTGTGGCTGCTGTCTTGCTTCTTATGTAATTATATGTTTCGTTTCGCGTTTAATTTTTATATTATTTATCATGTATACTGTCTAGAGATCAGAGGATCGAGTCCTCCAGGGAGGATCAAATCCTGCAAGGACACATATCCTCCAGCGCTTCACGCTGTTTAAGTTACATATTAAGTTACTTGTTTACTTAAGTTGTTTATTAAATCACTTAAGTTTCTAGTTAATGTGGTTTTCCTCAAACGAATATCACCACCACAACAACAACACCACCACAACAACACCACCACCACCACCACAACACCACCACCACCACCACCACAACACCACCATAACAACACCACCACCACCACCACAACACCACCACCACCACCACCACCACAACACCACCACAACAACACCACCACCACCACCACCACCAACACCACCATAACAACAACAGCAACACCACCACCACCATAACAACAACAGCAACACCACCACCACCATAACAGCAACACCACCATCATAACAGCAGCAGCACCACCACCACCACAACACCACCACCACCACCACCACCACCACCACCACAACCACAACAGCAGCACCACCACAACAGCAACAATAGCACCATCACCACAACAACATCAACAGCAATTCAGAACTCTGTTCTGTTGACTGGTATTTTAACAGCATATCTAGGTCAGAGTTCACTCTAAAACGAATAATGTTATTGTGACTATTACCTAACTTGTCACCACTCCAACATGAGAGAAATGAGGTTCATCTCGGTCATGAGGACCTAAGTCCAGAATTTTATGTTGGGGCAACTATCCTCAAGAAGATAACACATGTTATCTTCTTGCTTCTTATCAGGGAGTCTTCTGAACAAGTTTTGGTGATCTGAGGTTCCAGACGATTGCACTGTTATGTGATATTTATTATCAATTTAATTTGGTGGAAGAAGGCACCATCACCACCACCCCAACACCATCACCACCACCCCAACACCGTCACCACTTCAGCACCATCACAACCCTGGCACCATCACCACTCCAGCACCATCACCACTCCAGCACCATCACCACTCCAGCACCATCACCACCCCAGCAACACCACCCCAGCATCACCACCCCAACATCACCACCCTAGCACCATCACCACCCACTCCAGCACCATCACCACCACTCCAGCACCACCACCACCACACTCCAGCACACCACCACCACCACCACTCCAGCACCACCACAGCACCACACCCACCACCACCTCCAGCACCACCACCAGCACACCACCACCACACACCACTCCAGCACCACCACCACACCACCACTCCAGCACCACCACCACACACCACCACTCCAGCACAACCACCACCCACCACCACTCCAGCACCATCACCACCACTCCAGCACCATCCACCACTCCAGCACCATCACCACCATCACACAACCATCACCACCTCAACACCATCACCACCACCCAGCACCATTACCACTCCAGCATCACCACCCCAGCATCACCACCCCAGCAAACACCACCCTAGCACCATCCATCAATCACCCCAGCATCACCACCCGCAGCCATCACCCCACCCCCCAGCACCATCACACCCCAACATCACCCACACTAGCACTATCACCCCAGCATCACCCCAGCATCACCCCAGCACCATCACCACCCCAGCATCACCACCCCAGCATCACCACCCCAGCACACAATCATCACCCCAACATCACCACACTAGCACTATCACCCCAGCATCACCCCAGCATCACCACAGCACCATCACCACCCCAGCATCACCACCCCAGCATCACCCCAGCACCATCACCACCCCAGGAGGGGCAGGCAAGACATCTCTTTTGATTAAGTTTCAATCCTTTCGATGAGGAGCGCATTTTTAAATTGTTACAATTATTCACGGACCAGTGGACCAGGCGTGCTAGACCAGTGGACCAGGCATATCGGATCGGTGGACCAGGCGTGTCGGGAGGGGGATGGCAGGGGAAGCGGATGTTTGAAGGCAGGAGGGGGCGCTGGAGGTGATGGTAAGGGACAACGAAGTGATAAAAACAGGGGGGTGTATCTGAAGGTAGGAAAGGAGTGATGGGGAAAGGGGGATGAGGTGTTTATGGGGGTAGGAGTAGTTTTATGGGGTAGGAGTAGTTTATGGGGAGTAGTAGTTTATGGAGGGAGGGGTTTATGGGGGAGGAGGAATTTATGGGTGAGGAGTTTATGAGGGGAAGGGGAGTTTTTGGGGGAGGAGGAGAGAGGTTTTTGGGGGAGGAGGAGTTTTTGGGGGGAAAGAGGAGTATCTGTGAGAGAGGGTAATGGGAGGGGACGACGAGATAGAATGAGGGTGGAGGACTGTGAATAGGGGATAGTTAGTGGAGGTACTCGTAGTAGGGAAAGAAAGGGGGAGACAGGCAAGAGGTGAAGGAAGGGCATGAGATAACGAGAAAAGATAACGAAAACGAGAAAAGAGCAGAGAAAATGGGAATTGGGAAACTGAAGAGAGAGGGGGGGGAGAGGGTAAAAAGCGGGGGGAGACAGATGAGACATGACAAAATAAGGGAGAGGGAGCCGTGACACTTCAATAAAATTGATTAAATTTCTCGTTGTGCGAGATTACGAACGTGTGAGATAATATATACAGTGTGACTACTGTCTCACCAAGACTGGAAATTGTGAATGCAACCAGACAACGTCAATAATTAAACTACACACATGTAAATAAAGACATTGGTTATTGATTTAGGGGAGAGGGAGAGAGAGAGAGAGAGAGAGAGAGAGAGAGAGAGGAGAGAGAGAGAGAGAGAGAGAGAGAGAGAGAGAGAGAGAGAGAGAGAGAGAGAGAGAGAGAGAGAATTCTTGGGAGTGCAACAAGGTCCAGACAGAAGAGGACTTGAAAGACCACACTGAGGCTATCTGTTGAGAAGAACTGTCAACTCCTATCTAGATTAAAGACTATCACTAGCGTGCTTTAAGCTTATGAGTCAAGGATAGAAAAGCAGGAAAGAGAGAGAGACAGTGTGTTCAGGGCTGTCAACACCCACAATCACCGTCAAGATGACAATGAATACAATGTGATTGTGACTATAAGCTGGCCAGCGCTCGGATCAACTCTTGTGTGTGTGTGTGGAAGTCCTGTGCTGTATCTTATACTGCAAGGGGTGACCAGCATCCACATTATACAGCAAGTCTGGCTCTGATGTTCTTATTTATGTACCAGAAAGTCGGAGGATTAATTCCTCTTGCAGAGTGAGTTCTCGGCTAGCAGAACCCCCGATCAAATCTCATTTGTATCACCTCCTATTTTAGGTCGAATGGGTTTCAGTCTTAGTTATAAATATCACGCTATTTGCGTGGTGAGCAAGTTGTCTGTCCTTTCAACTCATTGTTCAAGAAGAATATTTGTGTCTAGTAACCAGACTGTATGAAGAGTTAGCATCTTTATTTGTAGATGTTTCGCCAACCAGTGGCTTTATCAATACAATACATAGACATAATGTGAAGACTGAAGCACAGGCATGAAGCTCTATGACTGAAGCACAGGCATGAAGCTCTATGACTGGAGCACAGGCATGAAGCCTTATGACTGAAGCACAGCCATGAAGCTCTATGACTGAAGCACATGCATGAAGCTCTATGACTGAAGCACAGGCATGAAGCTCTATGACTGAAGCACAGGCATGAAGCTCTATGACTGAAGCACAGGCATGAAGCTCTATGACTGAAGCACAGGCATGAAGCTCTATGACTGTGCTTCAGTTTCATCAAGACTCAATGACTGATTATCTCATCTTTTGTATATTATTCTTTATTCTTTACATTATCTCCTTGTATTGTTTTGATAAAGCCACTGGATGGCGAAACGTCTACAAATAAAGATACCCAGATGTTGCACATGTGTCTTATTCATCTTGTCGGCATTATATATCATTCAACCCAACTGTTCTTTCCTTCAAAGATTTTGGTGAGATATTTGTAGATGTGTCGCTCACAACCCGCTTGCAGACAGTAATGAAACAGCAGAATAGAAGGGTGGCATATCTCGCCTCTTATCATTCCATCCACTGTCCTCGCCGTCCCTCCCATCCCTATCCCTCGTTATTGAATCCTTTTCCTTCTGTTCTTATTTATATCTTCATCGGCGGCTGTTTGAGGTGGGTGGTACTCGCCAGGGGAGAACTGTATTATTAGGTGGGAGATGACCAAATTGTGGGTGACAGTGGAAACAGGTTCTTGAAATAGTGTCTCTCAGCCCACATCCAGGACTGAATGACTACCTCAGGACAATGACTGTACCCAGGACTGAATGACTGTACCCCAGGACTGAATGACTGTACCCCAGGACTGAATGACTGTACCCCAGGACTGAATGACTGTACCCCAGGACTGAATGACTGTACTCCAGGACTGAATGACTGTACTCCAGGACTGAATGACTGTACTCCAGGACTGAATGACTGTACTCCAGGACTGAATGACTGTACTCCAGGACTGAATGACTGTACCCCAGGACTGAATGACCGTATTCCAGGACTGAATGACCGTATTCCAGGACTGAATGACCGTATTCCAGGATTGAATGACCGTACCCCAGGACTGAATGACCGTACCCCAGGACTGAATGACCGTACCCCAGGACTGAATGACCGTACCCCAGGACTGAATGACAGTAACCAGGACTGAGTGACAGCACCCAGCACTGAGTGACAGCACCCAGCACTGAGTGACAGCACCCAGCACTGAGTGACAGCACCCAGCACTGAGTGACAGCACCCAGGACTGAGTGACAGCACCCAGCACTGAGTGACAGCACCCAGCACTGAGTGACAGCACCCAGCACTGAGTGACAGCACCCAGCACTGAGTGACAGCACCCAGCACTGAGTGACAGCACCAGCACTGAGTGACAGCACCCAGCACTGAGTGACAGCACCCAGGACTGAGTGACAGCACCCAGGACTGAGTGACAGTACCCAGGACTGAGTGACAGTACCCAGGACTGAGTGACAGTACCCAGGACTGAGTGACAGTACCCAGGACTGAGTGACAGTACCCAGGACTGAGTGACAGTACCCAGGACTGAGTGACAGTACCCAGGACAGTGACCGCACTCCAGTCACCTGTAGTCCAATGTATCAACACTGGAAGTCAAGACATTCTGGACCTCAAGCAAAAATTATTGACAGCAGGATTTCTCTAAGAATGTGGTTTCTGGAGCCTTGGTCCACCAAAAGGCCTGGTTGGGACCGGGCCGCGGGGGCGTTGACCCTCGAGAACATCCTTGGTTAGGCCTCATTTAGATTATGCTGCTCAGTTCTTGTCACCGTATTACAGAATGGATATAAATGCTCTGGAAAACGTACAAAGGAGGATGACAAAGATGATGCCGTGTATCAGAAATCTTCCCTATGAGGATAGACTGAGGGCCCTGAATCTGCACTCTCTCGAAAGGCGTAGAATTAGGGGGGATATGATCGAGGTGTATAAATGGAAAACAGGAATAAATAAAGGGGATGTAAATAGTGTGCTGAAAATTTCCAGCCAAGACAGGACTCGCAGCAATGGTTTCAAGTTGGAAAAATTCAGATTCAGGAAGGATATAGAAAAGTACTGGTTTGGTAATAGAGTTGTGGATGAATGGAACAAACTCCCGAGTACAGTTATTGAGGCTAAAACGTTGTGTAGTTTTAAAAATAGGTTAGATAAATACATGAGTGGGTGTGGGTGGGTGTGAGTTGGACCTGACTAGCTTGTGCTGCTGGGTCTGGTACAGTGCTCCATCCTTGAGTGGGGATGACCAGACTGGGTGGGTCATTGGGATAATCCGGGGGGTGGGTCATTGGTCTAATCCGGGGGGGGGGACATGGACCTGCTCCGCATGGGTCAGTAGGCAGTGTTCCTTCTTTCTTATGTTCTTTTGTGTTATATCAGTACGATGGATATAATTCAGTGAGGGTACGCATGGCTAGTGGTGGTGATTGTGTTGGATATGCTGGTGGTGGTGGTGGTGGTGGTAGGAATGATGGTGGTAAGAGTGGTAGAAGAGGTGGTGATAGTGATGGTTGGGATGGTGGTGGTAGGGGTGGTGGTGGTAGGGGTGGTGGTGGTAGGGGTGGTGATGGTAGGGATGGTGATGGTAGGGATGGTGATGGTAGGGATGGTGATGGTAGGGATGGTGATGGTAGGGATGGTGATGGTAGGGATTAAGTAAGTTTATTCTGGTACAGATACACACAAATACAGTTATACAAATTATCATACATAGTAACATATGTCTAAATTACCCTCCAAAATAACCCGAAAACTGACTTATTCCCTGAGGTCCTGTAATATCTTATTATTTAAGATGAGAAGCCAAAACATCGAAGTAACTCAACTGTGTGAAAATATGTTAAAAATGACAGGGATGGTAATGGTGGGGGTTGTGATGGTGGAGGGTGGTAATGGTGGGGGTTGTGATGGTGGAGGGTGGTAATGGTGGGGAGGTTGTGATGGTGGAGGGTGGTAATGGTGGGGGGTTGTGATGGTGGAGGGTGGTAATGGTGGAGAGGTTGTGATGGTGGAGAGGTTGTGATGGTGGAGGGTGGTAATGGTGGGGGGTTGTGATGGTGGAGGGTGGTAATGGTGGGGGGGTTGTGATGGTGGAGGGTGGTAATGGTAGAGGGTTTGTGATGGTGGTGGGTGGTAATGGTGGGAGGGTTGTGAAGGTTGTGTGTGTGTGTCTTCCACAAACACTGCCACATATGACACTCACAATTCTGCATGACACGACTCTTCTGTCACTTCTGTTCTCTGTCGTGTTGTCGTTTCAGTGATTTATGGCCCACCGTCACTGATGCTGCTGCTGCTACTACTCTCGACTGTGTTCCATTGTTAACTGAGTATCCTCCTGCTACTGCTTTCATACTTATCTTTTAGCGACTAAACTGATCAATTTTCTTTCATTAGTTCAACTATTTCAGTTTTTTCAATATGTTGCATGATACTCTGTTTCATTCATTGATTAAAGTTCTTTTACTACTCGAGTTCCAGGTATTCAACTAATACAATTAATTATAAAGGCTCTGTTGCAACTGCTGCATTTTGCTGAAGCCATTTCACTTAGTATTTAAATGTCTCTAGCTCCTGATCCTGCATCAGATACCTTCTTCCTCTCAACATTTTCTGCTTTCAATTTTCTTTTCTTTCTGTATTCACTGCTATTATCTCCACTGTATTTACGTCATGCATTTTTAATTAGTGGCGCTGGGTTAATGAGGTGTTAGGATGCTGGCAGGTATAAAAGAATCGCTTTCTGACACGGCGGACAGTGGAAACAACCATCGCTGGCTGGAAATTTTTACCAGTACACCACACACTTTTTTTTTTTTTAGCAGAAAGTCCAGATGACTTTTTGGTCTGTTCAGGACCATTATCAGATTACAGCTTACTTGTTATATAATTGTCCAGGAAGGACTGAAACGTCGTCTAATGTTTGCTCTTCCAAGTGTGGGATAGCTGTAAATTTTTAGCAGAAAGAGCTAAGACTCTAAGGGTATCAGTAGAAGACGCGGAGAATGTCTTGGTGGGAGTGTCCCGACGCCACACACACACACACACACATGTCCTACGAGGAGAGGTTAAGGGAAATCGACCTGACGATACTGGAGAACAGGAGAGATCAGACATGATAACGACATACAAAATACTGAGAGGAATTGACAAGGTGTACAAAGACAGGATGTTCCAGAGATGGGACACAGCAACAAGGGGACATAGAAGTTGAAGACACAGATGAATCACAGGGATGTTAGGAAGTATTTCTTCAGCCACAGAGTAGTCAGGAAGTGAAATAGTTTGGGAAGCGATGTAGTGGAGGCAGGATTCATACACAGCTTTAAGCAAAGGTATGATAAAGCTCACGGTTCAGGGAGTGACCTAGTAGCGACCAGTGAAGAGGTGGGGCCAGGAGCTAGGACTCGACCCTTGCAACCTCAACTAGGTGAGTACACACACACAGTCAGAGTCGTCAGGAAGTGGAATAGCCTAACAAGTGATGTAGTGGAGGCAGGAACCATACATAGCTTTAAGACGAGGTATGACAAAGCTCTGGAAGCAGAGAGAGAGGACCTAGTAGCGATCAGTGAAGAGGCGGGGCCAGGAGCTGTGTCTCGATCCCTGCAACCACAATTAGGCGAGTACAATTAGGTGAGTACCACACACACACACACACACACACACACACACACACACGTGTTTCATTCATCAACCTGTCGGTCCTCTAGTGTTTCATCAAAGTATCTAGATACGCAAACAGGGAAGGTACGGTAGTTGATCATCGCTGCGCTGCTTCCTATCATGTACAGATGTGGCAGAAGCCGAGACAACACAGTGTTGAGTCGATCATCTGCCCACTGGATGCTGGTGTAAGTCTTGCTGGTGGGACTCCAGGTGGCTCAAAGTTTATCCACTAAATAGGTGAAACACAGATGGGCATACAAGTTCCCCCGTCTTCTAATAACGTGTTTATTTTTCCACTAAAATCTACCTTCTCCATAATTACTATTAAGAACATAAGAAAGAAGGAACACTGCAACAGGCCTACTGGCCTATGCAAGGCAGGTCCAATTCTCCTACCGGCTTAAGCCAATGCCTTGACCAAATGAAGTCAGACACGTCACTTAAGGAGCACGGCATCCGACCTAGTAGCACTATTGCATTTGCTTTGTCTCGTCAAGTGAAGTCCAGGATCTTTCCTTAATTCACGGCATAACTTAACAAATCTTTGATTTGGAAAGATCCTGGACTTCACCTTACGAAACAGACAAAGCAAATGCGATAGTAATTATGGATAAGGTAGATTATAGTGGAAAAATGAGCATTATGTGCCTCTTAAAGGGGGGTGTCATTTTACGTTGCACTTTACCATACTTGCAAATGATGAAAAAGCATAAAGAAGGGAAGTTATTCAACGCAATGTGGGTAAAGATGCTGGATCCTCCCTCTAGTAACTCAACCAATAGAGATGTTATCTAGGGTATTTGCACTGAGTTCTTAGTGATAACATCATCAGCATTTCTCCCACCCAGGATGCTCAACATCCTTCTTCATGTGGATGAGATGCATGTGCATCACCTGAGTATGATTACTGTGGAAACGTTTCGCCTGCTGTGCAGGCTTCTTCAGTCGAATACTGAGGTGACAAATATTATAAACAACAGAAGTAAAGATATGGTAAAGACGACGCGAGAGTAAGCGAAACGTTTCGACAATGAAGACACCTTACTGTTGCACATGTGTTACTTATCTACTTGTCTGTGTTGTGCACCATTATTATAGTGACACTTTCCTCTGTACACACCAGGAATTACCAACACCTCCAACTACCCTTGAGAGGAAACTTCATTAGATTAAAAAAAAATGATCACACGGGCTGTGGTACGAGTTAAGAGTCCGTATTAAAATGACCAGTATTCGAATATTCAGTCTTAGGATAACGTAGTTAGTGTCCGCACACGCCCACCAGAGCTCCGTGTAGCGAAGCCGCTAGTAGCGTCATTAAGACGCAAGACGCATATAAAACGTCCAGCGCCAGCTTGACGAATCTAGCATCCGGATAACAAGCCTAACATCCGGATAACGAGTTCGACATGAGGATAACGAGACAACCGTCCGGACTAAGGCCATAAGTGCACAGATAAGGAAACACAAGTGTCCGGATCAGCGAGAGATCGGGTAATAAAGCCGGGTTCGTTAAGTAGCTAGCGGCTCCGGTTGGCTGGGGTCTGCTCGACCATCCAATAGACTAATATTAACCAGTTCTAATATTCAATTAATGTGGTGTGCCGCACGTAGGGGGCGTCATGCTGGATACACCTACGGACGGCCCTCACTCATGGGCGCTCAGCCAGAGGTTCACAAAGGCGGGTTTATCGCCAAATGGAGAACGCGGAGCCGTGGACGGGCGAAGGAGCACCAGTGTGGACCTTACGAAGAACCTGCTAACGGGCGGAAAGCGGTTGAGGCTTTTCCAGCGACCAGGAAGAGTGATGGAAGGCCAATGTAGACCTTATTAAGAGCGGGGGGACGGGCGGGAAACAGGTGGTTAGTCAAAAGCTATCGAGAACACAATGGACCGCTAGTGTGGACCTTACCAAGAGTGAGTAGTGGGGCTAATGCTGGCAGAATGGGGTCTTACCAAGAGCGAGTAGTGGGCTAGGGTAAGCAAGATAGTATCTTACAAAGAGTGGGTAGTGGAGCTGGGGTGAGCAAGACGGGATCTTACAAAGATCGGGTAGAGGAACTGGGATGAGCAGTCCTGATGTTATCAGCCTTGTAATAGATTTATACATTTCGGTGCTTGTTTCTGGTGTGGACATTAGGCTGTGGGGGACTGGTGGGCCGGATGGCTGTCTCTGCTGTGGTAATGCAGTGTTGGTGGTGCTGTGATACTGCTGTGGTGGAGCTGCGATTATATTATGGTGATGTGGTGTTATTGTAGTGGTGATGTGGAGTTACTGTGATGTGATACGAGTCATTGTGGTGGTGCTGTGGCTGTGCTGTGATGGTCTTGTGGGGGTGCTGCACTGATGTTATGGTGGTGCTGTGATGGTGTGTAACACAATGTGCGAGTTATGATATTTCATGTCAACTCGTACAGATAATAACACAACAGTGGTATTTACAGGGGTCTGGAGAGAGCTCCTGAGGTGAAGGAATGTTAATACCGAGACAAACGTACAGCACCTGAGTATTATGAATAACGAGACGTATCGCCAACCAGAGGTCTTTTTCAATCCAATACAGAGGAATATTTACTGGAAACAGTCCCTCAGCCTTGACAGGTGTTCAGTCCCCATGAAAGGGGCATAATAAGGTCATTGTTAGTGAGACAGCCAGGAGCTTGAACCAGCGCCCTGATGAACACAAATATGCACACAGTAAAGACAATTTGAATAACGCTTGAGTAGTACACAGTAATTCACAAGGGCACCTGAAGTGGTAAGATTGGCACCAAGTTGGTCGTGATGGAGGACAATCTGCAGAAACTTTCCTGCCTTGATCAGTTTTCTACACAGTAGCCCACGACACAGTAGCCCAAAACTCAAATAGAACATTAAAATGGTATAAAATACCGACAGGTTGTTAGGTAAGACACATATGCAACAGTTAGGTATCTTTATTATGAAACGTTTCGCCTACACAGTAGGCTTCTTCAGTCAAGTACAGAAAAGTTGATAGAAGCAGAAGATACTTGAAGACGATGTAATCAGTCCATCACCCTTAAAGTTTTGAGGTGGTCAGTCCCTCAGTCTGGAGAAGAGCATTGTTCCATAGTATGAAACAATATCGTTTCATACTATGGAACAATGCTCTTCTCCAGACTGAGGGACTGACCACCTCAAAACTTTAAGGGTGATGGACTGATTACATCGTCTTCAAGTATCTTCTGCTTCTATCAACTTTTCTGTACTTGACTGAAGAAGCCTACTGTGTAGGCGAAACGTTTCATAATAAAGATACCTAACTGTTGCATATGTGTCTTACCTAACAAAACTCAAATACTTTTAGTATCTGTGGAGTGGCCACCCAGCAGACACTACAGTATGTGACGTCACTGGACCTGACTGCTCACCTACTCCCTCGCCTTAGATATTCTGTTTTTCTGTTCTCTCTATTAGACTGAAAAAGTACCAGGCGTGCAAAAGAGGTCCTAATAAAATGCCTTAAGTTTATCTGTACTGCATCTACCACTTTTCTGCCCACGACATTAACTTTGTTCAAGTGTAATTGTATCTTCTGAATTTGTTTGCGTGTTGTCAGTGAATCTGCTCGTGTGGTTTGTCATTCGCTTGTCATGTTTATTAATGTAAATTAAGAACAAGGGGGCCCACTTGTGACTGCTCTCCATTCTGATTTCATCCCATTTATGCAAATTCGCTGTTTCCTATTAGTTAACCATGAACTGATCCACGAGATAAAAATTCTCCAATACCGTGTGCTGCCACTTTTTCTAACAATCTTTTTGTACAGGACTCTGTTCTTTACCGACATCCAAAATAAATAACATCGTATTCTGTATCATGGTCCACTGCCTCAAATTCTTTACTAAAGATCAGCAAATTTCTTTGACAAGTCTCGTTTTTCAAATTAGTCTCATCAGGAGGACTTGTTATTCTACTCATATAGGCTATTATTGGTTCTAATAGTTTGCTTACTATTGAGGTGAGGTGCACTGAATAGAAATTTGATGGTAGGGATTTATCTCCCGATTTGAAGATATGACTTACATTGGTCATCTTACACATGTCCGGTAGGACCACTAGTTTAGAGAAATATGCTGAAGGACAGTTAGCATCTCACTAAGTTCCGTCTAGCACTGTTATGCATCCTTGACAACAGATGGACTGGTGGGGTCGGGATGTGCTGTGTTCGTCTTGTGGCTGTGCTGAGCGTCGGTGGTGCTGTGATGTGTGCCGGTGGTGCTGCGGCGGTTGTAACGTGGTGATGAGGTGATGCTGAAGTGTGCTGGTGGTACTGCTGTTGTGGTGTGGTGGTGCTACTGCTTTGATATACTGTTGTGGTGGTGCTGTGACTGTGCGGTAATACTTTGATGGTGCTGTGAATATGTAGTGGTACTGTGATTGTGTGGTGGTGCTGTGATTGTGTTGTGGTGCCTTGGTGATACTGTAGTGGTGCCTTGATACTGTGGTGGTCTTGATACTGTGGTGCCTTGATACTGTAATGGTGCCTTCGTGATACTGTGGTGGTGCCTTGATGATACTCTGGTGGTGCCTTGATGATACTCTGGTGGTGCCTTGATGCTGTGGTGGCGCCTTGATGATACTGTGGTGGTGAATTGATGATATTCTGGTGGTGCCTTGATAATACTGTGGTGGTACCTCGATGATACTGTGGCGGTGCCTTGATGATACTGTGGTGGTGTGTTGATTGGTGGTGCCTTGATGATACTCTGGTGGTGCCTTGATGACACTGTAGTGGTGGTGCCTTGATGCTGTGGTGGTGCGTTGATAATACTGTGGTGGTGCGATGATGATATTCTGGTGGTGCCATGATATTCTGGTGGTGCCATGATGATATTCTGGTGGTGCCATGATGATATTCTGGTGGTGCATGATATTTGTGTCTATGTTGTGGTGTGCCATGATATTCTGGTGGTGCCATGATACTGTGGGGTGCCATGATGATACTCTGGTGGTGCTGTGACTGTGGTGGTGCCTTGATGGGAGTTTAGCAATGTCGTCAGGTGAGTATACCCCTCACCTCACCCATCACCGTCCACCCCATCACACTCCTCCACTCCCAACACCTCCCAACTACTCCACCACCGTCCACAATCAACTCCCACTCCCAATACCTGCCACACACACCTCCACGACCACCCTCACCCACCCCACACCACCTCCACCCAACCTCCCACACCACTACCCACACACACCCTCCACCCACACACACCCCCACCCACACACACCTCCACCCACACACCCCACACCCACACACCCCACACCCACACACACCTCCACCCACACACACCCCACCACCCACACACACCCTACCAACCCCACCACACACCCTCCACCCCACACACCCCCCACCCACACACACCCTCCACCCACACACACCCTCCACCCACACACACCCCACCACCCACACACACCCCACCCACACACCCACCCACCCCACACACCCCCCACACACCCACCACACACACCCACCACCCCACAACACCCCACCACACACACCCCCACCCACACACCCCCACCCCACACACCCCACCCACCACACACACCACACACCCTCACCACACACCCACCCCCCACACACACCCTCCACCCCACACCCCACACCCACACCCCACCACACACACACCCCACCACCACCCACACACCCACACCACCACCCCCACCCACACACACCCACCACCCACACCACACACCCTCCACCCACACACACCCTCCACCCACACACACCCTACCACCCACCCACACACCCTCCACCCACACACACCCTCCACCCACAACACACCCTCCACCCACACACACCCTCCACCCACACACACACACCTCCACCCACACACCCCACCACACACCTCCACCCACACACACCCTCCACCCACCCCACACACCCTCCACCCACACACACCCTCCACCCACACACACCCACCACCCACACACCCCCTCCACCCACCACCTCAACAGTGTGAGCAAGACTTGGCTTCATACTCTATTATAAAATTATGCCGCCTTGATGAGGTTCTCTTAATATACCGTGCAACATTGATGGTGGGTTGCAGGGGTAACCCTCCCCCCTCTAACACCGCTCTTCCAACCTTCTGCCACTACTACAGAAGGATCAAGTCCACGTCTGCCCTGCTGGTGCTGCTTACGCCCGTCTCTACTGACGTGATTACCAACAATTATCACACTCTTTATCAGCGGGCAAGCAGTGGACCACACACGTAGCTCCCCCCTCAACCCCCACCACCCCTCTAAGAGTCACCCCCTCCTCAACACACCCCTCTTGACCTCCCCTACCAGCTCTCTCCACGGCTCACCACCTGACCCCCAAACTATCACACCAGTGATATCAGGACCAGCCTCGACCCCAGCCTCTCTATTGCAATCCCATCACTCTGTGTTGATGCTTAACCACTGTGTGGGAGTGGTGTGTTGTGGGGTGCGGGAGTGGTGTGTGATGGTGGGGCTGGTGGTGTGTGGTGGTGGCAGGGGTGATGTGTGGTCGTGGTGTGTGGTGGGGGCGGGGTGGTGTGTGGTGGTAGCGGGGGTGGTGGTGGAGTGGTGGTGATGGTATCGGTCTGTGGTGGTAGTAGGAGTGTGTAGTGGTGGTGGAGGTGGTTGGTGGTGGTGGTGGTGGTGTGGTAGTAACGAGTGTGTGGTAACCGTGGTGTGATTATGTGGTAGTGGATTTATATGGTATTGAGAGTGTATGTGGTGGACCAGCGGTTTGATGTACGGATGGGGTTTTATGGAGGAGTGGGGGTGATTGTGTGGGGGTGAAGGTTTGGTAGGTACGAGTGAAGGTTTTAAGGGTGGGGGTGAAGGTTTGGGATGGTGGTATTGGTTTGGGGGTCGAGATAGATTGATGGGAATTTGCCTGTGTGTACTCGCCAAAATTTGGTTGGAGTGGTCGAGTCTCAACTCCTGACCTGCCTCTCAACTCCTGACCTGCCTCTCAACTCCTGACCTGCCTCTCAACTCGCAGTCACCTGATACACTGCCTCCTAACCTCCTGTGGTCTTAGAATTTTTCCGTCTTCTTCTAACTCTGGCCTCAGCATTTCCAATTAACCCCAGGGTGCTTTCCATTTTTCCCCAGTACGTGATGAAACCCAGGGTGTTCTCTGTTTTTACCCAGTACGTGATTAAATCCAGCGTGCCCTGTATTTTTACCCAGTACGTGATTAAATCCAGCGTGACCTGTATTTTTACCCAGTACATGATTAAAGCCAGCGTGCCCTGCATTTTTACCCAGTACGTGATTAAATCCAGCATGCCCTGTATTTTTACCCAGTACGTGATTAAAGCCAGCGTGCCCTGTATTTTTACCCAGTACGTGAATAAAGCCAGCGTGCCCTGTATTTTTACCCAGTATGTGATTAAACCCAGTTTGCCCTTTATTTTTACCCAAAACAGTTCACCTGATTGTTATACACCTTTCTGAGGCCTTGTAACATTTCCTATTCAGTGCCTTTTATCATAACGTGGGTCGTCCTTCCTTGCATTTCCCTCTCCAGCAGCAATAGATTTGTGAAATTCTCACTTCTCCATAGTCTCTTCTCCCGAGGTTTGGTTTTCTCTTCATCAGTCCATTTCTTCTCTGCTTTCTCCAGAATGTGTACATAGTCATTGTGTTGGCCTTGTTCTCCTGGCTTGCTCTCATGTTCATGAGTATGAGATACTGTTAACTTAGGTCCCTTAGTTGCTATTGCTCCTGCCATATTGTTATGGAAATCACTCCTGTCCAGGTTTTCTAGCTTCCCAAAACTCAACTGGTTCCTCACCATTAATGCATATCTGTATGCTGTATGTCCTCAGCGTGTGATACCCATCTGGGAATACTGCAGTTTATTATCCCTGGTTTTATTATTTCTGACCATGACAAGAGCTTGTCTAAACCCTGAGATGTGTATATTTATTTCCTGCTATTCTGTCCCTTTTAATGAGATTCTGTCAGCATTCGTGTACGTTACTAATCCGTTTGTTATATAATGTGATGCGACTACTGTTTCTCTGTAGGTGCTCGAGTTTTGGTTGTTGAGTTTCTGTAGTGGAAAAGGAAATTATGACGAAAAAGGAAGGGGAAGGAAGTGGTTAAGGGATATTCTGTGGTGAGAACCAATGAGGAAAACTAACCTGCTTGATTTAGTTCTGGCAAGCAAGGATAACCTTTCTTAATAATCTTGAGATATAAATTCGTTAGAAAACATTCAAAGAATGACAAAATTAATCCATTGCATAAGAAATCTTCCTTACGAAGAAAGATTGAAAGCCCTTAAATTACATTTACCTGCAAGACAAGAATGAAGGGAGACATGATTGGAGAGCTGGGGAATGCATGTGGGGTTGATTTTCTTGGATTCCTTTTTCTCATTTGAATTCTACTTTCAGTTCTTCTCTTGTGACTTGACAATGATCCTAGACGGACCGAAACGTCGTCATAAGATTCCTCTCCTAAATGGAATTCTGAGGAATAGTTCTCTAGTCCTGTTTCCTTCTTTCCTTTCTCAAAAAAACTTACCTAATCTTATTATAACAAGCGCAATGTAATTTAGCCTAATCCAGCTAAATATATATTTTAGCTAGGTTTACAACAATTTAATAATGAACAAACACAATGAAATATATTTTTTCTCGTTAGGTTCAGAATGATTTTTACGAAATTACTGCATACACAAATTTTCGCTTGCCTTATTCAGCAAGAAGAACGTTGCTATTTAAGCCAAAATCGCAAGTTTTACCTATTCGGGAATATTATATATATATATATTATATATATATATATATATATATATATATATATATATTTATATATATATTATATATATGCAATAAAGTCAAATTAAACAGGTGATATCACAATACGCAGAACAACCACTATGAAAGAATAGCAAAATTCCAAGCGATTTCATGACTTCTCACATTATTAAGGAACTATAAAAACAAAACATCAACAGGAAGGAATATATATAAGGGCAAGACTACACCTCACAGTCGCTTCACAACACCCGACTCTGTGAAACATAACATACTCTACCCAAGCATTAAGATTTTTTACTTGTTTAATGTATTAATAAATTCTACCCAAATTTTATTATTTACAAATGAATCCGATTTATATAAACTAAAAGAAATTCTTTTTTTATATTTTATTGAGAACATATCTTATACAGACATAATACATATATATAGTACATAAATATTTTCAAAACTGCTTTTTATAAAACATGATTCTATTATATTTTTGTCCACCATGGACTTGCTTGATACAACTTTCTCAACTTTCTGAAAATCAATTGGATGGTTAAAATCTCTCACATGGATAAACAGAGAATTAGAAAATTTTACAAGGGATCTTATAAACACATCCATCAGCATTTTGGGGGGAATTTTTTATTAAATTTTTATTTTCTGTATCAAGATTTTTAAATACAACTTTCATATTAAAAGTCTTGAGAAGACAAGGCATATCAACCAAGTTTTCATGGTAAGGGAGAACCAACATATTCTTAATAGAATAAGGTTGGTTGTTCCTTTTTGAATTGTAAATAGTATTTCTGGCAAGTTTAAAGGATTTATCAATTAAGTTTCTTGGGTATTTTAGATCATTAGCCATTTCATAAATTTTTGAGTTTTCTTCATCTATGAATTCTGGACTACAAATACGCAAAGTTCTCGCAAACAAGATTCTGATGCTCTTTTTATTCATGAGAGAGATTTTAACCATCCAATTGATTTTCAAAAGGCTGAGAAAGTTGTGTATATATATATATATATATATATATATATATATATATATATATATATATATATATATATATATATATATATATATATATATATATATGTATGTTTACGTTCACGTATGTAATTGAGAGATTGGCCAACATTTGTGCATGCATAAATACACATCAATTCATCCACACCCTCTCATCTAGCTACAACTGCCCATCTATCAACATCCACCTATCCACTCCTTCCATCCATACACACCCATGTGTATGGATGGAGGGAGTGGAATCCACCCATTGCAAAGTATGATAGACATACCACAATATACAAGATATATCGTAAGCTAAGAGACATCCCAGAGAGGAGAGAGAGAGAGAGAGAGAGAGAGAGAGAGAGAGAGACGTACCTTAATACACGAGAGACAGACATGCCACAACAGACACAGACATATTAAAATATAAAACACGTAGACATGCCGTGATATAAACGACAAGGACATGCCACAACACCCAAGTCACATACCACAATGTACGGGACACAGACATGCCACAATATGGTATACCTCGTCTGTTCAAGTATACTAATATACACGTTGGTGACGACAGGGGGTCTGTGCCCCCACATCCCCCATCCCCCCCTACCCTACCTTCCCCTCTGCTAATAACTGCCGTCATAAGTTAGCCGCTGGCCAAACTGGTGCTGTGTATCACGACTGATTTTCACTCTCTGGTCGTTACACAACCTCCCCCTCCCCACCCTCATCTTTTCCCCTCCTCCTTTCCTCCTTTTTCCCCCCCTCCCTCAATATACTCAGAGCGGGGCAGTATAACTCACAGAAAACACACGATGGTATATTTCAAGCGACAGTTCTCTAATTATCGTCGAATTTATCAGCTGCGAACGACACGAGGAGCGGCAGTTAGTGCATGTCCGGTTAAGCGCGAAATACTGTGCTATTCTAGGCTGCGTTAACAGTGATGATCAACGCCTTCACACATACACACATACATACATACACATACACACACACACACACACACCACACACACCCCTAATAAGAATCCTTACCACCCAAAAAACTCGGGATTACTGTCCACTAAAATAATCGAAATCCCGATGCATCCGAATTATTATTATTATTATTTCATTATCAATGGTGAATTATTTACTTCCGGGGATGAAATCATTTTTACTATATTTTTATTTTTTTTTACTTGAGAGGCGTATGAGGCGCCTAAACAGCTGGTGTTATGACAGATCTTGACGTAAGATTTCTTGGAGTACAAGTGACGTTGAGGTGGAAGATCCTTGCGTGTATTTTATATAATTCTTTTTTTATCCCTCTTCCTTATTATTGACGAGCGACCAGAGGCAACATGAAGCAACATGAAGCAACATGAAGCAACATGAGACAACATGAAGGCCCCCCCAAAAATATATCGCCGTTATGACACGCTGTTATTCCCCCAGATGTGAAATTATGGCGGCTCTAATATCCTTTTTAAATTCATGACAAGGACCTCAGCTGCCTCGCCCTGCTTGCTGGTTGGACGGAAAGAAAATCACAAAGAAAATTGGAGATGTGTAAGATTTTTCCAGCATTTTACCGGGAGGGAAGGACCGAGGGTGCTCGGGGCGCGCATGCGTGACACCAGCCAATCAGCGACGGCTTTACTTCACACCTGGGCGCCCGGGAGCCAATTACAGACGCTAATCAATATTTTTGCACGTATGGCTGGGTTGCTTATTGAGCGGTGTGTGTGTATGTGTATGTGTGTTGTATGCGTTGTGTGTGTGTGCGCGCGTGTGTTGTATGTGTTGTATGTGTTGTGTGCGTGTGTTGTATGTGTTGTATGTGTGTGTGCGTGTGTGCGTGTCGTGTGTGGTGTGTGTGTGTGTGTTGTGGTGTGTGTGTGTGTGTGTGTGTGTGTGTGTGTGTGTGTGTTGTGTGTGCGCGGCACGTGCGTGTCGAAGGAGAGATATTTTAAATGAGCTGATGTAGGTAACAGCTCTTAGCTTGTAAATAAAGTTAGGAATCCTTATCCTAACCTTGTAAAACCCTGTGTAAGAGAGAGAGAGAAGAGAGAGAGAGAGAGAGAGAGAGAGAGAGAGAGAGAGAGAGAGAGAGAGATTATTTAACACTCTTCATTTACACAAAATTCCATCTTCATCCCTAGTTAACTTTCCAAGGTGACCCACAAGACAATAATGACGACAGTATTACGCATGTCCACATTTCCACGTCAGCGGTTACGCATGTCCACATTTGCGTGTATGCGGCTACGCACTTCAGCTAGCTACACCACCTCTGTCCACAGGAAACACCACACACGCGCGCGCAAACACGCGCGCGCACACGCGCACACACACACACACACACACACACACACACACACACACACACACACAACACATACAAAACACACACACACATACAACACACATACAACACACACATACAACACACATATACAACACACAACACTCATACACACTACACACACACACCAATCAATAACCCAAGACAACGAGTCATGAGAAACATGAGTCTTGATAAAGAGAAGAGACATAACAAGTGATGAAGCATGGAAGAGAGCCAAATGAATTTGTGCTTAAGGATGCGAGCGAAGTATCAATCATCCTTGCTGCACCTCATGAACGAATCTCTCTCTCTCTCTCTCTCTCTCATGCAAGACAATCCCAGTAGTCGACTAGAGTACTACTGTGTGTGTGTATGTGTGTGTGTGTGTGTGTGTGTGTGTGTGTGTGTGTGTGTGTGTGTGTGTGTGTGTGTGTGTGTGTGTGTGTGTGTGTGTGTGTGTGTGTGTGTGTGTGTGTCTGTGTATGTGTGTGTTTTCACCTATACATATTCATCTATATATTGTTGCAGGGGTCGTAAACCTGCCTCACACTTTCTCGCTGGCCAAATTCACTCTCTCCTATCCTCGTGAGCCTTGTTGTATCTGTGCTTAAATGTATGTATGGAGAGAGTGAGAGAGAGAGTTAGAGTTAGAGAGAGAGAGAGAGTTAGAGAAAGAGAGTTAGAGAGAGAGAGTTAGAGAGAGAGAGTTAGAGAGAGTTAGAGAGAGAAGGTTAGAGAGAGAGAGTTAGAGAGAGAGAGTTAGAGAGAGAGAGTTAGAGAGAGAGAGAGTTAGAGAGAGGGGAGAGTTAAGAGAGAGAGAGAGTTAGACAGATGTTAGAGGGAGAGAGAGTTAGAGAGAGAGTTAGAGAGAGAGAGTTGAGAGAGAGAGAGTTAGAGAGAGAGAGTTAGAGAGAGAGAGTTAGAGAGAGAGAGTTAGAGAGAGAGAGTTAGAGAGAGAGAGTTAGAGAGAGTTAGAGAGAGAGAGAGTTAGAGAGAGAGAGTTAGAGAGAGTTAGAGAGAGAGAGAGAGTTAGAGAGGAGAGAGAGTTAGAAGAGAGAGAGAGTTAAAAGAGAGAGAGAGTTAGAGAGAGAGAGATTAGAGAGAGAGAGATGTTAGAGGAGTAGAGAGTAGAGAGAGTTAGAGAGAGAGTTAGAGAGAGTTAGAGAGAGTTAGAGAGAGAGAGTTAGAGAGAGAGGTTAGAGAGAGAGAGTTAGAGAGAGAGAGTTAGAGAGAGAGAGTTAGAGAGAGTAGAGAGATTGAGAGAGTTAGAGAGAGAGTTAGGGGAGAGTTAGAGAGAGTTAGAGAGAGAGAGTTAGAGAGAGTAGAGAGAGAAGTTAGAGAGAGAGAGTTAGAGAGAGAGTAGGAGAGAGAGAGTTAGAGAGTAGAGAGAGAGAGTTAGAGAGAGAGAGTTAGAGAGAGTTAGAGAGAGATAGAGAGAGATAGAGAGAGATAGAAGAGAAGAGAGAGATAGAGAGAGATAGAGAGAGATAGAGAGAGATAGGGGAAAAGATTTGAGAGAGAATAGAAGAGATTAGAGAGAGATACAGAGAGATTGATGAAGATAGAGAGAGCATAGAGAGAGATAGAGAGAGATAGAGAAAGATAGAGAGTAGAGAGATAGAGAGAGATTTAAGGAGAAAGCATGCTAGAGAGGAATGGAAAGACTAATAAAATTCTTGTTCACACAATGTTTGTATGTTTACAAATGTGTTAAGATGAGCTCTAACTTGATTCTGCACTTGTAGTACAGAGGACACAACTTTACTAATATATTGACGTAGAAGAGCTAAAACCCCGTAAGAATTAGACAACCCTTGGGGAACTGGGAAGCAGTTTTGATCCAAAGGATGGAATGGCTCCACTTCACTGGAACAACAGCTCTTAAAAGATAAAGGAGACGAGAAATGCTAGGCTAACGAAAACACACGCTGAGTGGATGGAATACAGAGATCTGCTGCTACATATTAACGTTGTACCGAGGTAAACCCTTCTAGAGAGGTACCTTAATGTTGATGACGGAATTAATATTAACCAATCATTAATACAAATGTATTATCTTGGAAAATGATTACTGTATTGCTTATAACTGCTGGTAGCAGGTTGAAGAGTCCTGGACCTCGCATGTTGACAGTGTTCTCTCAGTGTACATATGGGATCGCTGCCTCCACTGGCTTGAGTCAACACTTTCTATCATATCTCTCACTCTATGTAGTACATTGTTAGATTTAGTTCGCTGACTGAATACCTGGCCTTAGATTTTTCCATATATAAATTATATAATAAATCTCTCCTCTCCATTCTAGGAAGTGCAATCCAAATGTTGCACAGTGTTCCTAATGTCACTTACATACTGAATCTGTGAGAGAAGTAAATCATCACTGCCTTTTCTAGCTCGGATTTCTCATCTGCCTTGAAGGTAGGTACAGTGACTGAACCGTAGTCTAAGGGAGAGAGCACCAGTGCTTCGTACAGCACCTCCGTTAGCATTGTGTACCTAGTTTCAAAAAAAAAAAAAAAATCGTTATCTGGTATGTCATTTTCCAAGTTTTGGCTACAATGCTTTGTTATGCACTCTGAAGGCTACGTCGTCTGACATTAATGATTCTAGACTTTCTTACGTGTTCTCTCACTTTTATAACCAGATCTCACTGCTTTTTATATTATGTACTTGTCTGAGTTTTCTCGTCATAAGCATCTGAAATTTGTCTTAAATGTCATTTTCTTCCAACGAATGAAAAATTTTGATTTCTATTTGTTACTTTTATTAAGTTTACTAAGGTTACTTTTGACCTTATTTTGGTATTATATGCAAAAGAGAACACGAAACACTTCTTTGCGCCTCTGTATTTGTTTGCTATGAAGATGAGGAAGTGTCAAGGTGCCAGGAGAGTGCCTTGTACAACGCAGCTTCTCAATGTATACTCGTTGGATTTGGTTTGGTTTACTGTCACTATCTGGGATGTTCTTGTTAGAAAATTGTGCTTCCACTTCCCTACTTCACATGTCATGTCTTTCGACCTCCTGTTATAAAGCTCTCATTCCACATCTTCCTTTAATTTTCTCTCCAATGCCTCCGTTATTTTGCCGTAATGGCATATGAGCAGTGAGAGGCAGGATGTTCCTGCTTTAAGTCATGTTTACTTGGGATGTGTAGTTCGTGTCTCCTCATAAAACCACTAAGTTGCCCTCTTAGCATCTTCTCGAAGACTTTTATGATCTGTGATGCAAGTGCTTCTGGTGTGTAGTTATCCTCATCGCTCTGCTGCTGCTTCTGTTAAGCAGGGTTTTTCGTCTGCGCTGTTTTAAGGCTTCTGGAGTATCACCCGAATTTAAGCTCTAGTGTATACCCAGTGCCCATGCCGCTAGCATTTTGAAGTTTCTATTTATACATACACATTTCCCGGATTCTGGCTCCAGCGCTGTCATTTTCTTTTTCGATTATTATTATAATCACAGGGAAGCGCTAAACCCAGCGCATGTGGGGGGGGGATGGAAGGTATTCAGGCTCAATTCAAGGAAATGGAGCACAGATCCAATTCCCTAGATCAAGAGCCCCTCACCAGCGTCAAGGAACCTCCCTTGAGGAATTTTTTTTCGAAACCTGCGGATGAACTATATAATTTATAAGATGCATACCGATGTTATCCTTCGCTTACTGATAAAACCACAACCCTACCGTTATTATAGCATGATAAAATATATTTTTATGAGTAGAACTTGTCGAATAAATATCGTCTTACTTTATTAAATCCGATTTAATTTCTTGTTGTTTTGAGCAGAATTTGTTGGCTAAATATCCTATTACTTGATTAGAACTTGCATTAAATATAGCATTCTGTCAGTGTCACTGACTTTTTTGGGTTATCCCAGGTTCTCTACGCATATGCTGCTATTATGTGTAATAATGTATATAACTGTATTTGTGTATCCCTAAATAATCTTACTTATTAAAAATTGTTGACTAAAAATTTTGCTATACTCTGATAAGAACTTTATATACCGTTATATCGTGATAAAAACTTCTCAGTGATAAACTACCGTACTATTGTTGCAAGAACCTTTGAAAAAATATATTATATATTTTTTAAATAAATGGCCGTGTTAGTGATAACATCTTCATGGCAAAATAAAGTGTTAGTGCGTGTAGAACTCGTCAATGATAAAATATTGTAGTGGTGTACACAAAGACGTTGATCATAGTCAAATATTTTCAACGACCTCCGTCCAGTGAGCGACGTCCACTCAGACGCATCGTCTCTACTGAAATGTTGACCGATACTTATTTTATCCATGGATGAGACAGTTAACTTTTTTTTCCCATAGTTTCACGGGCGAGTTTTTCTTAAGATGTGACCCACAGTTTCACTGCTGGGTAAACAAGAGTAGCAGGTGTAGGTAGTGTAACAACACTTGCCTATACCTCTCTTCGACCAGGAAGTTAAGTCGAGGCTCTTGCTGTTATGAAATACCCTTTCAGTGAGGTGTCGGTAGTGTGTGACGTAACACACACGTAACTAATCAGCAGTCTGGTAATTATTATTAACTAAGCGTTAAACCCACAAGGCTCACAGCGCTGCCGAGTCTGGCAAAATATGTGAAAAAATACAAGAATTGTTAGAGTATTGTTTGTTTGTTTGTTTCTATTTGATCTATTAATATAGTGTAATATTGTATATCATAAGGCAGCACACCTGCCACCCATCACTGTGACCCTGCACACCTGCCACCCATCACTGACCCTGCACACCTGCCACCCATCACTGTGACCCTGCACACCTGCCACCCATCACTGTGACCCTGCACACCTGCCACCCATCACTGTGACCCTGCACACCTGCCACCCATCACTGTGACCCTGCACACCTGCCACCCATCACTGACCCTGCACACCAGCCACCCATCACTGACCCTGCACACCTGCCACCCATCACTGTGACCCTGCACACCTGCCACCCATCACTGTCCCTGCACACCTGCCACCCATCACTGACCCTGCACACCTGCCACCCATCACTGACCCTGCACACCTGCACCATCACTGTGACCTGCACACCTGCCACCCATCACTGTGACCCTGCACACCTGCCACCCATCACTGTGACCCTGCACACCTGCCACCCATCACTGACCCTGCACACCTGCCACCCATCACTGTGACCCTGCACACTGCCACCATCACTGTGACCCTGCCACACCTGCCACCATCACTGTGACCCTGCACACCTGCCACCCATCACTGTGACCCTGCACACCTGCCACCCATCACTGACCTGCACACCAGCCACCCATCACTGTGACCTGCACACCTGCCACCCATCACTGTGACCCTGCACACCTGCCACCCATCACTGTGACCCTGCACACCTGCCACCCATCACTGTGACCCTGCACACCTGCCACCCATCACTGTGACCCTGCACACCTGCCACCCATCACTGTGACCCTGCACCACCTGCCACCATCACTGTGACCCTGCACACCTGCCACCCATCACTGTGACCTGCACACCTGCCACCCATCACTGACCCTGCACACCTGCCACCCATCACTGTGACCCTGCACACCTGCCACCCATCACTGTGACCCTGCACACCTGCCCACCCATCACTGTGACCCTGCACACCTGCCACCCATCACTGTGACCCTGCACACCTGCCACCCATCACTGTGACCCTGCACACCTGCCACCCATCACTGTGACCCTGCACACCTGCCACCCATCACACCTGCCACCCATCACTGTGACCCTGCACACCTGCCACCCATCACTGTGACCCTGCACACCTGCCACCCATCACTGTGACCCTGCACACCTGCCACCCATCACTGTGACCCTGCACACCTGCCACCCATCACTGTGACCCTGCACACCTGCCACCCATCACTGACCCTGCACACCTGCCACCCATCACTGTGACCCTGCACACCTGCCACCCATCACTGTGACCCTGCACACCTGCCACCCATCACTGACCTGACACCTGCCACCCATCACTGACCTGCACACTGCCACCCATCACTGTGACCCTGCACACCTGCCACCCTATCACTGTGACCCATGCACACCTGCCACCCATCACTGACCCTGCACACCTGCCACCCATCACTGACCTGCACACCTGCCACCATCACTGACCTGCACACCTGCCACCCATCACTGTGACCCTGCCACCTGCCACTAATCATGACCCTGCACACCTGCCACCCATCACTGACCCTGCACACCTGCCACCCATCACTGACCCTGCACACCTGCCACCCATCACTGACCCTGCACACCTGCCACCCATCACTGTGACCCTGCACACTGGCACCCATCACTGTGACCCTGCACACCTGCCACCCATCACTGTGACCCTGCACACCTGCCACCCATCACTGTGACCCTGCACACCTGCCACCCATCACTGTGACCCTGCACACCTGCCACCCATCACTGACCCTGCACACCTGCCACCCATCACTGACCCTGCACACCTGCCACCATCACTGTGACCTGCAACCTGCCACCCATCACTGACCCTGCACATTGCCACCCATCACTGTACCCTGCACACCTGCCACCCATCACTTGACCCTGCACACCTGCCACCCATCATGACCCTGCACACCTGCCACCCATCACTGACTGCACACCTGCACCCATCATGACCCTGCAACTGCAACCCATCACTGACCTGCAACCTGCCACACATCACTGACCCTGCAACCTGCCACCATCACTGACCCTGCAACCTGCCACCCATCCACTGACCCATGCACACCTGCCACCCATCACTGACCCTGACACCTGCCACCCATCACTGACCTGCACACCTGCACCCATCACTGACCTGCACACCTGCCACCCATCACTGACCTGCACACTGCCACCCATCACTGACCCTGCACACCTGCCACCCATCACTGACCCTCACACTGCCACCCATCATGACCCTGCACCTGCCACCATCACTGACCCTGCACACCTGCCACCCATCACTGACCCTGCACACCTGCCACCCATCACTGACCCTGCACACCTGCCACCCATCACTGACCCTGCAACACTGCCACCCATCACGACCCTGCACACCTGCCACCCATCACTGACCTGCACACCTGCCACCATCACTGTGAACCTGCACAACCTGCCACCCATCATTGACCTGCACACCTGCCACCCATCACTGTGACCCTGCACACCTGCCACCCATCACTGTGACCCTGCACACAGCCACCCATCACTGACCTGCACACCAGCCTCCATTCACTGTGACCTGCACACCTGCCACCCATCACTGACCCTGCACACCTGCCACCATCACACCTGCCACCATCACTGACCTGCACACTTGCCACCCATCACTGACCTGCCACCTGCCACCCATCCTGTGACCCTGCACACCTGCCACCATCACTGACCTGCACACCTGTCACCCATCACTGTGATCCTGCACACCTGCCACCATCACTGACCCTGCACACCTGCACCCATCACTGACCCTGCACACCTGCCACCCATCACTGTGACCTGCACACCTGCCACCCATCACTGACCCTGCACACCTGCCACCCATCACTGACCCTGCACACCTGCACCCATCACTGACCCTGCACACCTGCCACCATCACTGTGACCCTGCACACCTGCCACCATCACTCTGACCCTGCACACCTGCCAACCATCACTCTGACCCTGCACACCTGCCACCCATCATGTGACCCTGCACACCTGCCACCCATCACTGTGACCTGCACACCTGCCACCCATCACTGTGTACCCTGCAAAACTGCACCATTCACTGTGACCCTGCACACCTGCCACCATCACTGTGACCCTGCACACCTGCCACCCATCACTGACCTGCACACCTGCACCCATCACACCTGCACCCATCATGACCCTGCACACTTGCCACCCATCACTGACCCTGCACACCTGCCACCCATCACTGACCCTGCACACCTGCCACCCATCACTGACCTGCACACTGCCACCCATCACTGTGACCTGCACACTGCCACCCATCACTGTGACCTGCACACCTGCCACCATCACTGACCCTGCACATTTGCCACCCATCACTGTGACCCTGCACACCTGCCACCCATCAACCTGCCACCCATCACTGACCCTGCACACCTGCCACCCATCACTGACCCTGCACACCTGCCACCCATCACTGTGACCCTGCACACCTGCCACCCATCACTGACCCTGCACACCTGTCACCCATCACTGTGACCCTGCACACCTGCCACCATCACTGTGGCCCTGCACACCAGCCACCCATCACTGTGACCCTGCACACCTGCCACCCATCACTGACCCTGCACACTTGCCACCCATCACACCTGCCACCCATCACTGACCCTGCACACCTGCCACCATCATTGACCCTGCACACCTGCCACCCTCACTGTGACCCTGCAAACCTGCCACCCATCACTGTGACCCTGCACACCTGCCACCCATCACTGTGACCCTGCACACCTGCCACCCATCACTGTGACCCTGCACACCTGCCACCCATCACTGTGACCCTGCACACCTGCCACCCATCACTGTGACCCTGCACACCTGCCACCCATCACTGTGACCCTGCACACCTGCCACCATCACTGACCTGCACATTTGCACCCATCACTGTGACCCTGCACACCTGCCACCCATCACACCTGCCACCCATCACTGACCCTGCACACCTGCCACCCATCACTGACCCTGCACACCTGCCACCCATCACTGTGACCCTGCACACCTGCCACCCATCACTGACCCTGCACACCTGTCACCCATCACTGTGACCCTGCACACCTGCCACCCATCACACCTGCCACCCATCACTGACCCTGCACACCTGCCACCCATCACTGACCCTGCACACCTGTCACCCATCACTGTGACCCTGCACACCTGCCACCCATCACACCTGCCACCCATTACTGTGACCCTGCACACCTGCCACCCATCACTGTGACCCTGCACACCTGCCACCCATCACTGTGACCCTGCACACCTGCCACCCATCACTGTGACCCTGCACACCTGCCACCCATCACTGTGACCCTGCACACCTGCCACCCATCACTGACCCTGCACACCTGCCACCCATCACTGACCCTGCACACCTGCCACCCATCACTGTGACCCTGCACACCTGCCACCCATCACTGACCCTGCACACCTGCCACCCATCACTGTGACCCTGCACACCTGCCACCCATCACTGACCCTGCACACCTGCCACCCATCACTGTGACCCTGCACACCTGCCACCCATCACTGACCCTGCACACCTGCCACCCATCACTGACCCTGCATACCTGCCATCCATCACTGTGACCCTGCACACCTGCCACTCATCACTGACCCTCTCTGCACACCTACCACCCATCATCGTGACCCTCCGTGCACACGTGCCACCCATCACCGTGACCCTCCCTGCGCAACTGCCACCCAACACTGACCCTCCCTCCCTGCACACCTGCCACCCATCACTGTGACCCTCCTTGTACACCTGCCACCCACAGATTGCACAGGTGATGCGTCTCTCTTACCTATTTCCAATTCCAGAGGAAACCAATCGGGCACAAGAAACGCTTTAACAGTTTCCAATGATTGGAAAAATGAAATCTAGCGGTCGTGTGATCATGATGTAATCAACAGGGGTTTTCATGTGCACCTCAGCATGCAAAGAGAATTTCCCCAGAGAAAGCATTCAATACAGCAAGGAGATGATGTATGAGCTCAATTTCACAGTGGCAGCGATATTAATATTTTTTTCTTTTGCGCGTGATAGGAAACATATCTCTCCTGATCGTTGGCCCCACAAAAGGCGCCCCGCACAACCTGGAAACTCTCAGCGCCATCACCAGTATTTTTCAATCCCCCGGGGTACCACTGGGCTACATTCAACACTGAGGATTTTTCCCATTTGATATATGCATGGATATTACTGGTGTAATAGAGTAATGTTCCCTACCTCTCCGTTCCGCACTAAACTGGCAACACTCACCCATCACACAGCAACACTTGTCTTCCCTGCATCACCCTACCCTCCCTACAACACTTGTCTTCCAGTACTAAAAAGGCAAATGAGTGCTGACAACTTGAGAGAAGTGGACACAAAACCATAAACTAAAGATAATTTTGTTTTGACAACGTCGTAGGACCTTGATTATTACAAATACATCTGAATCAATCAAGACCCCAAGATCACAAAGTTTTCTATAAAGGTGTCCCAAATGTATACTTTAGCGTCCACTTACCTTCATTTTCTAGCAATACTTCTTTCCTGCATTAGAATTGATATAATATTGCACTATTATATTTAGTTGGAAGCACTAAACCCATATGGATCATACAGAGCCTAGGTGAGTGGGAGGTAATCAGATTTTATTCAACGAAATGGAGGGGAAGTCCAATTCTTTGGATCAAGAGCCCTTCACTGGGGTCAAGACACCAATGATAATTAATACACATTACTCTGATTACAACCTGCCTCATCCTTCAAGATACAATATTGTGGTTGTACACTAAATATAATACTAAACATGATGTATGAATACAAGAGAAATTTGATGAACACCAACCACATCTCATCCTTCATTGAATGATCCACATACGATTGCAATTTCTTCATAACATCATCCCTCTTCTCACACTATTTTTCCCTCTTACTCGTATCATGTTTTACCAAGCAGCACTCTGCACCTCTTAGCTGTATCGTCCTGCCCTAACCTTCACACCTTCTCCCTATTCGCATGACCCTACACATCTTACATCAACCAGCAACCAACACTGCATGTCTTCCAGCGACATCAAATAATACCCATTACAACTGCATTGTGCCTCTACATCGTGTAACTTGGCACCATATCACATCACATTTTCCATACTACGTTTCCAAACTGTGCAGTGCCCCAGCCCATCACACTTTCCAGGCTTCCTTTCCAAACTACGCAATGCTCCGGCCCCATCACACTTTCCACACTACATGTCGAATCCCACCCGCTGCCACCAATGTCCCTTTGTTGGCCTACGTCAGACACTCGGCAGCACTCAGTGGTATTGAGTACTGATGGGTGTATTGTGTGATGATATATTCTGTCCATTATGTTTCCCCCACCCGCCCCTTGGTTCGCACCTGCACCAGGAGAAAGGAAGGTGAGAAAGAATGGTTCGGAAACAGCAAGGTGAACACCAGATTGAGTCTGTTGTTGTTTATACTGATAGGGAAACTTGTGTGCTCTCTCTCTCTCTCTCTATCTTTTTGAAACACACTAAAGCCAGTTTTGTACCCTTAAAATAGTGTAAAAGTTACCTGCATATTAGACATTATCATTACGCACTTTCATTTTTTAAATTTTAGCATCATAATCATCACCATGTATATACATCAATACTAATCTCTGTCACCTCTAACATGACCTGTCACAACCTGGACTACCATCACCATCATTTCTACCACCCCTGGAATCACAACTATCACAGAGGCAGCCACAACCATACCTGCTACCACAACCACCACAAAACACAAACCTAAACAACCATCATTACCACCACCACCACAATTACTACGACGTCTGATACCACATCCACCACCACCATTATGACAACCAACATCACCATCAAAATAACTGAAACAACAACCATCACTACCACCACCACCACTCCAACTAACCACTTCAGCCACCCACCAGTCGCCTCATCACATGAACAGCACCACCCATTCTCCCGCTCATCAGCGGCTGGTGATGGTGAAGGGGCTAGTGATGAACGTGTTGAACAAACGATCACTAACTGTTCAACGAGAGGTTGAGATCATTAACTACACCCAACTAGTGACGCTGTCTGGGCTAGTTGCAACCCTCTCGCCTTATTTTCTCCCGGTACTTTCTTCTCCCCCCTCACCCTTTCTACCTTTTCCTTTTCTCCCCTTCCTATTATTTTTTGCCTTATACCTTTTTATTTCTCTTTTCATTGTCCCTCTTCCTTCTTTACTCTTCTTTTTCATTCGTCCTTCCTTTCATTTTTTCTTTCTTTACTTTTCTTTTTTTCTTTTCCTTCTCGTCCCATTTTCTTTAAATATCCATCGCCCCTGTTTTTTTACCCTACCTTCATCCCTTCCCCTTTCGGCCCTACCTCGTCCTCAATGAGATGTATAAGGAAGAGAACAGTGAGGAACACACCTACTCTCTCTCTCTCTCTCTCTCTCTCTCTCTCTCTTTCTCTCTCGCTCTTTCCTACTATCACTAACCTTTTTACCATAAGCAAAGTTTTCAAAAATAAATCTGAGAGGAATGAAGAACAAGAGAAACCGAGGTGGAAGTGAAAAAAGAAAGAAGAGACGAAGAGAAAGTAGAAAAGAAAGGGGAAAAAAGGAAGGTGAGACTTGGAGGGGAAGGGGTGAGACGGGGGATAATTAACACCCAATGTAACTACTAACTTGAGTTCAAGAATCTCTGGATCGATTGAGAAAAGAAAAGGGAGAGAGAAAGTGGTTGAGACACGATACATAGACGGAGAATAAGAGGCACAAAAAAAAGATGGCGAAATTAATGTGAAGGAAAAAAGGGCCGAGGTGAATGAAGAAGATTAATAAAGAGAAGAAAAGGAAGAGAGATGTGAAGTGGATTAGGAGAATATGAAGAGGAAAAAAAAGAGGGGAGGAAAGGTATCACTAACCTTGTCCAGTGAGACACATCCGGACACGTCCCCCTTCCACCGTCTATATTGTGTATCTTTACTTCTCCCTTCCTCCTTGTCCTCCCTCCTTGTCCTCCCTCCTTGTCCTCCCTCCTTGTCCTCCCTCCTTGTCCTCCCTCCTTGTCCTCCCTCCTTGTCCTCCCTCCTTGTCCTCCTCGCCTCGCCTTCTGTTGGTCATGATGGAGTGCCGAGAAAGGAGAGGCAGAAGAAAATGAGTGTAATACGGAAATAAGAAGCTAGAGGTTGTCTGCCACGAGAAGAAAAATGTGGATGTGTGTGATGATGGCAAGTGGTGATGATAGTGGAGAGAGAGAGAGAGAGAGAGAGAGAGAGAGAGAGAGAGAGAGAGAGAGAGAGAGAGAGAGAGAGAGAGAGAGAGACAGAGACAGAGAGAGACAGAGAGAGAGACAGAGCCAGAGAGAGAGACAGAGCCAGAGAGAGAGACAGAGCCAGAGAGAGAGACAGAGCCAGAGAGAGAGACAGAGCCAGAGAGAGAGACAGAGAGAGACAGAGCCAGAGAGAGAGAGACAGAGCCAGAGAGCCAGAGAGAGAGAGACAGAGACAGAGAGAGAGACAGAGCCAGAGAGAGAGAGCCAGACAGAGAGCCAGAGAGAGAGAGCCAGACAGAGAGCCAGAGAGAGAGAGAGAGAGAGAGACAGAGAGCCAGAGAGAGAGAGAGAGAGAGACAGAGCCAGAGAGAGAGAGAGAGAGAGAGAGAGAGAGAGACAGAGCCAGAGAGAGAGAGACAGAGAGCCAGAGAGAGAGAGCCATCTACCACGTGTCAATACTTCCTGGATATTCGAGACCTGGATATTCGAGATCAGGATAATAAAGTAGGTTCTATCCTATCACATCCAGCGTGAGATTAGCTGAAAGGTGTTCCCGTATCCCATAAGCCCAGCCCCCTTTACCTCAGTGCTCGCAAAAGGAATAGTACAAAGTGCGGCATAAGTTCCTAATGCATTTAAGTGTCAGCACTTAAAGATTTCAAGACAATCAGAAAAGGCGTTAATAAAGATCTTGCATGGAAACTATCCCAATTTCTTCAATAAGATCAAAAATTTATCTAATTAAGATGCACCAGTCTTTAAGGTTTGAAGCTGATCGCAAGAGACATTCTCCAGCAAATGCTCGGAATCCAAGTTTACTATTTTAGTAAATTATTAATTTGCATTTACGTAGCGTAAACTTAGTGGGAACCATCCTCTTCATAAGATACATCAGACTGAAGCCTTCAGAAGCACCAGACTCTACTTATTCTACAGGAAATGCTATTACACTATTTTGAAAATAAAACTGACAGTTCGGCACCTACACATTCCAATAGCAATTCCGACCTTCTATGTCGGATACGATGCTGTTTAACCGATTAGAGGAAGATTTCTCTAGTCATGGCATAGAATCCAAAATGGAGAAAGTGCTCTAGAATATTTCGTGAACTTCTCTATTTTAGTGCACAAAACTGAAGACCTCATAAAATATTCAGCTAACAACTTAAAAGTTGCCGCTTATGAGATATATAAAGTGAAAAGAATGTATAATCGCAATGAAAATTATGCAGAGATTAGTAGGAAAGAAGGACGTAAAGCACAAACTTAAATAATAACTTTTTGGCATATTTATAAGCCTTCACCACAGTGTTGTCTACATCTACCCTCCGCTACTAACTGCTACCCCTACTATTTCTATTATTACACTGGTTCCCTCACCGTAGTGTTAATGTGACTGGTTAATGGTCCAAGTTGGACCGAAACGTCGTCGTAAGCTTCTCTCTCCTATGTGCGGGTTATTTGTGTATTGTGCCTTTTTGTTCTTTAGGTCAATAGGTAATACTCGCCTAACTACACGTAAACCTGATACTGCTTGCTAATTAATAAAAACATTACAGGGTAACTAGATACCACCACAGGTAATTACTCTCATATTATCTTCCGTCAATAAACCTCACCTGACCTCATTCACCTTAACATATATGATTGGTTAAACCTGCAGCAAGTGTACTCATATTTCGAACATTCAATGCGGTTTGAAGCATTTTCTGACATACCTCAATTTCTAGCTAAAAAATAAGCATATAAAGCAGTGCAAAAGCAGTTAAGACTTACTACTTAAAATAATATTTGGCTTCATTTTTTTTCACTTAAAATACAATCGCAGCAGCAGTTTCGATTTTAGCTAACCCATAATGTCAGGAAAAATGCTTCAAGGTGCTGTGAATCAAGATATGCATTCTACATGACAGTTACGTTGTGGGGAGGAAATAGTTTTTCCTGTCAAGCTCCATACAGGAGGGATTTTTCTAACAACGTAAGGAAATTCTTCAGCTTGAGTTAGCACGATGTGGGGTATCAGGTCTTCAAGTGCGCGTTCAACAGCTACAGTAGTTTTTTAAGGTTTGGTTCCAGCAATTATAACGTGGGAAGTGTCGTCCCTCAGGAAGGTCACCTGAAGGAAGAAGGTGTTTAGGGAAGGATGTGAGAAGTACTCTACAGAGTCGAGAGATACCTGCCTGCGTGCGCGCACGCACATATCTGTAGGTTTGGTATAAACCTTGGTAATACATACCCACAAATTGCATTTAGAAAGAAACGTGAGTAAACACTAGGATATTGTTTGCTTCAGTGTCTTTCTAAACCAATTTGTAGGTTTATATAGTTATGTTCATTAACCTTAAATAGAAGACATTTGGGAAAACTGACCTGTAGCAAATAATTCCTCTAACAGGCGTTCAACTAACATTTTTTTGTAGTACAAAAATATACAACTACTAAGCTCTTCTTAGTCTGTTTTATGTATGTGTGTGTGTGTGTGTGTGTGTGTGTCTGTGTCTGTATGTGTGTGTGTGTGTGTGTGTGTGTGTGTGTGTGTCTGTGTGTCTGTGTGTCTGTGTGTCTGTGTGTCTGTGTGTCTGTGTGTGCTGTGTGTCTGTGTCGTGGTGTGTGTGGCTTGCTGTGTCTTGGTCGTACTGTTAGTGTCTGACTTTCCTGAACATGAGCTTTATCGTACCTCTGCTTAAAGCTATGTATGGATCCTGCCTCCACTACATCCCCTTCCCAAACTATTCCACTTCCTGACTACTCTGTGGCTGAAGAAATACTTCCTAACATCCCTATGATTCATCTGTGTCTTCAATTTCCAACCATCTCTGGAACATTCTGTCTCTGTCCACCTTGTCAATTTCTCTCAGTATTTTATATGTCGTTATCATGTCCCCCCTATCTCTCCTGTCCTCCAGTGTCGTCAGGTCGATTTCCCTTAACCTCTCCTCGTAGGACATATATCTTAGCTCTGGGACTAGTCTTGTTGCAAACCTTTGCACTTTTAGTTTCTTCACGTGCTTGGCTAGCTGTGGGTTCCAAACTGCTGCCGCATACTCCAATATGGGCCTAACGTACACAGAGTACAAGATCCTGAACGATTCCTTAGTAAGATGTCGGAATGCTGTTCTTAGGTTTGCTAGGCGCCTGTATGATGCAGCAGTTATTTGGTTGATGTGCGCTTCAGGAGATGTGCCCGGTGTTATACTCACCCCAAGATCTTTTTCCCTGAGTGAGGTTTGTAACCTCTGGCCCCCTAGACTGTACTCCGTCTGCGGTCTTCTTTCACCTTCCCCAATCTTCATGACTTTGCACTTGGTGGGGTTGAACAGAAGGAGCCAATTGCTGAACCAGGTCTGCAGCCTGTCCAGATCCCTTTGTAGTTCTGCCTGGTCTTCGTCCGAATGAATTCTTCTCATTGACTTCACATCATCTGCAAACAGGGACACTTCGGAGTCTATTCCTTCAGTCATGTCGTTGAAAAGTACCAGAAACAGCACTGGTTCTAGGACTGACCCCTGTGGGACCCCACTCATCACAGGTACCCACTCTGACACCTCGCCACGTACCATGACTCACTGCTGTCTTTCTGACAAGTATTCCCTGATCTATTGTAGTGCCTTCCTTGTTATCACTGCCTGGTCCTCCAGCTTTTGCACTAATCTCTTGTGTGAAACTGTGTCAAACACCTTCTTACAGTCCAAGAAAATGCAGTCTACCCACCCTTCTCTCTCTCTCTCTCTCTCTCTCTCTCTCTGTGTCTTACTGCTGTCACCCTGCCATAGAACTCCAGTAGATTTGTGACACAGGATTTCCCGTCCCTGAAACCGTGTTGGCTGTTGTTGATAAGCTCATTTCTTTCTAGGTGTTCCACTACTCTTCTCCTGATAATCTTCATGACTTTACATACTATACAGGTCAGTGACACTGGTCTATAGTTTAGTGCTTCTTGTCTGTCTCCTTTTTTCAAAAACTGGGACTACATTCGCTGTCTTCCATACCTCAGGCAATCTCCCTGTTTTGATAGATGTGTTGAATATTGTTGTTAGGGGTACACATAGCACCTCTGCTCCCTCTCTCAGGACCCATGGAGAGATGTTATCCGTCCCCATCGCCTTTGAGGTGACTAGCTCGCTCAGCAGCCTCCTCACTTCTTCATCGGTTGCATGTATTGTGTCCAACACTTGGTGGTGTAACCCACCTCTCCGTCTTTCTGAAGTCCCTTCTGTCTCTCTGGGAACATATCTTTGAATCTCACGTTGAGTTCCTCACATACTTCGCGGTCGTTTCTTCTGATCTCTCCTTCCTTCCTTAGCCTGATTACCTGGTCCTTGATTGTTGTCCTCCTCCTGATGCGGCTGTATAACAGCTTCGGGACAGATTTGGCTTTCGTTGCTATGTCATTTTCGTATCGTCGTTGGGCCTCCCTTCTTACCTGTGCATATTCATTTATGGCTCTACGACTGCTCTCCTTATTCTCATGTGTGTGGGTGTGTGTATTATTATTATAATATATATATATATATATATAATTATATATATTATATATATATATATATATATATATTATATATATATTATATATATACAGCTAATCTATACATACATGAAACCTTGATTAACTTTTGGTGACGTGTACTTAGCTCAGTGATGACGTGTCGAGTGTGCTCTCTACGGACTGAACCAAGATGCCCTCCATCGAGCAACTTTACCAACAGCTTAAGGAAGAATTGAGGATGGCGAAGATGGAGATTCGGCGACTGACTGAGGAAAACAAGATGATTCGTAGTAGTCCTCCTGTTTTGAGTCCTCAGGTCAAGAAGGGAAACTGGTCAGTGGCTGGACAGCAAGGAACGAAGTTGACGATCAAGAAGACGAATGGAAAGGTAGAAACGATGAAGAAGAACGAGACTGCTGCGGAAACTGTTGTGGAAACATCTAATACATTCTCAGTGCTACCCGACGAACGTGAGTCTACTACTGGGAACGTCACGACGAACGACACCAAGGAGGGTAAGAATATTGTTGTTGTTGGGGATAGCCAAGTTAGGTATATGGATAGGGCGTTCTGCTTGAAGGACAGGAGTAGGAGACAAAGGGTTTGCTTTCCTGGGGCTTGGATGGAGGATATTGTTAGCCATCTGGATGACATCATGAGAGGTAATGGGAGCAATCCTATTATCTGTCTCAGTGCTGGAGGCAACGATGTTGGCAGACGTAGGAGTGAAGACCTGATTAGCAGGTATAGGTCAGCAATATAAATAATTAGGAGGAAGGGTGGGAACCCTGTCATATGTGGTATTTTGCCAAGGAGAGGAGTTGGAAATGAATGGTTGTCCAGGGCAATTGGTGTCAATTGCTGGCTGGACAAATACTGTAAGGAAAATGCGGTAACATTCATAGACAACTGGGGCCTCTTCTATGGCAGAAATGACATGTATGCCAGGGATGGGGTTCACTTATCTAGGTCTGGGGTGGGAGCACTGGCAACTGCAGTGGAGGGAGCTGTTAGGACTTTAAACTAGGAATAGTTAGTGGTATGGGTTTTGGCAGGAAAACAGTGAAGTCCCAGGGTAGTAATATGAGTTCTAGGGGAACCAGTAATAAGCAGAACGAGGTAGATATTGAAAAGCCAGTGACACTAGGTGATAAGGACAGTAATAGGTTTAGTAGAAAAACAGAAATGAGCAGGAAGGGTAAAGAGAAAGGAGAGTCTTTCAATGTTTATTATGCTAATAGCCGTAGTGCTAGGAATAAGATAGACAAGTTGAGATTAGTTGCTAGTGCAGGTAACTTTGATGTATTTGCCTTAACTGAGACGTGGTTTAATTCAAAAAGTCGGGACATGCCTGCGGAATGTCACATTCAGGGTTTTAAATTGTTCCAAGTAGATAGAAGTATCGGGATGGGGGGTGGGGTGGCATTATATGTCCGAGATCGCTGGAACTGCTGCATAAAAACGGGTATTAAGTCTGAAGTAACACATACAGAGTCTGTTTGGATAGAATTTTCAGAGGGGCATGAAAAAACTGATTTTAGGTGTGATATACCGTCCCCCAATCTTAGATAGGGACCAAGTGAGACTACTATGGGAGGAAATTGTTAAGGCCACAAGGCACGATAATGTAGTAATTCTAGGAGACTAACTTTAGTCATATTGATTGGAATTTCTTGACTGGGTATTTAGAATCATACTACTTCTTAGAAGTAGTTCAGGATGGTTTTCTGAAGCAGTTTGTGACAACCTACAAGGGGAAATAACCTGATCGACTTAGTTCTGGCAAACAATGAATCCCTTGTTAATAATTTAGAAATTTCAGAGGAACTGGGTGCTAGCGACCACAAATCAATTACATTTAGCATTGAATGGAAGTATGATAGTAGGGATAACTCGGTAACAGTCCCAGATTTTCGCTTAGCAGATTACGATGGGCTTAGAGAACACTTATCATCTGTGGACTGGGGTAACGAAGAGAGCTATCAATATGACAGTTTTCTGAACACTATACATGCTGCTCAAAGAACATTTATCCCATATAAAGAAATTAGATCAAATAGAAATGACCCAAAATGGATGAATAATAGGCTGAAATATCTACTAGGGCATAAGACGGGAATTTATAGGCGTATCAAAAGGGGTGAGGGTCATCTTATGAATCAGTATATTGACATTAAGAGGGACGTTAAAAAGGGGATAAGAAAAGCTAAACGGGACTATGAAATTAAAGTTGCTAGGGATTCGAAAACTAACCCAAAGTTTTTTCCAGGTCTATAGAACAAAAGTTAGAGATAAGATAGGTCCCCTTAAAAATATCTATGGGCATCTTACTGACAAGGAGAATGAAATGTGCTCGATTTTAAATAATTATTTTCTTTCGGTTTTTACACAGGAAGACACTAACAATATTCCAGTAATTAATTTTTATAGTGGGCCAGAAGATAAATTATGTAACACCAGTCACTAGTGAAATGGTTGTAAAGCAGATAGACCGACTGAAGCAAAATAAGTCACCGGGTCCTGATGAGGTTTTTTCAAGGGTTCTTAAGGAATGCAAAATGGAACTCTGTGAACCATTAACTAATATTTTTAATTTATCTCTTCAAACAGGTGTAGTGTCTGATATGTGGAAGATGGCTAATGTAATTCCTATTTTTAAAACAGGGGACAAGTCGTTACCGTCAAATTACCGCCCAATAAGCCTGACCTCAATTGTAGGCAAATTACTAGAGTCAGTTATAGCTGAGATTATAAGAAGCCATCTCGATAAGCATAGCTTGATTAATGATACTCAGCATGGATTCACAAGAGGCCGGTCTTGTCTAACTAATTTATTAACTTTCTTCAGTAAAGCTTTCGAGGCTGTTGACCGCGATAAAGAATTTGATATTATTTTCTTAGATTTTAGTAAGGCTTTTGATAGAGTTCCGCACCAAAGACTGTTAAAGAAAGTGGCAGCTCATGGCATTGGGGGAAAAGTGCTCTCGTGGATCGAGTCATGGCTCACAGACAGGAAGCAGAGAGTGTCCATAAATGGGGTTAAATCCGAGTGGGGATCTGTAACAAGTGGCGTTCCACAGGGATCAGTCTTGGGCCCGTTGTTGTTCATAATATGTATCAATGATCTTGATGAGGGAATTACTAGTGATATGAGCAAATTCGCCGATGACACAAAGATAGGTAGGATAATTGATTCAAACGTAGATGCTAGGGAACTTCAGGAGGATTTAAACAAACTATTCTTGGTCAGAAAAGTGGCAAATGCAGTTCAATGTAGATAAATGCAAGGTTCTGAAGCTCGGGGAGTGTCCATAACCCTAGCACTTATAAGTTAAAGGATGTAAAACTTAGCCATACAGATTGCGAAAAGGACTTGGGGGCTATGGTGAGCAGCAACCTTAAACCAAGACAGCAATGCCTAAGCGTACGTAATAAGGCAAATAGAATACTGGGATTTATATCAAGAAGTGTAAGCAACAGAAGTCCAGAGGTCATAATGCAGCTTTATACATCATTAGTAAGGCCTCACCTAGATTATGCAGCTCAATTCTGGTCTCCATATTACAGAATGGACATAAATTCGTTAGAAAACATTCAGCGTAGGAATACTAAATTAATACATAGCATTAGAAATCTTCCTAATGAAGAAAGATTGAAGACTCTTAAGTTACATTCACTTGTTAGACGAAGAATGAGGGGAGGCCTGATCGAAGTGTATAAGTGGAAGATAGGTATTAATAAGGGGGATATAAATAAGGTCTTGAGGATATCTCTCCAAGAGAGAACCCGCAGTAATGGATTTAAATTGGATAAGTTTAGATTTAGAAAGGACATAGGAAAGTATTGGTTTGGAAATAGGGTAGTTGATGAGTGGAACAGTCTACCTAGTTGGGTTATTGAGGCTAGGACTTTGGGTAGTTTCAAATTTAGGTTGGATATGTACATGAGTGGGAGGGGTTGGATTTGAGTGGGACTTGCACATCAGAGCTTATTTCTTGGGTAGCATTGAAAATTGGGATGGGCAAATGTTTTGTTAGTGGGATGAATTGTAAAGGACCTGCCTAGTATGGGCCAACAGGCCTGCTGCAGTGTTCCTCCTTTCTTATGTTCTTATCACAGTAAACAGGTGATATCAGACTATGCAAAACAACCACTTTGAAAGAATAGTGAAATTTCAAGCGATTTCGTGACTTCTCACATTATCATGGAACTATCATAGTTCCTTGAAATTTCACTATTCTTTCACAGTGGTTGTTTTCGCCCACCATGAGGCTGGCCAAAGCAGCATGAGTTCGAGTCCTTGGCTAGTCGCAGTGTTGTTATTGATCAATACCACTCGTTCGTGGGCAGATTATAAAATACTGTTCGTTGTACTAGTACACCAGACAGGGCCTAGAATGAAATTAGCCTAGAGTCATCCTCACCAACGTATGCCCTTGGGTAGCGAGTACAACATTCAGCTCTCCTGGATGCGCTACTCTTAAGGACTGTGTGGTCCAGTGGATTAAGGCGTCATGAGTTTCCGCCCACCATGAGGCAGGCCAAAGCAACATGGGTTCGAGTCCTTGGCTAGTCGCAGTGTTGTTATTGAGATATATATATATATATATGTTGATAAATTAGACACATGTGCAACTCTTGGGTATCTTTATTGAGGAAACGTTTCGCCACACAGTGGCTTCATCAGTCCATACATAGGAGAAACTTAAAGAACAGGAGGAGAATGAGGTAATCAGTCCCTCAACCTTGAGTCGATGTGTTCAGTCCATCAATCTTGAGTAGAATACGGCATATGAGCGGAGAAGCAGTTTATAAACCGTCTGGCAGGAGAGGTGCAGCAGTCATAGGTGGTGTCACATTTGTTCAATGTGGAAGTAGGTCGTGCCCATGAATTAGGCAAGCGAAGAATTCCTAAGTATTAAGATCCCAAGAAGTTGCAGTGTCTGACAGGTTTGTAGATGAATGGTTCAGAGAACCGACATGTTGATAAATTAGACATGTGCAATTTTTGGGGTATATAATATATATATATATATATATATATAATATATATAATATATATATATATATATATATATATATATATATAGATATATGGTGTGTGTGTGTGTGTGTGTGTGTGTGTGTGTGTGTGTGTGTTGTGTGTGTGTGCGTGCAGCCTACTGTGCTGGCGAAACGTTTCTACCCATAAAGATACCTAGCTGCTGCACATATCTCATAGTTACCCCCCACCCCCAGCCTTCCCTAAGCGTTTTTGCATCTCATAGTTGACGGGCGAGACGAAGCAACACTGACACACCTATCCCAGGCGGAGATACAACAAACATGGCGCCTCACTACGATACTTGCCTGATATGGTTTAGTTTCTTCCTACCTTAATCAAGTTTGTTTCTGGCTGACTTTTTTTTTAAGATTGAGACACTTACGCAACATATGGGAATCTTTGTTAAGGAAACGTTTCGCCACACAGTGGCTTGTCCAGTGGCAAAACGTTTCCTTAATAAAGATTCCCATATGTTGCATAACTGTCTTAATCTTCAACTTGTCGTTTTTCAAACCATTTATCACATGTTTTTTTTAATTTAATTAGGTTTATTAATAAAAAAAATATCAATATTGTTTAAAAGGTTGAGAGAAGCAAAATTTTACTTAGATTATTCTAAAAGGTTAGTTATTAGAGTGTATGTTACTAGGCTCGAGTTTCAAGCACCTCCACAGTTCGTTCTGTTGTAACAGTTGGGATGGAATTGGGAAGGTGGATATGGGGACGGGTGGAAAGGAGTGGGGTCCTGGAGCCGGGAGCAGTCAGGTTCGGGTAGTGAGTGTAGGGATGGGATGGGTGTTGATTAGTGGGAGGAAATTAATAGTATGCCTAGATTTTAGGGATATAATGACTATACTAAAGGTATACTAGGCTCAGAATGAAAATACACTAGGCTTAAAATGAAGGGTTGCTAGTCCTGGAATGAAGGTACAATAGGCCTACAATGAAGGCGAAGCCTCTTTCTTTGTCTCTCTCTCATCTCCTGAACATTAAAATGGTAGTATTAATATACTTTGAAGTTTCACCGTCTCTCCTCCTCCCTTGATTTATCAACTCCTGCTAGGCACTCCTACCCACTCTATCTCTGACTTTACTCCTGTTCTACCTACCATCTCAGTTTCCACTTCTACTAGTTTTTACTTTCCTCTGTGCATACCCGCCCCTTTCTTTCCTATCTTTCCTTTCGCTCTCTCCACTCACTTTTCCTGCCTTCTCCCCCTCTTATTTTTATTATTATTATTATTATTATTATTATTATAATAATCAAAAAGAAGCGCTAAACCACTCCCCCCTCCAGGCTCCCCTCCCTTTCCCTCATATTCCTCTTCCCATTCCTCCCCACAAATCCCTTTCCTACTCCCAGGCTACCTCCTCCTTCCATTTACCCCTTCACATCACACCCTTTCCTTCCCTCACATCTCTTTCACCTCCCCTTCAGACACCCCTCTCCTCCCCTCACATCCCCTCGCTGCAGCTGCACATCTCCCTGGTGGGCTGCAGCCACGACGATCACATTCCTAGGATATTAAGACCAATTTAGCATTTTCCCGACCCTCAAGCTCATCCCGGTTTACATCGTAACGATGACATATCCCTGACACTGAACTCCCCCCACCCTCTCATCCTCCCTTCCCTCATCCTCCCTTCCCTCATCCTCCCTTCCCTCATCCTCCCTTCCCTCATCCTCCTTCTCTTAGGGAGACAGTTTCACGGGACGCCGTTCTATCACAGTTGAAAATCCTGAATAATAAGCAAGGGGGTTTTAGCGTGTAAGAATAAGAACTCGAATGACGAGGCTCTCCGAGATACTCTCTCCATGTTTATCTTCTGAGATACAAACACATAGTGAGTGTGTGTGCGCGCGCGCGCGTGTGTGTGTGTGTGTGTGTGTGTGTGTGTGTACAAATATAAAATAAAACTTAAGCGGGGTTTCAGGTGTTTACGCACAGTCAGCTGGGACGTTGATGGCCAGTGAAACATCAAAGTGGCGAGTTTTGTCTAGTATGACAGTGTTCTTTGAGCCTGGATGGATCACTGGAGCGCCCGAGGTGCACGATACTGATGGTACCAAGTAAACTGGGAGAGTTTTCCCAGAATCCCGGTCAATTTATGAGGGGTGCTGATTATACCCGAAATGGTGGATGAGTATGGTGGGTGGTACCAGAGGTATGTCGGTTTTAGAGAGACCATACTTGCACGCTTCAGTTGGTCGGCAGCAGATCAGTAAACTTCCTTCCCTGGACGGAACGTTAGAGGATACTTATTGGCTTCTGAAGATAAACTGTGACTTCGTTACATGTACGTGCTATAATGAAGGTGTGCGTACATCATTAAAGAGAACCATTATCTTGTCCGCCTCCAAGATGACTCCTCCACTCTCGTCAACGCTGGTGATACTAAAGTGATCATCCCTTAATTGTCTTAAAGCTGAGACGTAACGTCTTGGGATGGTGGTAGCAGAGGGCTACGCCAGGGCTGGGGTAAGAAGACCCTGGTTATAGCCCTTGTGAGAATCTGAGTTTTAAAGACGGTACTTCTTCATGATGTCAACGTTTTACTAAGCTGGTGTTTCCTTGTGATAAATTTTAGACCGAGTCTCAAGACTTCCGTTGTAGTGTGTAGTAAAGGCAATGGAGAACAAGTCTAAATATTACTCGCCTTTCCATGTACTACCACTGTTTGCTGAGAAAGTTTTGACTGAGACAGCGTCTCTTAATGATAAGATTTTATCAAGTCATACGGAGGATGCAATCGTTGGGGTGTGTGACTTTGTAAATGGTTTAAGTCAGACAGAAACGTCGTCGTAAGATTCTCTGTGTGAGGGTTCTTTGTGTATGAATGGTGGTCTGTGGAATACTGCTGGAGGTACACTGGATTACTGTGCTAAAATGTTATCTGGTTTCCGGATGGTATGTTTGCCCTATACCAGTACAAGTTTAGTGTCAAAAAATGTAATATGGCGGGTGGTATGTTGGCACTTATACTCCAGTAACAATCCTAGAGTTCTTCTAAGGTTACACCAGTGCTCAAAGTTTACAGTCAATCATAAGAGGCTTTGTCAAGTTATTGCTTGGAAAGCAAAGGAGGCTTTTAGTGTTAGGGGCTTAAACATCTAACAGGCTAGTATATTGCAAAAATGGTATACACTACTGACAAGATGAGAAATTAGGCACATGCAACTCCTGGAAATATTTATTTGAAGACGTTTCACCAACCAATGGCTTTAGCAGTTCAATACAGAGATGACATGCGAAAATAGTAGAAGATGAGGTTATCAGTTTCTCAGAACTATCCACAGAAAACAGTGGAAGAGGAGGTAATCAGTCCCGCAGCCTAGCAGTCAGTGCTCATTATCTTAAGCCTTGCTCATGCGTCTAATTCCTCACCAGGCTTGTGTAAGCTCGTTAGATCAGACCAGAGTCAGGATGGATTTTGTGGCCTGAAGTACTGTTGGAGTGTGAGCAAGGTAACATTTCTTAGGTGACATAAGAAAACAATTATGCTGAGTTAGTGTAAAACATGATAGAAGCCTGTAGAACACTGGGTTGACTATGTCCATGAAAATGCACTTTCTTCATTCACCTTCATTCACATCCAGTCTTGTGCTGTTAGTGACGAATATTGTGAAAGGTCTGGGCAGAATATCAGTACAATAACGGTATGCTATCAGAGGCCTTTCACTCCCACCATGATGGAGAACCACTCTTGGTTTCTTCAGACACAACAATGTCACTCATAAGAGTAAAACCAAATGCTTGAAAGATTCTTAAGTATTTTTTACTTCCGATGGTAACATTGCTCAGTGTACTTAAAACATTCTTTAACAGCTACCATGTAAAAGAGAATAGTTTTTTATTCATTATTACATATGCTGTAAATTTTGCTAGAACATGATATATAAATAAACAATTCTTGAAATTAGATTTTTCCAATAATGAAAAAACTTGACGCACGGGATCATTTTCCACTAAAGATTTGGATGATCAGATTACGTCAGAACATTTCCGTTTACGTCGGTAGTAGACCCGACGTAAACGGGTCTACTACCGACTCTTCCTTTCCTAGTGTTATATGGAAAACACTAAACCCATCAGGGTCAGGCAGCGCCTTGGCAATAAGAGGTAATTAGGATTTACACTAGGAAAGGAAGAGTGGCTCCATTTCCATGCATTAAGAGCCCTTCATCAGCTGGAAGAGAGCGCAGTGTTGATGAAATTCTTAAAAAAAAATACATGTACACTTACGGGATTTTTCTCAATGATTTTTTTTCTATATGAGACGAGTTTTGAAATTAATGTTTATTTTTCAAATTTTACCCAAAAAAGGAAATTTTTTCACTGACTTTCATCATTAGGCAATTTTACGGCTTTTTTTTTCTTCTTTTTTTTTGCGTTTTGAAAAGAAAATTATATTTTACAAGAAGTCTTGACTTTTATATCATAGGCAGCAGCAGCAGCAGCAAAGAAAAAAAAAGTGTTTAATGACCTGATAAAAGTTTAATAGTGGGTTAAGATTAAAGATAGTTTTAAAAGCAGCAAGGACTACAGTTTATCTTTAATGTTGCGTCATGGAGGAGGGATGTATCTTGATGCTAGTGAAAGACTCTTGATTACAAGAGTTGGAGCTCCCCTCCCTCGCCTTGAATCAAACCTGAATGTTTATCAATCGCCAGGCACTCAGCTTCCCTTTGAAGACAAAAAAAAATTGTGCTCTATAGATTGCGCAAAAAAAAACACACGAGCGCAATATATGTGTGTGTGTGTGTGTGTGTGTGTGTGTGTGTGTGTGTGTGTGTGTGTGTGTATGTGTGTGTATGTGTGTGTGTATGTGTGTGTGTATGTGTGTGTGTGTGGTAGGTAAAACTTGCGATTTTTGCTTAAATAGCAACGTTTTTCTTGCCGAATAAGGAAAGAAGAAAATTTGTGTATGTAATAATTTCACAAAAATCATTCTGAACCTAACGAAAAAATATATTTCATTGTGTTTGTTTATTAAATTATTGTAAACTTATCTAAAATATATTTAGTTGGATTAGGCTAAATTAAATTACCCTTGTTATAAGGTTAGGTAAGTTTTCTAAGGTTCATTTGGTACAAAATCATTAATTTTTACACTAACATAAATGAAAAAAATATGTCTTCAAATGTATAAGATAAAATTTTTGAAAGGACTTCATTTTAAACGAGTTCTTGCTAACTGACCAGTTTTACTTATTCGGCACGACATATATACTTAAAAAATCAAGGGGGAAGCATTAAACCCTTGTGAGTAGCTACGCAGAGCCTGGGAACTGGAAGATAATCAGGTTTGATCCGAGGAAGAGGCGATAAAACATTCAGATCCAGTTCCCAGGATCACGAGCCCTTTACCAGCATCAAGCAACCGACCTCTAAGACAATACATACATGACTCTGGACTCATCAAGGGTCATAAGTCATGATATCATCATGGTCATGCTGAGAAGGTAAACCCGCAGGGGCGATGCAGTGGCGGGGAGAGTGTATATGAGAGCAGTAACTCATTAAGGGTCGTAATTAGGCAGCTGGTAATGATTGAAAAAGCCTTATTTACACATAATTGTTCTCATTAAAGTTATTCAGGAAAATATAATGAAATTTCAGGGGATTTATGAGATAAGTGTTGCACCTCTGTTGAATGTTGCAACCGTGGAGTGTTGCAACCGTGGAGTGTTGCAACCGTGGAGTGTTGCAACCGTGGAGTGTTGCACCTCTGAATGTTGCAACCGTGGAGTGTTGCACCTCTGAATGTTGCAACCGTGGAGTGTTGCCACCTCTGAATGTTGCAACCGTGGAGTGTTGCACCTCTGAATGTTGCAACCGTGGAGTGTTGCACCTCTGAATGTTGCAACCGTGGAGTGTTGCACCTCTGTTGAATGTTGCAACCGTGGAGTGTTGCACCTCTGTTGAATGTTGCAACCGTGGAGTGTTGCCCCTCTGTTGAATGTTGCAACCGTGGAGTGTTGCCCCTCTGTTGAATGTTGCAACCGTGGAGTGTTGCACCTCTGTTGAATGTTGCAACCGTGGAGTGTTGCACCTCTGTTGAATGTTGCAACCGTGGAGTGTTGCACCTCTGTTGAATGTTGCAACCGTGGAGTGTTGCACCTCTGTTGAATGTTGCAACCGTGGAGTGTTGCACCTCTGTTGAATGTTGCAACCGTGGAGTGTTGCACCTCTGTTGAATGTTGCAACCGTGGAGTGTTGCACCTCTGTTGAATGTTGCACCGTGGAGTGTTGCACCTCTGTTGAATGTTGCAACCGTGGAGTGTTGCACCTCTGTTGAATGTTGCAACCGTGGAGTGTTGCACCTCTGTTGAATGTTGCAACCGTGGAGTGTTGCACCTCTGTTGAATGTTGCAACCGTGGAGTGTTGCACCTCTGTTGAATGTTGCAACCGTGGAGTGTTGCACCTCTGTTGAATGTTGCAACCGTGGAGTGTTGCACCTCTGTTGAATGTTGCAACCGTGGAGTGTTGCACCTCTGTTGAATGTTGCAACCATGGAGTGTTGCACCTCTGTTGAATGTTGCAACCATGGAGTGTTGCAGCCGTGGAGTGTTGCACCTCTGTTGAATGTTGCAACCGTGGAGTGTTATAAATCTGATGAATGTTGCAACCATGGAGTATTTCGCGAGTGCAACATTTACTCTTCAGGAGTGCAACGTTCAGTCTACGGAGGAGCAACACTCGGTTGCAACAGTCACTCTGTCGAGTGAATGTTGCAACCGTATACGGTGAATGTTGCACCTGTGTGGAATGAATGTTGTAAACGTGTAGTGAATCTGACAACCATGTCGTGCATTACAACATTGCAGAGTGAATGTTGCAGAGTGAATGTTGCAACCGTGTGCAAGGTTTCATTCCGCGTACTTTAAAACAAGAATCTCTGCCTCCCCTCCCTTTCCGTCCCTTCCCTCAGTACCCGACTTTCGTTCTCCCCCTCTCTCCCTCTTCCTTCCCCTCCTCTTTTTCCACCCTATCCCTCTTCTTCCCCCCTCTCTCCTCCCTCCCCCTTTTCTTCCCACTCCCTCCCCCTCTCTTGCAAAAATTTTCTCCTCCCCTAACAATATATTACTAAATAATCACTTGTATTGGTTCCTCGTCAACTGAACAATAACGATGGCTATTGCGTTATGTACTCTGTTTCGTTATAAACTATTTCTTTTTATGTACCTTCGTTGTATACTTTTTTCGTGATAAAGTTTTCTCGTTATCTAATTTTTTTCGTTATTTAGACTCTTCGTTATGTTATTTATTTCGATATATAAATTTTTTCGTCGTAGTTTTTTTGTATATCGCTTTAAATTGTGTTAACCACCTGGTCATGGCCCGAGCCGCGGGGGCGCTGACCCCTGGAACAACCTTCAGGCAGTGACGGACCTATATTTTTGGGTCCCTGAAGCTTGACCTGTTATGGGGTTACCATGGCAACCAGCAACTAGTCTACTTCCTTCTTTAATAACGTTATAATTTTAAATACTTTGCATTGAGTTATGCTATATTATTTTTTAAAAATCCCCTTTCCATACAGGAGACCCAATTTTTTGAGCAATGTGGACCAAAGTCGCTTTGGGGGCCCCTCAGATTATGGATCCTGCAACCTAGGCTACGTTAGTTTATATAACAGATCCGTCCCTGCCTCCTGGTATACCGGTATCCCAAGAGGAAACAGTAAGTCATCAGGGGTAAGACAACAACTTCAAGTGTACCAGAGAAGCTTTACAAGGTTTCATAGCATTATTTTTTTTTACATTAGAAATTGTCAAGTAACACTTACCAGTTTCATCAAGACGACCGTTGCTTTGGGTGGTTGGTGGTGATTGGTGGTTGTGGTGGTGGTGATTGGTGGTGGTGGTTGTTGGGACAGTTCCCTGTTGAAGGTGTGGTGATTGCCCTGGGGAAAGTACCACCCTCACACACAACCATCTTCACCCACCATCACCACAACAACATTCTTGACACAGGTAATTATTTCGAAGGCGATTTTTAGTACACACGATCACTTCCACGGCCCAGAAGGCCTAAACTGTTACGGCACAGTAGGCCTATATCAACGGTCTGGAGTTTTGAGACCCTCTGACCGCGCCGTGGTTCATAAACCCCACTCAACCTGTTACTTGTTATCTATTTTCTATAATAATACTATTATTTTTCATATCATATTTATTAAATGATACTGTATCACTAATATATATATATAATATATATTATATATTTATATATATATATATATATATATATATAATATTACACAGAGTGACCATCTTATATATATATATATATATATTTACATACCTGGACAGATATGCACTTCAGTGTATATATATCAAAGTTACCATGTGTTACGAACATAGTTGGTCCCTGGGTTATAGTGGTTTTCATAACAAAAACAGTACGTCTAGGTCTTCACTCGGACAGGAAAAGGAATTTTCTTAGTTTCTATTTAATTTATTAATAATCATAATAATCACTTAAATCCACCTTCTCATATTTTGCACTATGAGTAGAATACTTTTACCATTTCTCATTAAAACATCACAGTACTAGGTCAAGTATTTACAAATGGCTCTGAGTGAGTCACGAAATATTAGTATATGTACATGCACAGGCGTTGCTTAAAAACTCGAACACATTAATAGATTTCTTACAATAGGGTTCACTTTACAATAAGTCCTCTTATACTACAGAGGCTTGCTCACTTGGCTTCACTTTCTCTAAGAGCTTCTTAACCGCCTTCTCCAACCGAGATAAGTCTTAGCAATGAGTTCCCGAAAATTCCTGGGATTTTCTAGGGAGGCGAATGGTGGTTTCAGAGGTGGATACTCCCCTAGACTCTTCCTGGTCCAGAGGAAGGTATGAACTGCACAAAGTGAGGCCTTACCAGCCCACTTTGTCTCGGTCGGAGCAGGGGTTGAACAGCTCAAATCACCTACTGGTGCTTGGCCAAGTCGCACCACCAGTTGACACTAATTAAACAACCTACCTATATACAAAGCTAAGTAATACGACCAGATAATATTATAAAGTCGAGTAAATCCATTTTAGCTACTAATGGAATTACTCCTGAATATAATATTAAGTGAAATAGCAAAAATAAGATGTAAAAGTATACCATTGTGATAATAACAAGTAGAAACAGTCTATTTAAACTGAACAAAAGGGTGTAACATTCCCTCCACACGACCAAATGTCGCACTGACAATAGGACAAAAATAACCCTGAATCTTTTAGATACAGTAGACCTGAAATACCAATATAGCAAGACCGGTATACATTTCACGGCCAATTCGTCCCAGACAATTTTCTTCATATGTTCTGAGGGTATTTAAGGACGATATTGTTTAGACGACAGACATCCGCCTCAACAGAATTGGGTTTTCTCTTGGCCTTGGGTGACAAGAATGCTGTCTCTCAAGCAAAATGTAAGGACACAGCAACTGGTCTCCAAGCTTCATCCTCCATAACTAAACTGTAAACAGTACCACTCATTCACATAACTGTAGACAAAAAAGGAAATATTAGGCGTAAGTTAGAACAAGGGCATATTGGTGCAACTGGTTTAAGGGCGGGACAAAGCATCCGCAATTACATTATGTTTGCCCTTTATATGTAGGATTTTAATAGAAAAAGGTTGTATTCTAAGGGCCCACCTCTGTATTCTGGCATTCTTAGCCTTCATGGTATTAATGAACGTCAAAGGGTTGTGATCTGAGTATACTGTAATCTGATGAGGTGATGTTCCCAAGTAAACTTCAAAATGCTCGAGAGAGATAACCAGGGCTAGAGCTTCTTTTTCTACGGTTGCATAATTCCTTTGGTGTGGCTTTAAGGTGGAGGAATAATAACATATCGGATGTAGAATATCAAAGGAGTGGGAGGACTGCAGTAGTACTGACCCAACAGCATAACTGCTGGCATCTATATGTAACAGGAAGGGAAAGTTAAAATCAGGGCTTTTCAATACTGGAGAGGAGTTCAATAATCGCTTTAACCTATTGAAAGCCATATTACATTCCTCAGACCAAGCGAATTTGATTTTAGAACTAGTTAGCGCGAAAACGGGGGGGGGCGGCTACGTGTGAAAAGTTAGGGCAGAATCGTCTATAATACCCAACCATTCCCAAAAATCTCTGCACCCCTTTTTCTGTCTCTTGGTATAGGAAAGTCTGCAATGGCTCTCACTTTTGCACTGATGGGTGCCACCATCCCCTGATCTATATTGAACCCCAAATACTTAATCCTTGCTTGTCCAAATTTGCATTTGGCTAAATTGATGGTAAAATTATTAGCATCTAATTTCTTAAAAAGAGCCTCCAGACGGACTAAATGTGAACTCCACTCATCACTAAAGACTACTAGGTCGTCGAGGTAGGCTTCAACCTCCTCAAGGTTATAAGTAAGATCATTCATGAGTCGCTGGAACGTGGACGCCGCGTTGCACAACCCGAATGGGGTCACCAAGTAGTTGAACAAGCCTCCATGCACTGTAAACGCTGATATGTCCTGAACGCGGTCCGTCAGGGGCACTTGATAGTAGCCTCGCAATAAGTCCAGCCGGCTCACATACTTGGCTCCGGCAACCACATCGATTAAATCATCTACCCTAGGCAAAGGGTAACCATCAGGAACTGTGACGGAATTCACCTTTCTATAATCCGTACACATACGATAGGTACCGTCTGACTTTGGGACTAACACACAAGGCGAGGCCCATGGGCTTTTGCTTCGTTCAATTAGTCCATGGGTCAGCAAAAAGTCGATTTCCTCCTTTAGAGCTTGGTGTTTAATAGGGCTTAAGCGATAAGGGGACTGCTTGATGGGCGCAGCTCCTTGGACATCCACGTCGTGTGTCCCCAACGTGCAACGCTTAGGTATATCACATTAGGTAAATCACATTTTTCACTTTGGCTCGGTCACAGGCCAGATCTTGTAAAAAATCGTCCAGGGATCGTAGAACTTGAGTGTTTCTAAGACGGACTTCTATTCCTTTGGAGCAGTCCTCCAAATCCTCTGCTTCTTGCTGGGATTCTGGAAGAATGGCAGCGGTCGGGGCTAACCCTCCATAATATCTCTTCAATTGGTTAACATGGTATGTATGGTGTGATTTCTTTTTCCCTGGGGTACGAACCAGGTAATTCACTTCATTTAATTTTTTAATGACTTCCAAAGGTCCCTCATATCTTGGTTTCAGTGCATGTCCGGGCATGAATTTTTGTGCCAATACTTTATCTCCGATGCTGAAAGAGCGAGAGGCCGCATGTTCATCATATCGTAGTTTCATTTTAGCCTGGGATTTCTTCAAGTTCTCTGCGGCTAGGTTCCTCGTAAAAGTTAGGTGTTCCTGCATCAAAGCCGGGCATACCTGAACTGACGGAGTACGTCTTCCGGTCCATACATCTTTCAATACTGCGAGGGGTCCACGTACCGTATATATCAACTATATATCAACTCAAAAGGGCTATACCCTAGACTTTCCTGCTCGCTTTCCCTTACGGCCAGGAGAAGGAAAGGAATGCCCTCGTCCCAGTCTTTACTGAATTGTTCACAGTAGAAACGCATCATCACCTTCAATGTTTGATGAAACCGTTCCAATGCTCTTTGGGACTGGAACCTATAGCTCGTAGCGAGGATAGATCTTATGCCAAAGCGTGACATGGCCTCCCTGAAGATTTTTGAAGTGAAGTTGTCCTTGATCGGATTGGATCTCACGAGGCAGCCCTACCTGTGAGAAAAGCTTTATTAAAGCGCGGACTATTGCGCGAGCATTTATTTTCCTCATGGGGATGGCCTCGGGGTAACGGGTGGCAGAATCCATTATAGTGAATAGGTACTGATTTCCCGCCTTGGTCCTGGGGAGTGGACCTCCGCAATCGATGATTAAACTTGAAAAAGGCTCGCCATCTGAGGTGATAGGACAGAGAGGAGCTGGAGGCGGGGTATGAGCAGGTCTGTCAACGGTCTGACAGATCCAGCAACTGCGAAAATGTTCCACCACGGTTTCCCGCATTCTAGGCCAAAAAAAGTATTTTGACAACTTTACCATTGTTTTCCTTACTCCCAGATGTCCTCCCACTGGACTATTATGGGCGACCTCCAATGCAAGCTCACGATAAATCCTAGATAGGATTAATACATACTTGGCCTTGGCAAAAGATGCCCCTAGAGAATGTCTTCTGGTGGATTTCTTCATAAGTATACCGCTACTAGAATAAACAGTCCTCTAGTTTATCGGCCTCTTCTTCCGTTATCACCAGCTTTCTTACTTTCTCCAACGAGGGGTCTTCCATCTGTGCTTGGATTAGATCTTCAGGTCTAAACTTTTTAGCACATAAAGAATCTAAAGTTGAGTCTAGCCCTGCAGATACAGACGTCGCATCCTTGGGCCAGTGGGTCGCACTAAACAATAGGTTCAAACCCAGAACAGCTTTGTCCTCTTCTTCCTCTGTTGATTCAGTAGGTAACCTGGTCGTTGCCATGGACCTAGTGACAACTCCCAGCGGAAATAATGATAGTTCCTTCCTATGAGCCTCAACCACGTAATCCTCTCCCGAGGTATTTTCTATCACCAGAGGTTCTTTCTTGATTCCTTCGCAGCTTAGGTCATTTCCTATCAGTAGGTCAGCAGACTTAATAGGAAATCCTTCGTCTGGTATACCGACAGTCGCATATCCTTTGTAGCAACCCAGGTCTAGGTATGTCCTATGGAGGGGGACTCTAGAGACGGCTCCTCCATAAGCCTCCAGAAGTGCATCTATCTATCTTCGTATAAGTGCGGTCAGATAAAGAGAGGATTCCCTTTTTTAACAATGTCAAGTAATTCCCCGTATCCCTATAGGTTTTAACAGGTACCACTTGACACTCGTCAATACCAGCTTTTCCTTCTGAAAAATATGGGCTCATTGCCTTTTCAATTTCTTGCCCTGAGATGGCCCTCGTCTCTGGTCATCTCGATGAAGCGGTCTTCGCTCCCGCTGGGACTCTTGTGTCGTAACAATAGTTGTATATATATAATAGTATCCTTTATGTGTAAAGGAAAAATTAATTTTATTGCTCAATTTCAATTAAGATATAGTTCATAGATATATGAGGATCTTATGTAGGTTTTATTGTTATTAAAGACACAGACTTTATTTGAGTTTTGGCCATCCTACACAAAGAAGGTTAACAATGAAAGTACTTAAAACTGCTTTATTTGCAGCACTAAAACTTTGTTGCTATGGAGTTCTCCCCTAGACAATTAGCAACCTAGCAACTGATCCCCCATCAAGGATCAGTAGCCTAATGTTACACACTCCATATCGCAACACCATGTGTATATACAAGATAACTCTAATATACACTTCAGTTTATATACCAAGTATATAAGTTTTCAGTCGACTTGCCACTGACTAAAGAGTCTTAACCACAGGCGCTAATTACCTTCCTAACGACCCTTAACTCGTCAGCCGCCTTGCAAATCACCCTTTTAGGGAAAAGGGTTTGCCGTGAGGGTAAAGGGCGTACCGTGAAGGTATAGGGCCATATACGCGCTTGGAGAGCGGAAGATAAGCCAACTAAGAGGAATATTATTATTATTATTATTATTATTATTATTATTATTATTATTATTATTATTATTATTATTACTATTGCTATTATTATTATTATTATTATTATTATTATTATTATTATTATTATTATTATTATTACTACTATACTATTGCTATTATTATTATTATATTATTATTATTACTATTGCTATTATTATTATTATTATATATATTATTATTATTATTATTATTATTATTATTATTATTATTACTACATTGCTATTATTATTATTATTATTATTATTATTATTATTATTATTATTATTATTATCATCATCATCATAATTATTAATAGCAATCATGGGAAGCGTTAAAACCGTAAGTTTCATATAGCATCGGAACTGTTTATTGCTGAATCATCAGATTTATGTAATTATCTATCCATTTTATTCTAAATGGCTGGTTTTAAAACCTATCCATTAAGGCTGCACGCCACCTGTACACCACCTGCCAGGAATTCTTTAATTCCTAAAACAGTGACAAGGTGACACTACCACTGTCATTTCTACAACTACTACTAATACATCCAATCCTCATTCTTCATCCGCACCCTGCCGTATTGTCTTCTGGCCTTCGCTACTTTGCTCGTTGTAATTTGACAATGGTCCAAGGCGGACCGAAGCGTCGTCATATGGATCCTCTCGCATGTGCGGGGTTTTGGTGAATTGTTGCAGTTACGGAATTGTGGCTTTAATCTTTATGGGTTGAACACCTCGTAATATTTTGATGTCATACCAGATATACGGTGACGTTATTATGTATATGGGAGGCGCTAAACACGTCGGAGATTGAGGTTTGATAGTAGGAAGGGGCGAGTAGCTCTAATTCCATGGTGTAAGAGCCCTACATTCCAGCGTCAAGGCGGGTCCCTTGAAAGATATGTTAGATACATACAAGATTTTTCATTGCTATTTTTCTGCTTTCAGTCATGAAGGCTGAGCACTGGACCTAATGGGACTCCCAGGCAGCCTTCCAGTGATTGGACTTGATGGGACTCCCAGGCAGTCTTCCAGTGACTGGACTTGACGGGACTCCCAGGCAGTCTTCCAGTGACTGGACTTGATGAGACCACCAGGCAGTCTTCCAGTGACTGGACTTGATGGAGCCACCAGGCAGTTTACAGTGACTGGACTTGATGGAACCACCAGGCAGTCTTCCAGTGACTGGACTTGATGGGACCATCAGGAAGAGGCATGGCTGACAAACAGGCAGCAGAGAGTTTGCATAAATGGGGAGAAATCAGAATGGGGGCACGTCAAAAGCGGTGTTCCTCAGGGGTCAGTGTTGGGCCCGTTGTTGTTCACAATTTACATAAACGACATAGATGAGGGAATAAATAGCGACATAAGCAAATTTGCTGATGACACCAAAATAGGCCGTCCAATTCATTCTAATGAGGACACTAGAGCACTCCAGGATGATTTGAATAGACTGATGCAATGGTCGGAGAAGTGGCAGATGCAGTTTAATATAGACAAATGCAAATTTCTAAATGTTGGACAGGTAAATAACCATGCGACATATAACTAAATAATGTAGATCTTAATACTACTGATTGCGAAAAGGATTTAGGAGTTCTGGTTAGCAATAATCTAAAACCAAGACAACAGTGCATTAGTGTTCGCAATAAAGCTAACAGAATTCTTGGCTTCATATCTAGAAGTATAAATAATAGAAGTCCTCAGGTTGTTCTTCAACTCTATATATCCTTGGTTAGGCCTCATTTAGACTATGCTGCTCAGTTCTGGTCACCGTATTACAGAATGGATATAAATGCTCTGGAAAACGTACAGAGGAGGATGACAAAGATGATCCCATGTATCAGAAATCTTCCCTATGAGGATAGACTGAGGGCCCTGAATGTGCACTCTCTCGAAAGGCGTAGAATTAGGGGGGATATGATCGAGGTGTATAAATGGAAAACAGGAATAAATAAAGGGGATGTAAATAGCGTGCTGAAAATTTCCAGCCAAGACAGGACTCGCAGCAATGGTTTCAAGTTGGAAAAATTCAGATTCAGGAAAGATATAGGAAAGCACTGGTTTGGTAATAGAGTTGTGGATGAGTGGAACAAACTCCCGAGTACAGTTACTGAGGTTAAAACGTTGTGTAGTTTTAAAAATAGGCTAGATAAATACGTGAGTGGGTGTGAGTTGGACCGGACTAGCTTGTGCTGCTGGGTCTGGTGGCGTGATCCTTCCTTGAGTGGAGGTGACCAGACTGGGTGAGTCATTGGGCTAATCCGGGGGAGGACATGGACCTGCTCCGCATGGGTCAGTAGACCTGTTTCAGTGTTCCTTCTTTCTTATGTTCTTATGTTTTAAGTCTTTCAGTGACTAGACTTGATGGAACCACCAGGCAGTTTACAGTGACTGGACTTGATAGAACCACCAGGCAGTCTTGCAGTGACTGGACTTGATAGAACTACCAGGCAGTCTTGCAGTGACTGACTTGATAGAACCACCAGGCCGGCTAGCATGACTAACTTGATAGAACTCACCCGGCAAGTCTTCAGTGACTAGACTGTAGAACCACCAGCTCTGCATGACTAGGACTTGATAACTACCAGGCATCTTGCAGTTGACTGGACTGATAAATACTAGGCGTCTTGCAGTGACTAGACTTGATAGACCACCAGGCAAGTCTGCAGTGAGACTTGATAGAATCCAGCAGTTTGCAGTGACGACTTGATGAAACAGCAGTTTACAGTGACTGACTTGATAGAACTACAGGCATCTTGCAGTGATGGATTGATGGAACACAGCAGTTTTACAGTGACTGACTTGATAGAACTACCAGCAGTCGCAGTGTTGTTTACACAAGTGTAACACCAAGGTAGGTAGGCCCGGGCAGCTTAACAGTATAGACACACTGGGCCCGATCGTCAGAGACACCTCATGTAGGTAAATGGACACAGATGCTAGTTGTACCTGTGTCTGCCATTATTACTTCTTTTCACGTATATAACGTTAGAATATCCCGGCAAATAATGAGACACAATATTCGGTTTAAATTATTACATTAAAAAGAAGTTTCCTACACCAGGAACTTCATCAATTCATGAATTAATCACTTTATGATTTGATAAAGTTGTTAGGGTTCGAAACGTCTTCTCAATAAAATACTATAAATCGCATGTTAAGTCTTATCGACACACCTGTCAGGTTTCCTCGCTAAGAGAACCACACAGCTGGCGAGTCAAGCTTAAAACTGAGAGGTGAGTCAAGCTTAAAACTGAGAGGTGAGTCAAGCTTAAAACAAGAAAAATGCAAAATTTCTGCACATTGATAAGTGACTTTGATGTGGCAAAAGCTCACTTTAGTCAATGGATGCCACTGAGATCAGAAATTCTTGATAAAACAAACCATGATAATACTGCTCGTGTGGAAATCACTAACCTTCAGAGAGAAAAAAAAATGCTGGTTGGGTATGGAGAAGCAATTTACAACATGACGAAAGAAGACACAAGCCTTTCTTTCTTCAAACAAATAAAATCTCCGAATCAGTCTTTATCCACATGTCTGCCTGTTTATCCCTTTCCTTGCACCTCTCCACCCCTCATCACCTATCTTCTCCGCTCTCGTCCATCTTTCATTCCATCAGCTAGTCCCTCAATCATCACTCCTCCCTTTCTTCCTTCGTTTCCATCAGGTTTTCCCCTCCGATCCACCGCCAGAAATGCACAAAGCAGATCTTGGTGTAGCGGTCACAGCAGGAAGTGTCACTGATGGGAGGGCCAGCTATACTTTAACCCTTCTGTCCACCTCCATCAGAAGCCTCGAGCTCCCTGCCAACCACAACAACTGTGAGATTTGTACCAACCATGCTACTGCCGCCACCTGCACGGACGGTGGAGGGTCCTCCACCTGCAGGGAGGGTGGAGGTCGTCGACCTTTAAGGAAGGGGGGTGGACGGTGCTTAACGCGTCGAAGCTCATTCTAGGAGCCACTGACCGGGTCATCCTCACTAAAACCCGTGTTAGAACGCCGTATACTGACGAAAAACATACATAAATAAGTTTAGTTAGGTACAACTTTGCGCATTTTTTGGATGATTACAAATATTTTTACATAGCAACTTATGTATAAATTATCTAAGATAACCCAAAAAACTCAGTGTCTATTGTGATGCTTGTGATATCTTACGTTTAACAGCTTAACTCTTAGATGCAGTAAAAATCTGTCATGATTGTTATTAATAAAAACAAAGCACACTAGAGTAATGAAACACAAACACAGTAAATCAAAAACAAAAAAATGAGGTACATGAGGATCAAAAAGAAAAAATAGAGTGGAATATGAGAGTTTTAACTATACAGGAAGTCACATTCCTCCTTTGCTGTGGCTTCACTCACTGTTGTTGACATGATCAGGTAGCCCCTGCCAGTCTTACTGATGTGTAGTGAGTGAGTGGATGATCTCTGGGTTACCTCCATAACTTTTTTTTCCATAGTGTTCACCTAGTTTTGTGTAGTGAATGTTTGAGTCTTAATTTAGCTTCAGCCACGTTACTCTGTCTGCATTATTAAGCATTTCCATTTTTGTAATTCATGCTGGTCTACATGCTATCTTAGGCCCAGCTCCAGCATGACTCTCACCATTTTATTCAGAGTGATTTGTAATCTGCCCTGAAGAACGAGAATATTCTAGAAATAATTTCTAGATTATTATTTCTAAATGACACTGTAGAGAATAGCTAGACAAAGGGTTCTGCGAACCTCAGTAGGTAGGAACTGTGCCTGTGTACATCTACAATCCGGCATTTGCCTTTTTTTTTTTTTTTTTACCATATTGTTCACTATCAGTTTTCCTGACACACAAGAATCAAGGGATATACCCAGATATACCACTGAAGGTACCGTTGTGACGGGCTCCCCGTTCAACACTATATTAAACTTATTTACTCTTTTTAGTTTACTCTTTGTGCGAAAAAGAATGGCGTCAGTTTTTCCTAAGTGATAATTTGTTTTATACTATTTGCTCCCACACAGTGGGAGTGGTCACAGTTACTCTTTGCTGATGACACTGTGCTTTTTGGAGATTCTGAAGAGAAATTGCAGAGGTAGGTGGATCAATTTGGTAGGGCATGTAAAAGAAGAAAAGTAAAAGTGAATATAGGAAAGAGTAAGGTGATGAGGATAACAAAAAGATTGTGATGAAAGATTGGATATCAGATTAGAGGGGGAAAGTATGGAGGAGTGGATGTGTCAGCAGATGGGTCTAAGAAGGATGAGGTGAATCATAGAATTGATGAGGGGAAAAGGGTGAGTGGTGCACTTAGGAGTCTGTGGAAACAAAGAACTTTGTCCGTGGAAGCAAAGAGGGGAATGTATGAGAGTATAGTTGTACCAACACTCTTATATGGGTGTGAAGCATGGGTGATGAATTTTGCAACGAGGAGGAGGCTGGAGGCAGTGGAGATGTCATGTCTGATTGCAATGTTTGGTGTGAATATAATGCAGAGAACTCGTAGTTTGAAAATTAGGAGAAGGTGCGGGATTACCAAAACCATTATCCAGAGGGCTGAGGAGGGGTTGTTGAGGTGGTTCAGACATGTAGAGAGAATGGAACAAAACAGAATGACTTCGAGAGTGTATAAATCTGTAGTGGAGGGGTCGGCCAAGGAAGGGTTGGAGGAAGGGGGTAAAGGAGGTTTTGTGTGCGAGGAGCTTGGACTTCCAGCAAGCATGCGTGAGCGTATTTGATAAGAGTGAATGGAAACAAATTGTTTTTAATACTTGACGTGCTGTTGGAGTGTGAGCAAAGTAACATGAAGGGGTTCAGGGAAACCGGCAGGCCGGACTTGAGTCCTGGAGATGGGCAGTACAGTGTCTGCACTCTGAAGGAGGGGTGTTAATGTTGAAATTTTATAACTGTAGTGTAAAACACCCCTCTGGCAAGACTGATGGAGTGAATGATGAAAGTTTTTCTTTTTCGGGCCACCCTGCCTTGGTGGGAATCGGCCGATGTGTTATTAAAAATAAAATATTTGCTGCAGGACTCTACCTCCAGTGACAGTACATTAACTATATTCTTGTGAGTCTTTACCTGAGACCAACAGAGTACTATTCTCCATATAATAGTTCACACTTGAACTGATGGACATGTCATTCACATAACATAAAAATAATGAGATAAAGTATCGTCCTTCAGGGAACCCCACATGTTATCGGCAAGGGTTCTGATTCTGTATTACTGACTTTGACAATTTGTCTCCTGTGGTTCAGGTAAGAGGCTATGTCTATAGCTTGTAGTATCTCACCCTGTATATTATAGTATAAACTACAGTGAATACCTGTTGCAAGTCTAGGAGTAACCATTCCTATTAACTTCCCAAACGACATTTGTGTTCGTCCATTAGATTGATTAAAGGTGCATCAGTTGAGTAAGATCTGAAACTTGATTGGTAATTATGGTGCTATAGTCGTAAGATACTTCACTGCTTATTAATAAACTTTTTTCTCTAGCATGTTGGACGTCATGTTGTATACGCTAATAGACCTGTAATTGCTGACATCAGACCTACTGTTGTTGTTGAAATTGGGAGTGACTATGATCACCTTCAACCACTGGGACGGTATTAATGATTGATAAATTTGTTATGTGAGCTATGGGACCGTGGAGTTCAGAGACACCATCTTTCAGGAATTTGGCTGAAATGTTATCTGATCCAGTGTTTAATAGTTAAAAACCGTTTGGCGTGATGCCTTTAGTACTGTAGCAAGTTTTAAATCTAACACTACCAGTTATGTATCTCTCCATATATTTTTTTATGTAGTTGTTCATGAATCCGTCCAGGTGGAAGAGTTGGACCTAGCTTCTCACTGGACTGACTTGACACTTCCTCCAACATCTCTCACTCCAGTAAGTTGTTATGGTAGTGTGTAGATTTGTGACCTGACCCTCAAATATCTTCCAGTTATAAATTATCAGATATCTTCTCTTCGCTTCAGAGAGTATGTTCCAAATTCTTTAAGGTATTCTCAGTAGTTTAAATTATTTAATGACTATACGAGCAGTAAGCGAGCTGTGCATATTCCAGCGCTGATATCTTTCCTGCCTTGAACGGAACTGTTAGCACAAGGCGATATTAAAGACGTCATTTGAATAGTATCATCAGTGGCGTTGTATCTCTTTGGTCAGTCGTAGTTTCTCTACGTTATGCAAGATCCCATAACCCGCCCTGTCATTTTTCTGGACTTTGCTGCATTTTCGTTCTTGAGTTTTCTAAATGACAGATAAGCTGACATTATTATTCCTAAGTCTTATACCTGGTTCTTACCTTCTATAAGATGGATCTGCTTACCTTCTTTGTTCTGTGAATGTTTTAAAATTTTCATTCTTCCCGTATGTAAGCCGCTGAAATTTGTCATAAATAAACTTCATATGATTTTCATTTACCTACTGGGTTTAGCGTTTCTGTTATTATGTATTTATCCTGTTAACCAGGACTCCAAAATTCTTTCAAAAGGCAGCATGATTAAGAGCTGTAATATTAAGATTACTCGTACCTGACCCTTTCAGAGAAAATCTAAACAAGTGTAGCTATAAGAACATAAGAACATAAGAATGGAGGAACACTGCAGAAGGCCTACTGGCCCATATAAGGCAGGTCCTTATCAAAACGACCTCTACCCAAAGCGTCCCTGAATTTCATGAGATGATTGGTGGAATTTCGGTGTTGTACACAGGCGTTGTTCAAGTTACCGTTCTAAACAAGTGTAGCTATCATCTTGTTTCTTTATAAAACCTAATTACCTCCCATCTTATAATAATAATAATAATAATAATAATAATAATAATAATAATAATAATAATAATAATAATGATAATAATAATAATAATAATAATAATAATAATAATAATAAGAAGAAGAAGAAGAAGAAGAAGAAAGAAGAAATAAGAAAGGGAAGTATTTAGGTGCATGGGTTGTTTACTTTCCAAAGAATTAGGACCTTACACTTGCCTACACTGAACTGCATCTGCAATTCTTCCTACCACAACATTAACAGATTTTAGTCGTTCTGAGGTTCCCTGACGTTCTTCCCAGAATATATTTGTCGCCCTATTTTGGCATGGTCGACGAATTTATGAGGCCATTTGATTATCTTGCTCGTTAATGTAGATTGCCCAACATTGGCGCCGTTGGTGTTCCACTCATTACTGGATCCCAGTGTGTTTTGTTCCCTCATTTATGCTAGCACTCTGGGTGATGGTGACTGGACCAGCCAGCTTACCAGTGAAGAGGGACGAAAAGCGAAGCAAGACTTTGTTGTAGATGACGTTTCGCCCAGGTCTGAGCCTTATCCCGTGGCGTAATTATGCTCAATCGTGAGCAAAACGTCTTTATACCCTTTCTGGATAATACGGATGCATTCATATCACAGGAAGACTATTAGCACTACATTTCACTCAAGGAGAGCTTTATCAAGCCCTCATGAGCGAAACGTTGCCTTAATAAAGAGTTACTCTACTTTAAGTCCTTGTTTTATCCATTTTTCTTCAGATACTGCCTTTCACCCGGTCAAGTACACAGGTAGACCCCAGCGTTGCTGTGTACACATTACACAAGACAGGTAGACCCCAGCGTTGCTGTGTACACATTACACAAGACAGGTAGACCCCAGCGTTGCTGTGTACACATTACACAAGACACAGGTAGACCCCAGCGTTGCTGTGTACACATTACACAAGACAGGTAGACCCCAGCGTTGCTGTGTACACATTACACAAGACAGGTAGACCCCAGCGTTGCTGTGCACACATTACACAAGACACAGGTAGACCCCAGCGTTGCTGTGTACACATTACACAAGACAGGTAGACCCCAGCGTTGCTGTGTACACATTACACAAGACAGGTAGACCCCAGCGTTGCTGTGTACACATTACACAAGACACATGTAGACCCCAGCGTTGCTGTGTACACATTACACAAGACAGGTAGACCCCAGCGTTGCTGTGTACACATTACACAAGACAGGTAGACCCCAGCGTTGCTGTGCACACATTACACAAGACACAGGTAGACCCCAGCGTTGCTGTGTACACATTACACAAGACAGGTAGACCCCAGCGTTGCTGTGTACACATTACACAAGACACAGGTAGACCCCAGCGTTGCTGTGTACACATTACACAAGACACAGGTAGACCCCAGCGTTGCTGTGTACACATTACACAAGACAGGTAGACCCCAGCGTTGCTGTGTACACATTACACAATACACAGGTAGACCCCAGCGTTGCTGTGTACACATTACACAAGACACAGGTAGACCCCAGCGTTGCTGTGTACACATTACACAAGACAGGTAGACCCCAGCGTTGCTGTGTACACATTACACAAGACACAGGTAGACCCCAGCGTTGCTGTGTACACATTACACAAGACACAGGTAGACCCCAGCGTTGCTGTGACACATTACACAAGACAGGTAGACCCCAGCGTTGCTGTTACCATTCACACAATACACAGGTATCCCCCAGCGTTGTTGATGTACACATTACAAAAGACACAGATGACCCAGCGTTGCTGTGTACACATTACACAAGAGACAGGTAGACCCCAGCGTTGCTGTACATAAAGCTGTGTACTCAGTATAAGCTCAAACTTTTTCCCCTCCTGACGTTACCATTTTTTCACTTTGTTTTGCTTTCAATTTTCTCCCTCTCGACCAGCTGATCCATCATTATCACAACGTCTTGCTTACTAACTCCCCTTTCTTATTCCCTCTTTCCCCTCTCCCCTCTCCTCACTACCCTTCCCCGCCTTCTCTCTCCCTTCTGAAAAGCCTTTTGTTCCGAGGCAAAATGACCTTAATAAAAGCCCCAAATCCTGAAATATCTTCATGCGACCGCCGTTTCGCCCATAATTCCAATGGCTGGGGGATTTTCTTTATTGTACCATCCCAAACTGATGGTAACGAGGGATTTGCATGTCACCTGCAAGCCTCGACTCCTCATCTGGCAACATTGATTCACTGATGCCATATCCGATTTGCCTAAAATGATAAAGTTACTCTATTTTCTCTTTTTTGTAAGATGTGGATAAATGTTTTTTTTTATTATTTTATGAGGATCGAGGGGCAATTTTTTTTCAAAGTTTTTTTGCCGAGACCTGAAAGAGTATGAGTGTACACAGACCACTGGCGTCCTCACCTCAGATACTAATAGATAATGTAGATAATGCAGATAAATGGTTCAGAGAACCGACAAGGTGATAAATTAGACACATGTGTAACACTTGGGTATCTTTAGTGTGGAAACACAGTGGCTTCATCAGTAGAATACAACGAAGAATGGTGAAGATCAGAAGTAGTTTGCGGTAATCAGTCCCTCAGCCTGAAAATTACTCGATGTAATCACTGATTACACCTTAAACTCCTGAGCTTCACCATTTTTCCAGCATTGTACTGATGAAGCCACTGTGGGGCGAAACGTTTCCTCAATATAAATACAAGTGTTGCACATGTGTCTAATGTATCATGACGTATGAAGGACGGGGGGCGGGGGAGGCAACAGTGAGGACGGGGGAGGCAACAGTGAGGACGGGGGGAGGCAACAGTGAGGACGGGGGGAGGCAACAGTGAGGACGGGGGAGGCAACAATGAGGACAGGGGGGGGGAAGCAACAGTGAGGACGGGGGGAGGACACAGTGAGGACGGGGGGAGGCAACAGTGAGGACGGGGGAAGCAACAGTGAGGACGGGGGAAGCAACAGTGAGGACGGGGGGGGGCAACAGTGAGGACGGGGGGAGGCAACAATGAGGACAGGGGGGGGAAGCAACAGTGAGGACGTGGGGAGGCAACAGTGAGGACGGGGGGAGGCAACAGTGAGGACGGGGGGGCAACAGTGAGGACGGGGGAGGCAACAATGAGGACAGGGGGGGAAGCAACAGTGAGGACGGGGGAGGCAACAGTGAGGACGGGGGAGGCAACAGTGAGGACGGGGGGAGGCAACAGTGAGGACGGGGGGAGGCAACAATGAGGACAGGGGGGGGAAGCAACAGTGAGGACGGGGGGAGGCAACAGTGAGGACGGGGGGAGGCAACAGTGAGGACGGGGGGAAGCAACAGTGAGGACGGGGGAAGCAACAGTGAGGACGGGGGGGGGAAGCAACAGTGAGGACGGGGGAAGCAACAGTGAGGACGGGGGAGGCAACAGTGAGGACGGGGGGGAGCAACAGTGAGGACGGGGGAGGCAACAGTGAGGACGGGGGGAGGCAACAGTGAGGACGGGGGGAGGCAACAGTGAGGACGGGGGGAGGCAACAGTGAGGACGGGGGAGGCAACAGTGAGGACGGGGGAGGCAACAGTGAGGACGGGGGGAGGCAACAGTGAGGACGGGGGAGGCAACAGTGAGAACGGGTGGAGGCAACAGTGAGGACGGGGGGAGGCAACAGTGAGGACGGGGGGAGGCAACAGTGAGGACGGGGGAGGCAACAGTGAGGACGGGGGAGGCAACAGTGAGAACGGGTGGAGGCAACAGTGAGGACGGGGGGAGGCAACAGTGAGGATGGGGGGAGGCAACAGTGAGGACGGGGGGAGGCAATAGAACAGACTGCAACAGTGAGGGTGAGACCCAAAATAGGTTGTGGGCGGTACTGCGAGGATACATGGCACTCAAACCCCCTAAGAACAAGGCTCCTGGGCACTCAAACACTTAAGAACAAGGCTCCTGGGCACTCAAACACCTAAGAACAAGGCTCCTGGGCACTCAAACACTTAAGAACAAGGCTCCTGGGCACTCAAACATCTAAGAACAAGGCTCCTGGGCACTCAAACACCTAAGAACAAGACTCCGGGGCACTCAAACACCTAAGAAAAAGGCTCCTGGGCACTCAAACATCTAAGAACAAGGCTCCTGGGCACTCAAACATCTAAGAACAAGGCTCCTGGGCACTCAAACATCTAAGAACAAGGCTCCTGGGCACTCAAACATCTAAGAACAAGGCTCCTGGGCACTCAAACATCTAAGAACAAGGCTCCTGGGCACTCAAACATCTAAGAACAAGGCTCCAGGGCACTCAAACATCTAAGAACAAGGCTCCTGGGCACTCAAACATCTAAGAACAAGGCTCCTGGGCACTCAAACATCTAAGAACAAGGCTCCTGGGCACTCAAACATCTAAGAACAAGGCTCCTTGGCACTCAAACATCTAAGAACAAGGCTCCTGGGCACTCAAACATCTAAGAACAAGGCTCCTGGGCACTCAAACATCTAAGAACAAGGCTCCTGGGCACTCAAACATCTAAGAACAAGGCTCCTGGGCACTCAAACATCTAAGAACAAGGCTCCTGGGCACTCAAACATCTAAGAACAAGGCTCCTGGGCACTCAAACATCTAAGAACATGGCTAATTTTTTTAAAGTGCTTTAAAATAAGTCATTTACTGTCAATTATTTATAATTTGTAAATTTTGGCAGCTTATCAATTCAAGAAAAATTTTGAGTATTTGCTTAAAACGTTTTTGTATATTGCTTCCAGTAATGCATTACTAAGTTATCTTGGATGAAGATACGTATAAAACAGCGTAAAAGTTTATTATAACGATGTTTCGTTCAAGAGAAACCTCATCCAGTTACGATAAACGTCGAAAAGTCGATATGAAAAAGGTTTCTACTCTGTCCATGGTGAAGTTAGAACCCATGGCGAGTCGTAACACTAAAGTAAGATTCATCCAACTAGAAATACACCATGGTGAGGTTACCATGGATTCACAATGGTCACATTGACACCCGTGCTAATCTTATTGTAGTCAGATGGCCCAGTGGCTTACGCACTGGCCTGGAGTTTTACGACTTGCCATGGGTTCTAACCCCACCCGTACTCTGGTTTGTTGGCAATCGTTTTATTACGACTTTCACTTTATTTATCACTGTTCATCCACTTGTAGGTTCACTGCCTCTTCCACACATTGAGATGCCTTCATAAATCATACTGCTTTGTGAACTTCCTCAGCACGTCCAAGCAGTCACAAACCACTAACCTAATAATGAACGCTGAGAAAAAAAAGGGTACGGGTGGGGATCGAACTCATGGCAAAAGAGTAGTAAAACTTCAGGCGTAAGCTGAAAATTAAAGTATGTAGAAAATAAGAAAAAACGTGAAACAAAACGCGCCTGAGAGATCTTTATGTATAAAACTGTTTGAGAGTCGAGCTCTCAGGATTTGTAAATAAGAAATACCAATAAGAATTCAACTATATACTTTATAATTTGATCTTCGTCTGTGCTATGCCAGACTAACAGACGCATTTATAACAAAGTCTTATTCTGGCTACTACAACAACAGTCAGTCTGTTTAAACTGCAAGTTGCTCCATGAATGTACACATCTATGTTCATGTTATCAGAGTGAATTATAGATCTACCCAAGCTTCTACCTGTAGTCCTGTAACATTCAGATTCATTGTTTGTCTCTCTCCTAATAATTCTAATACCTGGCACAGACAAAGCAAGATTATACTCAAATTCTTCTCCTTTTAGATCAACTTGTTTGACTGATTGACCGGTCTTGTCATGCACGGACAAGTGAGTGAGATAGAAGAATTTATAAGAATTTTAGGTTAGTCCCTTTCTCCCTTTTATTATAGGTTATAATTCTCCAGTGAGCTTGTCATTACACCAGCCGAGTGCAGTCATCGACGACACATTGATTACTTTTCAAAGATAAAAACAGAAACATTTGCTTCATTTCTCAGCATCTTGACACTAAGTGCAGTGTTAACGTTAATTATCCTCTCACTCCCCCCTCCCTCCTGTCACGATGCAAGATATTGCTAGCACTCCCAAGAGTGATTATGACTTCTTCGCTTTCCATTGAACACTAAGGATCGAGGAGATTCTTCCTGGTTAATGTGAACATCAGTTGCTTCATAATCTATTATGGATCAAACATACTATATGTACACCATTCTCTTTGTTATTACATGAGCTTTCTTGTTGAGGCTATTACAAGCAACAACTACGAGGCCACTCAGCCTATCTTTGATATGCATAATATATATATATATATATTTTATATATTAATATATATATATATAATATATATATATATATATAATATATATATATATATATATATATATATAATATTATAGCGGCATGTTATATGTTTATTATAACTAAAAACTTAATCGTATTATGGTAATAAAATCCGCTAAAATCTAAACTGTCGTTAAATAAAGGGATAAAACTCGTCACTAAAGATGAAGATTTAAGAGAAATGACTCAATTGAGTGGAGGTGACAGGAGGTAATGAGAGTGGTTCACCTGCTGCTCCTGATGAACGAGGTGAGGCTAATCCGCGAGGTCAGGTCATACCTAGTGATTACGGGGCCAGAGTTTCACTGGTGGTGGCTGTGATGTATTGTGTTGCTTCCTGCAACCTGCACATGAATCCTGCAACCTGCAACCTGCACCTGAAACCTGCAATCTGCAACCTGCAATCTACAACCTGCACCTGAAACCTGAAACCTGCAACCTGCAACCTGCAACCTGCAACCTTGGTGTATTGCCTTATAATTTGAATGATTTCCGTAATTTTTTATTTTGACGTGTTGTGTTGAATTGCACACACACACACACACACACACACACACACACACACACACACACACACACACACACACACACACACACACACACACACACACACACACACACACACATACACACACACACACACACACACACACACACATACACACACACACACACACATACACACACACACACACACACACACACACACACACACACACACACACACACACACACACACACACACACACCTACACCCAACCTACACCCTCATCCACCCACACCCTCTCCCACCCACACCCTCATCCACCCACACCCTCTCCCACCCACACCCTCACCCACCCAACACCCTCTCCCACCCACACCCTCATCCACCCACACTCTCTCCCACCCACACCCTCTCTCACACACTCTCTCCCACACCCTACTTCCATCCATCACTCTTCCTTTTTCTCTCTTTCCATCTTTGTATCACCACATCATCTCTTCAATCCCAATCATCTTTACCATCCACATCCCTCTTCCCTCCCTTCCTTTCATGAAATCTCCCTTTCCATCCCTACTTGTATCCCCCTCCCACCCCCACCTGCCTTCCCCAACCCCCCCACCTGCCTCTCCCTCCCGCCCCCACCTGCCTACCCCCTCCCACCCCGCCTGCCCCTCCCTCCAACCTTAAAATCTAACATTATTGGCTAAATCAGAAGTACAAATTTATCGCAATTTCTGGTGAGTTTCGTGAGTGTAAATCTTGATATTACCGGCAGTAGGGTGGGGGAGGGGAGGAGGGGGTGAGGAGTAATGAGGGTGGGGAGGGGAAGGGGGGAGGGAGAAGTAATGAGGGTGGGGGGAAATAAAGTGGAAGAATTGGAGAAAAAGAATTAAGGTTAGCTTTAATAACGCGATAAATAATGCGTTCTCAAGAAAGGAGGAGTATGTGAGGAGGGAGGAGAGGGGGGGAAGGGGAGGGAAGGGGAGGGAAGGGGAGGGAAGGGGAGGGAACGGGAGGAAAGGGAAGGGGAGAGAAAGGGAGGGAAGGATTGGGGAAGGAGAACTGAGGGATGTGTTGGAAGGTGGCGAAGTTGAAAGTGGGCGGAGGTTGCAACTTTAGGATGGGTGGGTTTGAGGTTGCAACTTTAGGATGGGTGGGTTTGAGGTTGCAACTTTACGATGGGTGGGTTTGCAACAGGAAAGTGGACGGGGTCTTGAAGTGTGTATGTGGGCGGGGTGCCATGAAGAGGGCGGGGAGCCAGTAAAAAGGGCGTGGTGCCATGGGAGTGTTCAGGGTGCCATGGGAGTGTTCAAGGTGCCATGCTAATGTTCTGGGTGCCATGCTAGTGTTCAGGGTGCCATGCTAGTGTTCAGGGTACCATGCTAGTGTTCAGGGTGCCATGGAGTTGTTCAGGGTGCTATGAAATTGTTCAGGGTGCCATGGGAGTGTTCAGGGTGCCATGCTAGTGTTCAGCGTACCATGTTAGTGTTGAGGGTGCCATGGGATTGTTCAAGGTTCCATGGGAGTGCTCAGGGTGCCATGGGAGTTTTCAGAGTACTATGCTAGTGTTCAGGGTGCCATGGGAGTGTTCAGGGTGCCATGCTAGTATTCAGGGTGCCATGCTAGTGTTCAGGAGTGCCAGGGAGGGGGCGGGAGGGGGTGGGAAGATGATCCCAGGGTTGTATATCAGTGCTGAACAGGGGCGCTCCACCGCCCTCAGATTACACCACCCGGAACTAAGCCATAATTTCTGATTGACCGCCTTCGTGACGCATTCACGGATGCCTCTCTCCTCTTTCTCTTCCTCCTCCTCCACCACCATCTCATTCTAACCTTCCACCCCTCCTACAACACCCCCTTCACCTTAAACCACCTCCTCCTCCTCCTCCTCCAACACTCCTCCAACACTCCTCCAGCACTCCTTCACAACACCAATACAGATAATACAGACTAATAAAACAAATGTGTCTGCATGTACATTTATGTATGTATGTTTGTATGTATGTATGCATGTATGTATGTATGTATGTATGCATGTATGTATATACGTATGTATGTATGTAAGTATGTATGTGTATGAATGTACTATGTATGTATATGATGAATGGTTTTGAGAACCGACAAGTTCAAGAACTGAAACACTTATGCAACATATGGGAATCAAAATTGAAGAAACGTTTCGCCACACAGTGGCTTCATCAGTCTTATACAGATTGTTAGGTAAGACACATATGCAACAGTTAGGTATCTTTATTTCGAAACGTTTCGCCTACACAGTAGGCTTCTTCAGTCGAGTACAGAAAAGTTGATAGAAGCAGAAGAGACTTGAAGACGATGTAATCAGTCCATCACCCTTCTGCTTCTATCAACTTTTCTGTACTCGACTGAAGAAGCCTACTGTGTAGGCGAAACGTTTCGAAATAAAGATACCTAACTGTTGCATATGTGTCTTACCTAACAACCTGTCGGTATTTTATACCATTTTAATGTTCAGTCTTATACAGAGCAGAAAGGAATAAGGAGAGAAGGAGTTTGAATTAATCAGTCCCTCAACCTGGAGTCGATGTGTTCAGTCCATCAATCTTGTAGAAAGTACAGCACAGAGCCGAAGCAGTGACTTATATACTGTAGTGAGGTCCAAAGATTTGACAAGTTTTGAAGAATTCCATTCATCACATGTGTCAGACACTGCATCATCATGGGATCTTGATACAAAGAATTCTTCAAAACTTGTCAGATCTTTGGACGAAGACCTACTTACACTAGTGGATGGCACCACTATGACCCCCGCCTCCTCCTGCTTTGCCTCACCTGACTACAGTATATAAGCCACTGCTTCGGCCCTGTGCTGTACTTTCTACAAGATTGATGGACTGAACACATCGACTTCAGGCTGAGGGACTGATTACCTCAAACTCCTTCTCTCCCTGTTCTTTTCTGCTTTGTATAAGACTGATGAAGCCACTGTGTGGCGAAACGTTTCTCCAGTAAATATTCCCATATGTTGCATAAGTGTCTCAAATCTTCACTATGTATGTATATATGTATGTATGCCTGGGAACAATTTAGAAGTACCTTCATCATCATCCTTGATGACATTGCACCAGTTAAAGATGTTAGGATAAAGAGAACTGAACTCTGGATAACTGGCGATATACTGGATAACATCATATTTAAAGATCAGTTCCTGAAAAGGTTTAGGGCAAATAAACAAACCGTTGCAGCTCTAGATGATCTGATCAACGTCAGTGGAGAGCCTTGAAAAAAAAAGTGCAAAGGCAAAGCACTGCTGCTCAATAATCAAAGAATACAGGGGCAACTTAGAAAGCTATGGCAACAACTAAAGGCACTGAGGTATATCTATAAACCTGTAGATCGATCTATCATATATAGCACAGGGATGCCATGAAACAACTAAATCGGCAGATCGTGTCAATTCGTTTTACCCAACTGTTACATCAACATTAGTCAGTAGAGTGCCAGTTGCCTCAGAGAACTTCAACACAGAGTTTAGTAACTTTTAAGCAGAACCTTTGCAAAAGCATTTGACAAATGCGATCATGGCGTAATAGCCCATAAAATACGTGCTAAAGGAATAACTGGGAAAGTGGGGAGATGGATCTTCAACTTCCTAACAAATCGAACACAAAGAGTAGTGGTCAACAGAGTTAAATCGGAGGTTGCCATAGTGAAGAGCTCTGTTCCACAAGGCACAGTACTCGCCCCCATCTTATTCCTTATCCTCATATCAGACATAAACAGAGATATACACCACAGCACCGTATCATCCTTTGCGGATGATACTAGGATCTGCATGAGGCTGTCATCTGCTGAGGACGCGGTTAACCTCCAAGAAGATATAAACAAAGTTTCCAGTGGGCAACGGTAAAGAATATGATGTTCAATGAGGACAAATTCCAACTACTCCGTTATGGAAAACTGGAGGAGATAATAACTAGAACAGAGTATACTACTGACTCCGGCCATACAATAGAGCGGAAAAATAATGTAAGGGGCCTGGGAGTAGTAATGTCTGAGGATCTCACTTTCAAGGGTCACAACAGTGCCACGATCGCACGTGCAAAGAAATGATAGGATGGATAATGAGAACTTTCAAAACGAGAGATGCCAAGCCATGATGATCCTTTTCAAATCACTTGTTCTCTCTAGGCTGGAATACTGCTGTACATTAACATCTCCATTCAAAGCAGGTGAAA
>NC_069440.1:17058264-17080764 GCF_026875155.1 Cherax quadricarinatus
CCCAACCTGCTCCTTATACCTACATGGGTATGCCAAACAGAGGAATTAATCAACCCAATATAAAGGATTTAAAATAGCACTTTTTCTCAAATCGCGTGTATGATAAGTTGTGTTGAAAATAGTATACAATACCGACAAGTTGATGATTACGATACATGTGCAGTAGATGCAGTAGTGATATGAAAATGATATAATCGGTCCATCAATCTTGGAGAAATAGTATTTGAGGTGGTCAGTCCCTCAGCCTGGAGAAGTGTTCAGCTTCATGGTCTGGAACGATAAAAAATACCCAACTGTTGCGCAGGTGTCTTTACCATCATGACAAGTTGTCGTAACGATAACTGTGAAATCTATCATTTTGACCCCATCACGTCTCCCCCCGGCACGAGTGTTAAGTCTACAGTCACTTCGAAAATCTTGTACCAACCATTTTCCCTTTTGCCAGAGAGGTGCTGGCGATCCACCTCTCTCGCTATACTTCCTTTATGATTCTCATTACATTTCATCACTGTTGCTTCGTGTGTGTACTCACCTAGTTGTACTCACCTAATTGAGGTTGCGGGGGTCGAGTCCGAGCTCCTGGCCCCGCCTCTTCACTGATCGCTACTAGGTCACTCTCTCTGAACCGTGAGCTTTATCATACCTCTGCTTAAAGCTATGTATGGATCCTGCCTCCACTACATCGCTTCCCAAACTATTCCACTTACTGACTACTCTGTGGCTGAAGAAATACTTCCTAACATCCCTGTGATTCATCTGTGTCTTCAACTTCCAACTGTGTCCCCTTGTTACTGTGTCCAATCTCTGGAACATCCTGTCTTTGTCCACCTTGTCAATTCCTCTCAGTATTTTGTATGTCGTTATCATGTCCCCCCTATCTCTCCTGTCCTCCAGTGTCGTCAGGTTGATTTCCCTTAACCTCTCCTCGTAGGACATACCTCTTAGCTCTGGGACTAGTCTTGTTGCAAACCTTTGCACTTTCTCTAGTTTCTTTACGTGCTTGGCTAGGTGTGGGTTCCAAACTGGTGCCGCATGCTCCAATATGGGCCTAACGTGTGTGTGTGTGTGTGCGTGTATGTGTGTGTGTTGTGTGTGTGTGTGTGTGTGTGGTGTGTGTGTGTGTGTGTGTTGTGTGTGTGTGTGTGTGTGTTGTGTGTGTGTATGGTGTGTGTGTGTGTATGTGTGTGTGTGTGTGTGTGTGTGTGTGTGTGTGTGTGTGTGTGTGTGTGTGTTGTGTGTGTGTGTGTGTGTGTGTGTGTGTATGTGTGTGTGTGTGTGTATGTGTGTGTGTGTGTGTGTGTTGTGTGTGTGTGGTGTGTGTGTGTGTGTGTGTGTGTGTGTGTGTGTGTGGTGTGTGTGTGATAGACAGAGACATAGGCAGAGAGATCCGATCAGAAAGAACAATGATAACAGTTACCGACAGACGGGAATAAAAAAAATAATTGATAACTTGAATAAAAGGCAGTTCCCAAGACTTAATGAATTAACACATTGCCCAGTGCATTATTTTTGTTGTTGCAGACCTCGTGGACTGTAGTGACTGTTGTTGCAGACCTCGTGGACTGTAGTGACTGTTGTTGCAGACCTCGTGGACTGTAAGGACTGTTTTTCTGAAGACCTTGTAGAATGTGGTGATTGTTCTTGCGGACCTCGTGGACTGTAATGACTGTTGTTGCAGACCTCGTGGACTGTAGTGACTGTTGTTGCAGACCTCGTGGACTGTAGTGACTGTTGTTGCAGACCTCGTGGACTGTAGTGACTGTTGTTGCAGACCTCGTGGACTATAGTGACTGTTGTTGCACACCTTGTAGAATGTAGTGATTGTTCTTGCAGACCTCGTGGACTGTAGTGACTGTTGTTGCAGACCTCGTGGACTGTAGTGACTGTTGTTGCAGACCTCGTGGACTGTAGTGACTGTTGTTGTGTCGTGGGGTTCGAAAGGAGATAACGAGGGTTGATGATATACACACTTGTTGGATGGTAACAATATATTGCAGAATGTGAGAAAGGGGAGCCCAACCTGCCGTGTGTTGCCTGGTAGATCTATGCGTGGACTGAGAAAGCTACAGAGGTACTCGCACACACATGCGCATCACGTGACGTCACACAAACTGGTCCCTAGGCCTAGTAAGGGATCGTATATATAAAACATATGGATGGTACTATGATACACAGATAAGCTATACAACACATGTAGGGGATCAGCAACTATGCTGACAGCTCGGTCATGTTACGTATGTCGTCTCAACATACAATACTACACTATAGGTTGAACAGGCAGGTGGCTCTGGGCTGATTCTATACAATAACAAAGACATATTTAACTTAGAACTAATGGATGGTATCATAATGGATATTAACATAATGGATTTTAACATAATGAGTTTTAACATAATGCATTACAATTATAAGAACAAATCATGTTATAATATAGGATGGAATTGATCGATCGATCTTTATTCATGCACTCTACGGATTCTGAGGAAGAATAAATATGTATACAAGGTGAAAGTAATTAACAGCAAAGGCAAATCTGGTGCACACAGATCATTACTGTTAATTCTCAGAATTCGGAGGGAACGTGAACACGAAAAAAAAAAACTTATGAAAACTGATCAGCTGATAACAAAACACACAGCTGAGAACTTCATTCATCTTGGACATCTAATTATACATACTATGTACATTTAAACCCAACTCTGCGAGGGTAAGATTTACATATGCAGAATGGTTATCATCTTTGGGTGGATCGAATTCTTCTACAATGGCTAACACATGCCTTGACTGAGGACGATCTGAACGAGTATCTACAAAAGATACAGCTACATTCACTAGTGACTGTGGAATTACTAACTGGTATACTCTTCTGCTTGGAGTACTCAACTCGGCTGTTCGATACAGTAATTCTTGGCTCATTACAAAGTCACTAATGGGTGCTGGTGGCTTCACAGTCAGAATAAGATCTTCCTGGAGCAGGAATCGAATCACACCAGACCACATGGGATCTGTTCTTTCTTACCGGAGGAATGAACAAACTCGGTGGAGTAGATGACTCTCCCCGGTTGAAAAAAATAATGCTATAACACGCAATATGAGCAAGGGAGAATGGATCTACTATCTCTCACTGCAAGTACAGGGGAAAATAAATGGACATGGTCAACAATACAGATATTCAATCTGAGTCACACACAGTGACACGAGGTATCAACTATAAAGAAACTACACTTACAAACGTTAACAACATGTGAAAGTTACTCGAGAAATAGCTTTTTACAATGCACGAATTACTGTCAACTAGGATGGGATCACCATCTGGAACACAAGGGACAACAACAACACTCAAGTGAGTACACTAGCCACAGAAACGTCTTTCTGCAACGGCTTGTGGCATCAGCAAGAGATGGCATAAATCATTGCAAGTAAAGTTCTTCTGAAAGCGTCCCCTGGGAAGGAACGAATACTTGAACAAGTCGCCATCGCAAGGATAATAGTCTCAGCACCCAGGGTTGTCTGAGGTTCCTCTGAATCCCAAGGTAACTGTACACTATCCTGCGTGCACGATATTTTGGCTGGATTCCAGACAGGAGTGACAGTCTTACTAGTGCCTGACCGCTCAGCTATGTTAATAAGTAATTCATGAATCTATAGGAGCTTAATCTGAACTTCACATACCGCAGCACTTTAACAAATCTCAGATACAAGCTGTGAGAAACACATTGTCTAGCTAGGTACTGTCTTTCAGTCAGTAAGGGAATATTGATACTGTGGACTGATTCATACTGACTTTGACTGGCATGATACACTAAGTAAGCAAACAAAAGTGACTGGGACATCTTCTCAGGGAACTTACTCAAGGACATAAAGGCAAAAAAAAAAAAAAAAATAGAATGACACAATAAGCTTAGATGGGAAGAAAATGCTTAACTAATCTGCATAAGTAAAGGAAAAAAAAATTAAGTCACACTGTAAGCAAGGAGAACTCATGAAAATAAAAAAAATTACTCAACTGGATAAGCAACACTTTGAAAATCAAGAGAAATTATTTTACTCAAATCAAATTTACTCAAATTTACTTTAATTGAATTGATGGCACAGTGAGTTGTCTTTACTCTCAATTCAATAAGGAAATTCAACAATAAATGATAAATCAATCAAAAATGTTAAAATGGAATCAATAAAGCTTGTGCAAAATTAAAACAAACTGGGAAAACAATTCACTAAAAATAAAATAAAATGACACACAAAGAATAAAATATTATGCACAGAACAGAGCATATGAAACTGCACTGAAATAAACTGTTGCAATATTGCAAATAACAATTACTAATCAAAAGTACTGCACAACACTACATAAAAATTTCTGATAGAAAAAAAAATTGAATGGCAGCACAATATTTATACAAGAATTATTGTAAAATGAGTCAATGTTGCAGTAATAAAAAAAATAACACACACAAGAAAATACAGTTTACAAAAACAACAACAAAAATATTATCAAGGAATGAACTGATTGAACACTTTAACTCTTATTTGCAGCTTAAACAACACTTACTGAACAAGGAAAAGAATGATTTACTTTAAAAGAAGAACTTGAAAATTGCACCAAGAGTGAATTTGTTCAATGAAATATGAAAATAATAGAGGAAGAAAAAACATAAAGCAAGGGAAAATGAATTAACATTTTACAGTGTTGCAGGAAAAATAACACATCAATATATGCACAATACTATGAGAATTTTCTTGTAATGAAGCTTGGGGTGTGAAAAATTGGAAAAAAAATTTGTCTTGCTTAAAACAAAATAATGGCACTATTGTTGGGGAGATAAGACAAATTAGACTGGCTAAATGAAAGGAAGTAACACAAGAATGTTGAACACACAAAGAAAAGAAAATAGCAAATGAATGAAAACAAAAACAGCAAGAATACACAAATGCTGGGAGAAAAAAAATAACTGAGACAAGAATGAGTTGTGATGCAGAATATAAGGTAACAATTTACTGAATTACTTCACTGTATAAATTACTAGACAAGGAACACAGTACTGTGAACACAAGATAATTGTGAAGTGTAAACACAAGTTTATACTGCTTATATATTGCACACAACAAGGAAAAAACATTAAAGTACTTACTTCAAGTATATAAAAAAAAAAAAAAACACAAACAGACATAAAATAAAGAACGAAAAGTAACACAGAAGAAAGAGAGAAAAAAAGATATTGTTGCAAACAGTATATAATGAACACTGAGTCTAATCAAGAGTCACTGAATGTCACTAAGAAATCACTGGAAACACAAAAAAAAAAAATGTCTCAACACTCGCAAATGTCTCTATGAAAAAAATGTTAGTCATTAACACTATAGCAACGTTGTAGAATGAGGTGGATGGTGGAGGAAGGTGGTGGAGTCTCGTGGTTGGCTGCGTTCCTACTCCACACGAGAAGCCTCGAAGAATTTGCGCTTAAATCGACGATGGACTCACACAGGAGGCTTTTACGATGGCGCAAACTGACGAAGGAACACACCTGGCTCTTGACCCCCTATGTGGTCCGTACAAATATGGTGCTAGAACCCGTAATAAGGGTACAAAAACAGTGGTAGTGGGTGAGGCAGCGAAGTGAGCCACCGCATGGTGACTGGGCCTATGGGATGAATGGCGTAAACCACTCTGGGGACACCCCCACTAGGCACGAAGATATTCTAAGCCGAGCTGGCTTAAAAAAACCACAAAATATCACAACACCACAGGGGTGATAAAACACTCAGAACAGCTAGAACTTGAAGCACAAAGCGATGAAGACTATACCCATGTGGCTTGCTTGAGTACTGGGTTAGTCACTTGGGTTAGTTGCTGGCTGGCTTGGCTTAACCCTTCACACAGACTGGCTTGATAACTTGTAACGATGAGCACAGCAGGGGTGGAAAACTGGCTTGGCAGGCAAGGCTGGATGGTGTAAGGTTAGGCTGGACTCCCCCCCACAAATTGGCTTGGTGGCTTGGCTTGCTTTGCAAACCCGGGTCAACCCCTAGGAAGTAATGCAAATAAGCAAATAAAATGCTAATACACAGAGACTGACCAGAAGTAGGAAGCAATAGGCTGGTCAATGCTTGCTTGGGGTAGCTGCTTGGCTAGGTCGGCCTACTGGCCACACAAAATATCCGTCGTCGGCTGAGAGAATTTATCTCCGTGCATAGCCGTAATTATCAATTTTATGCCCACACTGCTGTCACCATTTGTCGTGGGGTTCGAATGGCGATAACGAGGGTTGAAGATATACACACTTGTTGGATGGTAACAATATATTGCAGAATGTGAGAAAGGGGAGCCCAACCTGCCGTGTGTTGCCTGGTAGACCTATGCGTGGACTGAGAAAGTTACAGAGGTACTTGCGCATCACGTGACGTCACACAAACTGGTCCCTAGGCCTAGTAAGAGATCGTATATATAAAACATATGGATGGTACTATGATACACAGATAAGCTATACAACACATGTAGGGGATCAGCAACTATGCTGACAGTTGCACACCTTGTAGAATGTAGTGATTGTTCTTGCGGACCTCTGTGTACTGTACTGACTGTTGTTGCAGACCTCTTGGACTGTAGTGACTGTTGTTGCAGACCTCGTGGACTGTAGTGACTGTTGTCGCAGACCTCGTGGACTGTAGTGACTGTTGCACACTTTGTAGAATGTAATGATTGTTCTTGCGGACCTCGTGGACTGTAGTGACTGTTGTTGCAGACCTCGTGGACTGTAGTAACTGTTGTTGCAGACCTCGTGGACTGTAGTGACTGTTGTTGCACACCTCGTGAACTGTAGTGACTGTTTTTTCAGACCTCGTGGACTGTATTGATTGTTGTTGCAGACCTCGTGGACTGTAGTGACTGTTTTTACAAACCTTGTGGATTGTAGTGACTGTTGTTGCAGACCTCGTGGACTGTTGTAACTGATGTTACAGACCTCGTGGATTGTAGTGACTGTTTTTGCAGACGTCGTGGATTGCAGTGACTGTTTTGCAGACCTCGCGGACTGTAGTGACTGTTGTTGCAGACCTTGTAGACTGTAGTGACTGCTGTTGCAGACCTCGTGGACTGTAGAGACTGTTGTTGCAAACCTCGTGAACAGTAGTGTCTATTTTTGCAGACCTCGTGAACTGTAGTGACTGTTGTTGCAGACCTTGTAGACTGTAGTGACTGCTGTTGCAGACTTCGTGGACTGTAGTGACTGTTGTTGCAAACCTCGTGAACAGTAGTGGCTATTTTTGCAGACCTCGTGGACTGTAGTGACTCTTGTTGCAGACCTTGTAGACTGTAGTGACTGTTGTTGCAGACCTCGTGGACTGTAGTGAGTGTTGTTGCAAACCTCGTGAACAGTAGTGACTATTTTTGCAGACATCGTGGATTGTAGTGACTGTTGTTGCTGACCTCGTAGACTGTAGTAACTGTTGTTGCAGACCTCGTTGACTGTAGTGACTGTTGTTGCAGACCTTTTGGACTGTAGTGACTGTTGTTGCAAACCTCGTGGACTGTAATGACTATTGTTTCAGACCTCGTGGACTGTAGTGACTGTTTTTGCGGACCTCGTGGACTGTAGTGACTGGTTTTACAAACCTCGTGGACTGTAGTGACTGTTGTTGCAGACCTCGTGAACTGTAGTGACTGTGGTTGCAGACCTCGTGGACTGTAGTAACTATTGTTGCAGATCTCGTGGACTGTAGTGACTGTTGTTGCAGACCTCGTGGGCTGTAGTTACTGTTTTTTGCAGACCTCGTAGACTGTAGTGACTGTTGTTGCAGACCTCGTGAACTGTAGTGACTGTTGTTGCAGACCTCGTGAACTGTAGTGACTGTTGTTGCAGACCTCGTGGACTGTAGTGACTGTTGTTGCAGACCTCGTGGACTGTAGTGACTGTTATTGCAGACCTCGTGAACTGTAGTGACTGTTGTTGCAGATCTCGTGGACTGTAGTGACTGTTGTTGCAGACCTCGTGGACTGTAGTGACTGTTGTTGCAGACCTCGTGGACTGTAGTGACTGTTGTTGCAGACCTCGTGGACTGTAGTGATTGTTGTTGCAGACCTCGTGGATTGTAGTGACTGTTGTTGTAGACCTCATGAACTGTAGTAACTGTTGTTGCAGACCTCTTGGACTGTAGTGACTTTTGTTGCAGACATTGTAGACTGCAGTGACTGTTGTTGCAGACCTCCTGGACTGTAGTAACTGTTGTTGCAGACCTCGTGCACTGTAATGACTGTTGTTGCAGACCTCGTGGACTGTAGTGACTGTTGTTACAGACCTCTTGGACTGTAGTGACTGTTGTTGCAGACTTTGTAGACTGCAGTGACTGTTGTTGCAGACCTCCTGGACTGTAGTAACTGTTGTTGGAGACCTCGTGGACTGTAGTGACTGTTGTTGCAGACCTCGTGCACTGTAGTGACTGTTGTTGCAGACCTCATGAACTGTAGTGACTGTTTTTGCAGACCTTGTGAACTGTAGTGACTGTTTTTGCAGACCTCGTGCACTGTAATGACTGTTGTTGCAGACCTCGGCGACTGTAGTGACTGTTGTTGCAGACCTCTTGGACTGTAGTGACTGTTGTTGCAGACTTTGTAGACTGCAGTAACTGTTGTTGCAGACCTCCTGGACTGTAGTAACTGTTGTTGCAGACCTCGTGGACTGTAGTGACTGTTGTTGCAGACCTCGTGGACTGTAGTGACTTGTTGCAGACCTTGTAGACTGCAGTAACTGTTGCTGCAGACCTCGTGGATTAGTGACCGCTGTCGTGACCGTCGTTGGTTAGGTTTGTCAGGAAACAGGAGAAGTGTTTCTTGATACGAGTCTTAGTAATATGATGACCCACAGCTGAAGCTTTTGGTCACCTGATCAAGGCCTTCCACTGGCTTACCATTCCGCTCCATTCAAACTTACATTTATAACCGTATGTCCCTCGTAGTCTTAATTTTACCACCGCCGCCGCCGCCGCCACCAACCCGTTCACCACCCCCACCACAACCACCACCACCACCATCACCACCATCAGACAGCAGCACCACCACAGCAACCACCATCACCGCCACTACCACCACCACCACCACCATCACCACCACCGCTACCACAGATAACGCATACACACACACACACACACACACACACACACACACACACACACACACACACACACACACACACACACAATAATTTTTACAGCACAAGGCCAGTAAAGTGTAGTGGTATTAGCTTGGAGAAGATAAATTGGAGGCTGACTCCATACACTGATTCTCAAGTAAATATAACCGAGGCTGACCTGGCAGCAGGTCAACACATACACACACACACACACACACACACACACACACACACACCACACATTGTACAATGGAGTATTCAGCCGGAAAATCTGAGAGGCGGTGAGAGATATTATTCTCATAATAAGATGTAGGTTAAGTCACTCTCAGAGAGACAAAGGTTGACCCTGTGACACAGAAAATGCAACAACTGCCAGTATCTAGAAAAAGACTGGAATATGGAACACACTGTGGATAAGAATATAACGAAACTGGACACGATATATAATAAAACTAAATAAATATGATAGCCGTGCAGAAAAATGCCCAAAAAAATTGGAATAAACAACGCATTATGCACTGTATGTCAAGCAAAGTTAAGAAAAGCCCAGGAAAAGAAAAATCGCCCATCTATCCATGCATTGCCTTTGCGTCTGAGTGGGTCAGTGCCCCAGCAGTCCATGCCCCAGGGGGAGCCACCGCCCCTGCAGTCATGCCCCAGGGGGAGCCACCGCCCCTGCAGTTATGTCCAGTGGGTCAGCGCCCCCGCAGCCATGCCCCAGGGGGAGTCAGCGCCCCCGCAGCCATGCCCCAGGGGGAGTCAGCGCCCCCGCAGCCATGCCCCAGGGGGGTCAGCGCCCCCGAAGCCATGCCCCAGGGGGGTCAGCGCCCCCGAAGCCATGCCCCAGGGGGTCAGCGCCCCCGCAGTCATGCCCCAGTGGGAGTCAGCGCCCCCGCAGCCATGCCCCAGGGGGTCAGCGCCCCCGCAGTCATGCCCCAGTGGGAGTCAGCGCCCCCGCAGCCATGCCCCAAGGGGAGTCGGTGCCCCCGTAGCCATGCCCCAGGATTAAAGAAAAATTGACATTTTATTTAGACTGCATTAGGCAATTTTACCCATTTTATTAAATAACTGTGATACTGTTTTTAATGTGATAACAAAAGAATGCATCATTTGACTGGCTTCAAACTTACAGTGCTGGTTTATTTTACTTTCAAAAAGGTTCAGATTGGTTTTGAGCTACACAGGTTCTAACTTCCTAATTTTATCAAACAAAATTGGGACATGGGTTTCCACGTGATAACTCGAGAACGAGTCTTCAGTTCGTCTTCAAACTTTCACCCCTGTTGTATCTTATTTAAAGTGACGTTCAAATTATTACTGGATTAAATTATATTTTACGCCGAAGAGGCTAGTTTACTGTGCACCAAAAGAATAAAGAAAAGTCCTGGGAAGTAGACCTCAAAATGGTTCACAGGAATATATCTGAATTTATATCTACAATTAACTTATGTGTTACATGGAAATTTAGGAAATTTGTTTAATATATCTGATATTTTATTTTCATTAATGGGACATCTTGATACATCACATAGGTTATTATATTGTTTATCTCTATGTTCCCCAGTAAGTGGACAATTTAGCAAATATTGCTTAAGACAGAGCTAGACAACATCAGTCAGTCTGCTCACATTGCAACATGCTCCATAAACGTACTTATCTACGTTCGTGTTATCATGGTGGGTGATAGATCTATTCAGGCTTCTAACTCCATTCCTATAACATTATTTACTTTTCTCCTTATATGGTTTTTAATACTATACACAGCTATACCAGAGTTTTATCCTATATTGTCGAGTGTAAGTGTCAATTTACAAAATTAACACTTACGTTTAGCCTTGTTATAGCTGTGCTAGCCATGTTATTTGTAGTTTTTAAGGGAAACACTGTTAAAGTATTGTAATGTATTAAAAATTGAATATAACCACGAAAATAAAGCGAATTTTTTTTATGGCGTGTTGCAGTTTGGAAAATGCACACAATCTCCCTTGCTAATTTTATACATTAAATTGTGATTTTTCATAATACTTCCTATGATCGACTTCAGATTTGTAATACTTATATACGTTACTGAAGGAATATTTGGACTGCTGTTGGAGTATCTAGGTTTAAACACACACACACACACACACACACACACACACACACACACACACACAGCCAACTCCTTCCCCCAGCCACGAGTACAATCCATTCTTATATTAGTGCTAGGTAGACGCTTCAGGCGTTTACTTCTGAGAAAGGCGCTCTTCCCTGCATAGAAATGAAGCCCAAATGTAATCTAAATTGTTTTATGTAAGGCGGCCCAGGATAACGCCTCCTGCTATATTTTGCTCTTATAAGTGTTTTCTGGCCACGCAGCTCAAGTCGGAATTTTTTAAATCTCTCTCTTTCTCTCTTTTGCTTCTTTCACTTTTAGAGCGATCTTTTATTCCTTAGTTATTTTTGTTAGATAAAACGGGTAAATTTATTTTATTATTTCTTCTTCTTCTTCTTCTTCCTCTTCTTCTTCTTCTTCTTCTTATTATTATTATTATTATTATTATTAGTAGTAGTAGTAGTAGTAGCAGCAGCAGCACTAGTAGTAATAGTACTAGAAGCAGTAGTAGTACTAGTGTAGAAACATTATGACTTCAAATCGTTAATATTATTCTTTCCTCATTTGGCACAACACACAACCACCGCACACACACACACACACACACACACAACACACACACACACACAAAATAATAAACAATAACACATAATATATATATATATATATATATATATATATAGTATATATATATATATATATAAAGACAATGTTCAAGAAAGTTCTAGCCCTGTAAATTATAAAATAATCATTTATATTGCCTTAATGTACATATTACCATAATAATGTCGTGATGGATAATATCCGATATGTAAATGGCTATATTACATGAGATTACACAGCTGTTCTTAGAGAAAATCACATATTGGTATCCTTAATATGGAGTGGACCGGTTATAAGACTGAGGCCAGCTGAAGGCATCGGTCACATGACCAAAAGCTCCAGCTAGCGGATCATTATGTAACTAACACCCAGCGTCAGAAGACGCACGCTAGGTCATACACACCGGGAGGTGTATATGTTTCTTAGTGTATGTATCCCCCTAACTTGGGGATTAAAACATACTTGACTGGTGGTGAAGACATCATACGCAAACTTAATGACCCTTTGTGCTGTCGATGGGATTTAAACCCAATTAACCATCCAACCATCAACCAACCAACTGCTGTTGACGGGGAAGATTTTCAGCCGATTCTTCATGCATAAAAAATAGGCCAATTATGTTATTCTGTGAAGATTATATGATAATTTTTGTTTGCCAGCGAAGTCCAAGATGGTAACTGAAGTCTGACTCTTAGCGAAAGGCAGAGAGTTCAACAAATGGAAGACTGAATGAACTTTGACAGAGTGCAAGAAATCGGAAAGATTAGAAAAACTGGGAAAATGCCGGAATGGAAAGAAAAGAGATTAAACAGAATGCTAGAGATGGAAGAGAATATGAGAACTTTGATAAGTTGAAAGACATGGGAGAGAAAATAAAAAAAATATAGAATTCAAGAAAATAGAGGGAATGACAAAAATAGCATAGAATGCAAGAAATTTAATAAAATATTAAAAAAAAATGTGATAAATGGTTTTGAAAACAGACAAATTGAAGAGTTGAGACACTTATGCAGTATATGGGAATCTTTACTGAAGAAACGTTTCGCCACTTCTCCTCTCCTTATATCTTCCTACTTTGTATAAGACTGACGAAGCCACTGTCTGGCGAAACGTTTCTTCAATAAAGATTCCCATATGTTGCATAAGTCTCTCAACTCTTCGTTAAAAAAATGATAGAGAATAAGAAACCGGAGAGAATAAAGATGAAAGAAAATTAATTATTTAATGTAGATGGAAGAATGTATATAATTTTATGGAGATGGAAATTTTTTTAATTATTTTAAAGATGGAAGGATGTGTATAATTTATTTTATAAAGATGGAAGGATGTGTATAATTTATTTTATAAAGATGGAAGGATGTGTATAATTTATTTTATAAAGATGGAAGGATGTGTATAATTTATTTTCAGAATGTTATAAACTCAGAGCTGCAGTAATAACATGTATTTTTCCCTCATTGAATCTGTCTGTTACTTCATAAATCATCCAACCTTGACAGGACAAGAGTGTATCCTCCCCCTCTCCCCATCCACTACCTCCTCTCCCCACCATTCCCCTCCTTCACCCCCAGCCCCCCTCCCTCCCTCCTATGTATCACCGCCTCTTCCATCCCTCCCCACCAGCCTTTTCTCTACTTTTTACACCTTTTTTTTCCTTCTAAATAACCCCTCCTCCCATTTATCGCACCACTAACCCTTTTTCTTCCTCTTCTTCCCATCGCCTCCTTCTCTACCCCCTTCCTCTTCTCCCCACCATCCTTTCTTCCAATCCCCACTACATCTTCTCCCCACCACACCTCCTCCCCGCCATTCCTTCTTGCCCTCGCCAACACACCTCCTCCCCAGCACGCCTGCCGCCTCTCCCCACCATCCCTTTTCTCCCTCCCCATCACACCTCCATAACATATCTTCCCCAACAAACCATCCACCTCTCCCCACCATCCCTTCTTCCCCATCTACCACACCTCACCAGCACATCTTCCGCCTCTCCCCACCATCCTTTCTTCCCCCTCCACCACACCTTCCGCCCCCTCCCCACCTCCTCACAAAAAAACACCCATCAAATACTCAAATTCTTCCCAGACAAAAACAGGAGCGTGCAGATAAGTAATAATTCTGACATCCTTCCTCTGCAGAAATTTATATGCGGTAATTGGTGATATATATTAGTGAGGGTTCCTGGTGGCAACAGTCAGTACTTCCTGTGTGTACTTAGCAGTCTCTCCAGTAATATTGAAACTCTTTTAGCAGCTCGTAAAGCAACCAGCAGCAGCAGCAGCAGCAGCAGAGCGAGGCCAACTGTAATGAGACGGTGATGAGTGTAGCGAGATGATGTTGAAACGATAACAAATAGTGAATTTATTTTACTCAACCATGAACCAATTGCTCCAGTTCAATTATTATTATTATTATTATTATTATTATTATTATTATTATTATTATTTATTATTTACAGGAATCAAAGCCGCAATGCAGTAGTTGGATCAACTTAACAAAAAAATTATGACAGTGGAAGACGGGAAAGTGGCAGTTGAAGAGTGAAAAGTGACAGTGGAAGAGTGGAAAGTGGCAGTTGAAGAGTGGAAATGAAGGAAGTGAAATGAGGAAGAGTGAAAAGTGGCAGTGGAAGAGTGGAAAATGGCAGTGGAAGATGAAAAGTGGCAGTGGAAGAGTGGAAAGTGACAGCGGAAGAGTGGAAAATGGCAGTGGAAGAGTGAAAAGTGAGTGGTAGAGTGGAAAATGGCAGTGGAAGAGTGGGAAGTGGCAGTAGAAGAGTGGAAAGTAGCAGTTGAAGAGTGGAAAGTGGCAGTAGAAAGTAGCAGTGGAAAGTGGCAACAGCAGGATACATCTTTCACGTGCAAATCACAGAAACATTATTAATATCATTATTATTATATTCTTGGGGAGGCGCTAAAGTCATAGGGGTCATACTCTGCCTGTGGAATGGAAGGTAATCACATTTGTCCAAAGTTTTGATCCAAATATTTGAATTAAGACTCTCTTCTTGAAGGACTCGAGTCTCTTCAGCAATTATCGTCTCTTCCTGATTATTTACCATCAAAATTTATCTATCAGTGGTTCAATATCTATTTGTTTACACTGTTCTCTGAGGACTCTGAATCTCTACATTAGGTCGGGTGTACTCCTGTTTTGCCTTAAATAATAACCGATGGTTATTTACTAGACTCGGCCAGTGTTGTCACTGCAGAGTTGTATGTGGTTTTCACTGCTATTCTACATGTTGCATTGCTATCTTACACATTATACTGTTATCGTACACATTACGCTGCTATCCTACATATTACATTGCTATCCTACTCATTACACTGATATCCTACACATTACACTGTTAACTTCAACATTACACATTGTGACCATGTCCGCCTCGTTCTTTGCCTCACAAAGAGCGTTATAAGGTGTCCACAAATTCAACTCTCCTCATCTCATCGTCCGTCATGTACTGTACGATTTCGGTTTTGTTGTATTTCTAGTAAATATAAAGAAATCGTTATTTGCTGGGTCGCTGAACGCACCGATGTTTCGGACAAGAAACGAGCGTTTCGGATTGTTTTTTCAGTAAACTCTCAACAACTACGCAACTGCTGACAGCAACGATGGTCCGCGTTGGACCACAACAATTTGCTTTCTATCAAACCACATTTGGGATTCTGGCCATCTTCACAACACTGTTACTTTTGGGAGACTGCGCTCTCACGCTCACATATCGGCCACATACGACTCACTCACGGATACCACATGGAGAAACATCTGGCAGTATGGGAGGACTGTCAGACCTCACTATCAATCCACTGTATCTTAATATCTTGTACTCCCTATCAGAAAGTATGCAAGATTATTTTCTGACGCCTCCGCCGTCCCAACATACTGACCACCTCACTCAAGTCCCAACTTTGAGCTGACTCTTCCTTTGACTTTTTTTTTCATGGAAACTAACGTATTGAATCAAGTTTGATATCAATTTTACTAACCTCTATCTTTGCAAATACCTTCTCCTCACTCACTCCTAACCTTTACACTTTCCTTCTTTATACACATCCCTCTCCACAGTATTAAATGATTTAGCGCTAAAATTGATTATTTAATTATATTGTGTTTATGTATGTATACTTATTTTTACTCACTTAATTGTGGTTCCAGGGGTCGAGACTCAGCTCCTGGCCCCGCCTCTTCACTGATCGCTACTGGGTCCTCCCTCTCCCTGCTCCATGAGCTTTATCATACCTCGTCTTAAAACTATGTATGGTTCCTGCCTCCACTACATCGCTTGCCAGACTATTCCACTTCCTAACAACTCTGTGGCTGAAGAAATACTTCCTACATCCCTTTGACTCATCTGAGTCTTCAACTTCCAAGGGTGACCCCTTGTTTCTGTGTCCCATCTCTGGAACATCCTGTCTCTGTCCACCTTGTCTATTCCACGCAGCATTTTGTATGTCGTTATCATGTCTCCCCTGACCCTCCTATCCTCTAGTGTTGTCAGACCGATTTCCCTTAACCTTTCTTCGTAGGACATAACCCTTAGCTCTGGAACCAACCTTGTTGCAAACCTTTGTACTTTCTCTAATTTCTTGACGTGTTTGACCAGGTGTGGGTTTCCAAACTGGTGCTGCGTACTCCAGTATGGGCCTGACGTACACAGTGTATCAAATCTTGAACGATTCCTTACTGAGGTACCGGAACGCTATTCTCAGGTTTGCCAGGCGCCCATATGTCGCAACAGTTATCTGGTTAATGTGTGCTTCTGGCGACGTACTTGGTATTATACTCACTCCTAGGTCTTTCTCCTTGAGTGAGGTTTGCAATCTTTGGCCTCTTAGCCTATATTCTGTCTGCAGTCTTCTTTGCCCTTCTCCGATCTTCATGACTTTGCATTTGGCGGGGTTAAATTCTAGGAGCCAGTTGTGTTAATATCCAAGTGTCTAGTTACATACGTTTTCATGTACACATTTGTTTGCCTAGATTTCCAAAAACTGAAATTACGTTCTCTCTCTCTCTCTCTCTCTCTCTCTCTCTCTCTCTCTCTTCTCTCCTCTTCTCTCTCTCTCTCTCTCTCTCTCTCTCTCCCAGAGCTAGCCAAGACCTCTATATTTCCTTGCAGAAGATGTAGTACTGGAATAAGCACCTCTAATTGAGCAGATGGAGCAGAGGGTAGGCATGGTGGCACGATAACTGTATATCGTGTAGGCTGCTCTTACGACAGCTCTCACAGCCCCTAATGGCCTTAATTAAGCCTCCTTATTTCCCAAGGACTCAATATTGCCTCGTGTGTGTTGGTTGAAGGAAGACTTAGGTGGGTGGGTGGTGGGAGGGGAGGGGCGGTTGGCTTGGTGGTAGTGGTCGTCGTTGCTTTATTGGTGGTGGCCGTCGTCGTTGTTTGGTAGTAGTGGTCGTTGGTTTGGTGGCGGTGGTGGTTGTGGTGGTGGTAGTTGTTTTGGTTGTGGTAGTGGTGATACAGCTTGCTAATTGTTGATAGCGTGGCAAGGTTTGTGGTTGTGTAGGATAATGGTAGGGACTGAGGGTGTACCTGGAGAGGGTTTCGGGAGTCAATGCCCCCGTGGCCTGGTCTGTGACCAGGCTTCATGGTGGATCAGGGCCTGATCAACCAGGCTGTTACTGTTGGCTTCACGTAACCTGACGTCCGAACCACAGCCCGGCTGGTCAGGGTGGTTGTGGTGGTGTTTTATGCAGTACTGCTGGTAGTGGAAATCAATCAGAAGTGGTGATTGTGAGCACTGAGTATCTAAGTGACTTCCAAGGAAGACTGTGAGTATTTCCCTGATGACTTTGACCACTGAGGACAAGTTATACATGTTATATAACTTGTCCTCGGCTATAATTGTTACATCCACAAGACACTCCATCATGAGATACTCCATCTTCAGAAACTCCAGTTTTTCCTGGATCAAAAGCCTTCCCCCAGACACCCTACACAAAATAGCTGAACTCACAGTTTGGAGGTCCGTAACAAGGTAGTGTGTGATGCACACACATCATGCTGAACACCCACCACATACCTAGCATAACTATCCCATACACAGCAATAGTGGGGGTGGGTCGTGTCTATGGGCTAGACAAGTTTTGAAGAATTCCCTTCATCAAGATCCCCAGATGCTGCTGTGTCTGTCGGTTTTCAAAATCATTTATTCACTTCCCGACAGACACAGCAGCATCTTGGGATCTTGATGCAGGGAATTCTTCAGAATTTGTCTAGCCTATAGACACGACCCACCCCCACTAGTAGTTTTGTCTACTGGTGACTCCACCTACCTCTGCTCCACCTCATTTGTCTCCAGTATATAAGCCACTTCTCCGAGAATATGCTGCACTTTTATCAAGATTGGACTGAACACTTCGACTCCAGGCTGAGGGACTGATTACCTCAAAGTCTTCCACGTCTTCCACCTTTCTCTATATTAGACTGAAGAAGCCACTGGCTGGCTTCTTCAGTCTAATATAGATCAGGTACGTAGCTTAAACCCTGATGGTTTTACAATACCATAAATAAGAGTTGCCGGCGACACGTTTTTCATCTCGTGCACGAATTTACTTTGCCATTATAATTTATTCCACTATTACAGATTTATTGATTATAATTTTTTTTCAATATTTACAGCAGATTAACCCAATTCTTGTGATTGACTGGTATAATATCTTTCTCTAAGTACACTGTGTGACTTATACTTACACTGCATGTAACTTCTACTGTATATACACTAAGTGTGACTTATACTCATACTGTAGTGAATTATAAACACATTGTGACATACATAAATAGTATGTGAACTAAATATACATTGTATGTGATTTATACACACTGTATGTGACTTATACACACTGTATGTGACTTATACACACTGTATGTGACTTATATACACTGTATGTGACTTATACACACTGTATGTGACTTATACACACTGTATGTGACTTATACACACTGTATGTGACTTATACACATTGTATGTGACTTATACACACTGTATGTGACTTATATACACTGTATGTGACTTATACACACTGTATGTGACTTATACACACTGTATGTGACTTATACACACTGTATGTGACTTATACACATTGTATGTGACTTATACACATATTTTTAACATTACATGAGTTGACCGAGACACCGCGCTGCCAGACACGTCGCTCTTGTTTTCCTAGCCTTTCGTAGATAAAAACATGTTGCAGTGACTCAAGGAATACTTGGGATTCGAACCCAGGGCAAGGCAGCCCCCAAAACTTCTAGACAGCTTCACTTTGTCACCAGACTGTGAAGATTACAATAAGATGCTTCTAACTGGATGTACTGGGGAGGGTAGTACGGGACACAACTGCGACCACAGATGTAGATTGTTGTGGAAGGATATCCTGACAACATGACCAAGGCCGGGATCTAGCTCTTGTCCCTTCAGTAAATTATTGGTTAAAAAATTAATAGAAACTGTGAAGGTACTGAAGAATTGGCACTATGCAAATATTGTAATGTTGTTTCTGAGCAGGTGTGAGGGTGACACCATGCAGGTGTGAGGGTGACACCATGCAGGTGTGAGGGTGACACCATGCAGGTGTGAGGGTGACACCATGCAGGTGTGAGGGTGACTGTTACGAAAAAACGCGATTTCTAATAAGCATAGAGATCTCCAGTGAATACTAGAAAGAACTGCCCTTCTAGCATCCAGCCTGTTACTGGGTTTTCGTAACAATTAGTCAGTATCATTGTCCAATTATCCATTAGAATTCAATAAGAATTATTAGTGCTTCAGGATTACAACTGGTAGGCTACTAACTAGAGAAATTAAAATTTAATAAATTTATTAATAACAATGTCTAGAGGTATAAGGTCAAAGTAAATTAAATTAATCAATTGAATATAATATAGGATACAAGTTCTTACACTTCTCTCGTGTGCAGTAGTATTGTGCTGAAGGCACATATCACATTTATACGTCTTAAGTACCGTCTGGTACATTAACATTTAATAATACATATATATCCAAATAAGTTTGTGTGTATGTGTGTAAGTGCTCTAAGTAGTTCGCTATGTCTCAAAACTCAACTAGACTTAACTAGTGACTAAGTCCTCACATTAACTAACTTTTGACCACCTGGCAATCAGAACAGCCTGCTTGAACAATAAAACGACTGCTAAGCCCAATATCAATATAACAAGCAACTGCGACACAGAATCAGGATGAAGGAGATAATATAACGACACTAAGTAGGGACCATCAGCAGATCCTCCACAAAAGTCACAAAACTCCCATATACTGAATCTAAGTTCAGCATAAGAAAATCCCCGATTGTGACAGTGCACAGATACCAGTACAAATTAGGTCAGAAGCTACAGCTCAGGACCTGAGTTGCTCAGAGTGTCTATACGACATACAACCTCAGTATAACGTCGAAAATCACTAAGTCTGGACAATGTTCTGTGAACAGAGTTCTACAGAACCAACAACAAGAAAGCGACAGAGACGATCTTCCAACAAGGGCCCACAAGAGAGAGGAGTGTGGGGCGTCTTGCCAGGAGAACGTCCAACCACCAAGAGAGTCTAGCCCAGACTGACTACTCCAGGCGAGGTGTGAACACCCCCCCCCCTCTATCACGTGATTGCTCCGTGGACAGTTGCTGCCCAGCAACACCGAGAAGCCGGCAGGGAAACTAGCAACGAGCTATAATTACAGTAGTTAGACACTCAAGACTTGAACTATGAGCACTGAATAATATATATATGTTACATCCTACCTAATAAAAGTAACTAAGTCAAATAATAATATAAAGCAATATATTTACGATTTAGCTATTATCGCAAATATAAGCAATATAAAATTATATGAAAAGGTAATATACATTATATACATTGTGACCCATTCAGGGGTCGCAACAGTGACACCATGCAGGTGTGAGGGTGACACCATGCAGGTGTGAGGGTGACACCATGCAGGTGTGAGGGTGACATCATGCAGGTGTGAGAGTGACACCATGCAGGTGTGAGAGTGGTTCTGTGCAGGTGTGGAACGGTTAATATAATGCAAATGTGGTACTGTTGCTACTGTGCAGGTAAGGGAGGTGTTGCAGGTGTGGCATTCGTTGCACGGTGCTGGTGTAGAAAGGTTGGCAGTGTGAAGGTGTAGAAAGGTTGACACTGTACAGGTGTGGAAGGGTTGGCACTATGCAGATGTGGAAGGGTTGTCACTATGCAGATGTGGAAAGGTTGGCGCTATGCAGATGTGGAAGGGTTGGCACTGTGCAAGCATGACACACTACCTGAGTTACTGGTGCTGACAGGCAGTACATCAACCTTCTCTCACTGTGTTCTTTACACACGCTGTATTTTACTCTCAAGTGACAAGTCATTACTGAGCCCTCGCCTCTTAAAAGCCTTAAAGCGCGACGCAATATTTTCCGGGGAAGCACAAGCGTATTTACACTCCAGCTGATTTACGAAGGTCAGACCCTCTATGAATGAGGTTGTTGTAGTTAAGGGCCACGTCGACTTCAGCCGTATTGACTCTGGACTCAAGAGTTATGGACTCTGGAATGGATATACAGCCCAATTTGGGCGTATACAGAAAAGGGGACAGATAGCCCAATTTGGGCGTGTAAAGAAAAGGGAGGAAAATAGCCCAATCTGGGCGTATAAAGGACAGGGAATAAACGTTCACGAAAAAAAAACGGTGGACAGAAAGAGACGCTTACACAGCAGTAGAGTCAGTGAGCGGCTTTCCTATGCATGTTACTATGAATCCATACTCAGTTTGTTGACGTTCGTAATTGGTTTGGCAGACGACTGTTCATTAGCAATATTCCCGGAGTTTAATTATTTAATTGAGCTTTTAATTCACTGACTCTAAGGCAAAAATATCTACGTACGAAAATATACTTAAAATATCGGAGAAAAAGAATAGGATTTATTTTTATATTTGCATAAATATCTTTAGTATATTAGCCTCCGCGTTAGATAAGCGACATTGTTAATTCTGTAATTAAAATATGTATAAATCTGCTATTTCTTAAATAACCACAAACTATATAATGCTTAAATATCTATTGAGAGGATAAGCTACAAAAATTAGGATTTTTTTTTTTTTGCCAAGAAAGGTTTAATTATTAAACCTGCCACTATTAACTTTAAAAAGAGTCTTATCACTATTGACACAGTTAACACAAAAAAATAAGAAATAGGTCAGCTTAAACGTCACTAGTTTATTTAACAATGTCTTTCCTGACAGATGACATAGATCTTCCATTACCTTCCCAAGAGACTGTCGACCTAGCTGAACTTCGTGTTAGCTTTGTTTCGCTTTCAACAGTATATGTTGCAGACAAAAATTTATCATTGCCATGTGCCCACAAGTCAACATGGTCCTGTTGAGCTTCTACACGGAGTCGTTGGAAGTCGAACGGTTCATGGATAACATCATCAATAACACAGTTTGGTTACGGCACATCGATGATCTCATTACCACACTCAGAAGACTCAACATTGAAGGGTCAGCACAGAATAGATGTTAAGCTCCACAAATCAAATACAGACCTGAAATTAGAGGTTGCCCACTTCATAGCACACACGATGCTAGAAGCAAAAGAAGGGTGTTGATTACGAAGTATGCAAAAAATTAATGGAAGAATTACCGACAGAATGTTAGATAAAT